>RDPX01000206.1:1224972-1287888 GCA_003991215.1 Morbakka virulenta | reverse complement strand
GGAGGAGGAAAAGAAGGAGGAAAAGAAGGAGGAAAAGAAGGAGGAAAAGAAGGAGGAAAAGAAGGAGAAGAAGAAGGAGGAGAAGGAGAAGGATGAGAAGGAGAAGGAGGAGAAGGAGAAGGAGAAGAAGAAGAAGGAGAAGGAGAAGAAGGAGAAGAAGGAGAAGGAGAAGAAGGAGGAGAAGAAGAAGAAAGCGGTGGAATAGGAGGCGGAAATTATGACGAATGTATTAAATTGAAAAAAACTTTATTTCTAGATAATGTGATTACATTGGTGAGACATACATCCATACATGCACGCCCTAAAAGTAATACTTGAACAGGTACCAACGTCCAAGGGGACAGTATAAATAAAAGTAAAGCAAGCAATTATACTAGTTTTTGAGTAATACTATTGACTGGATAATACTATTGACTAAAAACAAAATAGAGAAAAACACAGTATTTTTGTAAAAGACAACCCACACCCACACCCAAAAAAGCAACAACCCCAAGCCAATTTCTTAATAGCTATTACTCTACCGACATTTTATTGTAAGACTCGTGCAGGTGAGATGATCAGTTAATCAATACGTCAGGAAAAGACCAGCCACAATGAACGCAGTAAAAAAACAAAAAGCTATTTTCTTCAACTTTTTAAATTGTTGGTGTTCACACACCTACCTTCACTAACAACATATCAGAATCCCCAATTAAAAAATAAAAGTACTGATCAACACTGACCCCAGGATATCCCTACCCTCCAGAAAACATTGCAAACAAAACGACTTCGGTGAGGTCCTATATAACACTGTACATTTAAACCAAATATGAAACCAATTACAGTTTTTCCCACGTTAAGCCAATTAAAAACAATTTGATTCAAAACATCGGAATACACAATGCAAGCTCAAAACAAAAGGCCAAAATGGAAGCAAAATTTTGCAATTAAGTTTTGACAATAAACTTTGTGTTTCATATTGAAAAGCAAATCATCACGTAAGAAAACTTTACTGGTGGAAACACTGATCAATTCTTCTATTTGATATAATATAGTTAACTTTGAAACCCAATGCAATCATAGAAAACCCTTGTCTGACCTGTTTGCCCTTGGAACTACCAAATCAAATGTCTCTTCGTGTCGTATCAATGGGTACTGTTGACTCCAGCGGGTTGAATCACAAAATTCTTTGATACCAAAGTAAAGCATGTCTTCATCATTAATGCGGAACGATTTTTCATCGATAAGTGTAGATAACCCTGTATGTAATAAGTGAAGTTTAAAGACTTAGTACGGAGGGCAGAACTTTAAAAAATTCTTCTTCCTTTACACCAGGCTTATTACATAGTAGAAAGAACCCACAAATGTGTCAAAAGACTTTCGGGTGGCAATTGACAATAACGCTAATAAAAAGAGAAAACCTGTAAAATAAAGAAGTATATTTTGATCCTTAAAATGGCATTAAACGAAATGTAGAATTTTGATCAACTTAGCATTTAACAGGTAATAATAATGCGACTAAGCATGCAAAATCAGGGCGAAATGATGTCATAATACTAGTTAGTTTTTAAACGTCGTCAATTCTTTTAATTTAACCATAAAGTATTAAGACTGGTTATGAAAAAAAACCGTTTTACCCTTTCTCGTGGTAAACTATCAGGAATTCGGTTTTTACCTGTAGTTTCAATTTCGTCTCAAAAAATACCCCAGATGTGAAGTTGCAAAGCTACCAAGAAAATGTTTAGTCATATTCTGCATCAACACTATGCTATAACAGTCGGTGTTATAAGTTCTATACAAGGAAAAACATAGAAGAAATACCACTAAAATATACCATAGTTAGAAATCATGTCTAACAGGAAGGACTTTAAAAGTAAGTCAGCTAACTAAAAAATTTAAAGTACAAGAAGAAAAAAACCCTCTAAAATCATATACTGATCCAAAAGGACGGAACCCCTATTTTAACTATCCTGTAAAAGACAAATTTTCATCTGTAATAAATGGTGTCACCATCGCTGGGCAACAAGGCCAATACGACTATACAAGTGACGCTACTATTCTAATGTCCATATCCTTTAGAAATCTGACAAATCAAATGTTGATTCTCCCTTTATGCCATTTAAATTCCAAGATTCTAGGTCTGTTTTAACCTTAAAGACCTGGTAGTACCAAAATACATTCCCTTTAAGTAACCAAAATCAAATAAATACAAAATCCTAATAAACTTCTCTTGGCTGTGAATTTGTATCAATACCCCAGATCTTGTGAAAAATCCAACTGTTTACTTTACCTATCCAATAATATCGTGAAAGAATACGGACGAGGCTGAAGCTAGTTGAAAACACTTTTACAATTTTCATTTTTCAAAGCAAAAGTTCTCAAACCCAAAATCAATATCCTTAAAAGTAGTATACTGGTATTTAGATTTTACCAGTACCAGGGTTATTTAAACGAAAGCTGGGATCTGATGCTATGGGCAACTAACTCCAAACTGTTTTCAAACAAACGTTTTTAATAAGCACCTGTCTAAATGTCATCATCATCTAACGGGAGGTTCAAAAGAAACCGCCGTGGCTCTCCATTTCCTTCTGTCCTGCGCCATTTTGTACAACTGAACCATACTTCTTCCACCAGACATCTCTTTGATGTTGTCGCGATATCTAACTTTCGGTCTTCCTCTCCCTCTCGTGCCATAAACAATTCCAAGTAACAAATTACTGGTTATATCCTTTCACCTTAGTATATGTCCAACAAAAGCTATTTTTCTACGATTTATAGTTGTTATTATCATCTCTTTTACATCCATCTTTTCCAGAATTCATTCATTAGTTTTCTTTTTAGTCCAACTGATGCGCACACTAGACGACGATAGCACCATATTCAAATGCTTCAATCTTCTTCTTCTTCTTGTCTATATTTCTCAATACCCAACATTCTGAGCCGTAACTGGCTATGCTAAAAATTAATGCGTGTAGCAGCCTTTTCTTTGCAGCAATAGTAATACTTTTGTCTTTCCATATACTTGTTAATGAGTCCACTGCACTTCTCGCTATAGATAACCTTCGGCGGATTTCTCATGTGTCATAGTTGTAGCTGATAAGTGTTCCGAGATACACAAACTCTTTTACATTTTCAATTATTTCATTATTATTATCTCTAATGTGCTCTGCATCATTCTCATTCTTGTTGTTCTTAGCTATTTTCATAACTTTTGTTTTACTCGAATTCAATGCAAGTCTAAACTGCTAACTTGACTCTAATTCTATTAACCAAGTCCTGTTATTCATCCATGCTACTGGCTATTAAAACAATATCATCTGCATATCTCAGGTTGGTAATAATTCTACCACCGACCTTGACGCTACCAACAAAACTACCCAGTGTATTTCTTATCAAATATAACAGATTTTAAAGTGATTGTTTTAATTATTAACCAGTATAAAGTTAATTTCTCAAGAAATTTTTTTCTTACAAAAAATTACTACCCTGATTTTTTTAAAAGGGAGACGGGGGTACATTATTTATTTAATAAATTTTTATCATTAATACTGGTCAAATTAGCATGCAATTCTGAGAAAAAAATAGAAAACACCCAAGGAAAGGAACGGTTTGTCGGAGCCGACCTGTTGACAAAAACGCTGCTCTGTTGCCTTGCTTATACAATTAATCCGGTAGCTGGACCTGGTAACCAATCAGTTAAACTAGTAATTTACATACTTAATGCAATGATGAATATATCTGAAAAGCAGTGGATGCGCGGTTGCTTTAACTTAACCCAAACAACTTAGGCTCAAAATAAAGAGCCCTAGAACTACCAGTGACATTCACTTTTAATCAATATCGCTGTGATTTAAAAGACACATCGAGTAAAAGTAGAATATTTTGCAAAATACCAAAAATTATTTTAAAGTATTAAACTCAATGACTTGATAAAATCTGGGACCCTAAAGGTAAAATCCTGATCTCAATTTATTCTTTAAGCATCAATAAGCCGCATGGTGGCAAAGAAATTATTTTGAAGATGTTTGGAAGTGTTTTGACTCGACCCAGTCTTCCTTATTAATTTTCCGTAAATCTTTTCTTTGTTTCTTTCGGAAAACTTCTTCTTTGTTGTAAGAAAGCTGAAATATTGCAAATAATAACTTTTAATTTCATTGCACGTAATAAATCTTCAGTTTTTCCTTTTTTCTTCTCTCCTACTGGTACACATTTTTAGATAGCGCACCTGCGATTTCCCAAATATGTCCTTTTCGACTTCTTTTACCTTCAATACGCCCTGTAAAAGTAAGATTTTCTAACCCTACCCTTTTCATAATATGTCTAATAAGGCTTATCTGCCTGTACGGGTTGTTTTGATCAAGAAGCTTTCTGTTCCTGCTTTCTTTAAAACTCCATCATTTGACAGACGGTCTACCAATGATATTTTCGTCATCTTCAAGTGAAATCACATTTCAACAGATTCCAAATTTCTTCTTCAATGATGGTAACAATGTCCAACATTCACAACCATATAACAGAGTAGATGACACACAACATTCCAATACTCGCCGCTTTGTAGCCATTAACATCTTGCGATGATTCGAGGTCTTCACTATTCTCAAAAAACATTTTTTTGCAATACTTATCTGCCTTCCGATTTCCAAACCACACTTTCTGCTATGTAACTACCTTGATAAATGGATTTGACAACTTCGTGTACGAGGTCATATCCAATATATAAGTAGGATCTTAGCCTTCTGTTCTTACTAATACTATGCACACGGCTACTACTGATTCTAAAGCAATGCTAAAATAACAAAATTACGTGGTGATTTTTTGGAATTTCTATTAAAACACTCGGATGGTTACGTAAAATTCTTTTCAAAAACTGCAGCCCTTCTGAGAGTCTGACACTATTACGACTAGTTATGGTGACGATAATTATGACTGTACCTCTTCTTTAAGAGGCGTGGTAAATGAGACCTGTATGAGTAAGTCAGGAATTTCCCCCAAAATGTCCAGAAACATTCTGACTGGACTGACAATAAATACCCCCTTTCAAATCAGTTTAATAAAAATGGTAACAACTGGAGCAAACAACCCATGCCCTCTTCAAAGTTCCACATCGCACGTTCTACTGCAGCTACTAACATGTCCTTTGGACTATCAACGCACTCTTTAAAATGATATTTGCTTTACAGTCCTGTAATGGTGAAATAACAGACTATTATTAAAATACCGCACAAAGGCAATAGCAAGTGATCTGTCACTTCCTGTTTATTAAACTTCTATATTTTAGGGCCCAAGCATCTTAACATACGATGAATATTTGAAAATAGTGTTACCATTAGCCCCTAGAGTCTGCCACACACAAAAAATTAAATGAGTAAAAAACTTCAATGAACAATTATTAAAGGCGATTACTTATCTAAAAGACCGTCCTCCTCAGATAACCCCCCACCTTTACAACTTATATAAAAGATATTAGCGGCTTCCTCAAATTAGTGTCCAACTAACATCGACAAGTGGTACTTAACTACAAAACTGAACCGCTTGGGGGGGGGGGGGGGGGGGGTGGAGGGTCAGGCACTTGTTTAGTAAATGTTTGGAAATGATAAAAACATGAAATCCCTGGGTTTGTTTCAATTTTCATTATGAGCAACTTTACAAACTTGTTTTGTTATGATTTGAGAATTAAATATATTATAATTTTCTTTTCTCTTTTGTTCTTCAGTAGACCAAATCTTTGCCCTACTGCGATCGTTGTTAACGGCGACAAGACCAATTTCTAATTCTTTTACAGTTGACTATTAATTCGATACATTATTTAGAGGTGTTCATTCGGAACAATCTTACAGAGATAATAGCGATCAACGTTATCTTCTCTGTAAGTTCAAATTATGCCCTTAAGGTGTGTAATTGCCTCTTCATGACTGTCCTCGTGTCTGTCCTCGTGACTGTCCTCGTGACTTTCTCTTCCATGATCGGTATCCAGTAATTCTTATAACATTTTTTATAACCGAGTTAAATTGAATTTCATAACATATATCAAATTCTAACAAAGTTTGTTTCCCCCACCCTGCCAGAACTCATTTGACACATTTTTCGTTACGTTTCTTTGCTTTTACTTGCACCGGTATAGGTTTAGTCAATAATCGAAAGGTCGAATTCAAATAGAATTTCAATTTTTTATGGTTTTGGGCGGGAGGTCTGGAAAAAAACTGACCTTTAAAAATAATTCAACTTTATGCAAATAGTTATGATTTGTAGCGATAACGACAAAAGGTGCCATAAAACAAAATGACGGTACGCCAACTCAATTACATAAAGGAAAGCAAGTATAAAACTATCCTTTTTGAGTACTCAAGTAAGCGGTGGCAAATAGTAATCATGCTGCAGTTAGGAATTTTAATGTAGAGGACCCTGATTAAGTGACAAAGGAATTTGATTTTTGGTTTGTAAGCTCAATTTCGAAACCTTGCAAATGTATGCCATGGATAAAATTCGGCATACTACGGGACAACAATAGTTAACAAGTTAAGAAGTAAAGATGTGGTTTGCAAATTGGCTGACCATGGAAGAGCACGTTTCAGTTTGATTGACTGTTTGAGATAATGGTCAAAAAATGAAACTGTCCATCCTCTTCAAGGGAGGGGATTGTTATCAAGTTAAACGAAGAGTTCCCCGGAAAATGTATAATTACTTAAAAACCTTTTGGACTCTCGTTCCTTTAACATGTGATTATGTTTGTGGAATGGTTTCTAGTGCCTCATTAGGGAACATATCAATGAAACTTAAAGCTCGTCATCCCAGAACTGAACAAGTACACACAAGCACCTGATGTTTCGTGGCATAACTCATTCAAAGCTGAGAATACGGCGAATCAACTGAAAAAATTAACAGCTTTGCCGAAGCTGAAATCTGAAATCCCAACAACCTTACGTCTCATTCAACCGATTCCAAAAGCGCGGGGGAAATTGGCATGCGAAATTATCTCTAATATATTTGAGTCGTCTATTTTAAATATCCCTCTTGATGGAAGCGAAGATAATGTGATCCATTGTTTTAAGGAAGGTCAGTCGTGTGAAAATGCTTTTGATAAGCTGAAGAAACGATATCTGGTGTCAAATGAACCAGAGGGATAAAAGATTTAGAATTTGTAAGTTGAGAATGCAAATCCTTCTTTTCAAAATTGATGACGAGAGCAATGAAAATGATATAGACATCAATATCATTCATTATTATTTTTTATTTCTTATTTTATGTTAATAATTTCCCCCGGGGCTCATTTTATTATTTGTTACAAAAAATAAAAACAGAATATGATTAAGAGTATTAAATTTTTTAATTAGCGCCTTCCCGAATCAGTGCCTCTTTCAAGGGTCAAAAACTAAATAATTGCCCTGACGATCTTTTAGTTAAAATTATGGTATGGATAAAAACAATCGACTTGACTTAGGAAAGCTTACGGAAAGGTGTAATCTCATACAAATATCTCTTCATATGGTTGAGGTTTAATGTTCTAAAACACAGACTGAAAATCTAAAAGTCAACTGGCCATCAGATCTGTCACATGAGATATTTTTCAAAATATGAAACATACCTGCCAAATGATGTGCATCTGTCCAGTAAAGTTCATTGTCTGGGTCAATAAATGACTGTCTTGATTGAAATATATATGGCACAGCCGTAACAAACAGTGGAATAACATTAGTGGCCTCAAATACTTCCTTCAAATTTGGAAGAACATCAGGCATTCCTTGTGGGAGACAATAACTTTGCCCCTGATCAAATATAACAATAAATAACGTTCGTGATTGTTTGAGTGCTCTTTTAACAAAGTTGTTCCATTTACTGACACTAACTGGCCAGTCACTGTAGGTAATAACATATTGCTCTCCAAGACTGTTATCGTGTAATGACTCGTCTCCTTCTAGGCCCAAATCTATCAAAATCCCAGATTCACAAACACGTTTCACTGTTTGATAATACAATGAAATATTATGAGGAACAACAATAATAAATTCTACTTTACAAAAAGATGGAAGTTCTAGTATTCCTGGGTTTTCTCCAATATTACAAACTTGAGACAGTAGCTGGTGTGCCATAAATGCCTGGTTTGAAAATATTCCTTTTTTTGCTGAAGACTGCATGACCGATGGTGACTTATCTGGCTGAAAAAGAGCAGCTTTTTCCTGTGAAACAGTAACATGCGGAAAGCCATGAAATGGAATAAACACTTTTTCAGTTCGTTTTTTCTCAAACGCAGCAAGTAGGATTGAAAGGGCATCACTTGTTAGCTTAAATTGTTTTTCAAGTTTACCAACATCTTCTGATAAAGGAGTATGAACAATCCCTTGCAATCCAAGGGAATCTGCCAAGAGTTTTGCATGTGCAATTCCTGTTACCAGAACACAAAATTCTATTGGTCCAGATACAGGAGATGATAAAATCACAACAAAATTTGGTATTCCAATTTTCTTAGACTTCAAACTGTATGTTTCATGCAACCATTTAAGTGCCTTATAAATCCCATTTTGAAATGAATATGACGATGAAATTAGCTTAACCCTTCCGCGCGATGCCGATGCAAGCAAAGTTGCTGTAAGTGCCAACTGGTGAGGATTCGACATAAAAGTACCAAGAAGCCCTTGACTATGCCTTGATACTGTAATTTCAGTTCGTGCACGATATAAAAGACCTTCAATATCTTCCCTGTATATTGTATTGTACTCATCTAAACCAGCTAAATATTGTAGCAAAATAAGAACAGCTGATGAAAGAGGAAGTCCTATTGGACTTCCATCTGTCTGGTACTGGCTTGATGTAGTTTTGCAACTATCTGCTGCAGAAGTCTGGGGCCAGCTTGTTGTCGTTGTTGTTAATGCAGTACCAGTTGTTGCACTCATATTTAGTAAAGTATTTGCAGCTGATTGCTCCTTATGTGAATGAAGCAAATTCTGTTGTTGCTCTTTTGTCTGATTAAGTATCCCAGTTGACATTATTGAGTTAGAATAGACAAGTGTTGAAGATGTGCTTGCTGATGGTAAACAAGAAGTGTCTTGTAAGTCAAAACAACCAACTAGCAAGTCACTTATAACTATGTCATTTACTGCATTTGGTAATTTAAATGTGTTACTTTGGCAAAGAAGGAGCACTGGTCTAACACCACATATCAGTGAAACTGGAACTTTGAACTGTAAGTAGGATGGTTCAAGTTCTGGTTTTGGAGAGGGAAGGACATCTGTCAGACAAACAAAAAGAAGTTCATAAATAAAAGTTATATCAAGCAACCAATGTTAAAATCTAGCTATGCAACCAGTCTGGATGTGTCAAGAGTTTAACCCCTGTTGTTCTGTGCTAATTTACAGATGCTCTGGCAAATTTGAAACACTGACCTGACGTTTGTTACGGTCTGGTTCACCATGTAGTCTTCTTTAACATGGTTACATCACAAACTCGTATTCTACTGGCTTAACAACTGGCCAGTAAGTTGAAATTTTTAAGGAAAATAATAAGTAGACATACTGATAAGTCCTGGTCAAAACCAGACAGTGTTGATCCAGGAAAAGCTCAGTATGCTCAGTAGTCCATGTTACTAGCCAAACAATGAAAGCTAATCATACAAAGCAAAAAAAACCACACTGACAATAATTCAACTGCTAACAACCCTGCATTACAAGAATGACCCCAACCATATCAACAACTAGTATGTTCTAACAAATGCCTGCAAACATATTTAAGTCCTCCACCACCAAACAAATACCAAACTTACATCCAAACAAACTGCCTCATGATGGAAAGTACCTCATAAAACATCAGCAACAAGCTTCAAGGTCTACACTGAGCATTCATTTTAAACATGACTGTCAATAATCTTTCTGCCCCATTATTTATAGTGTAAAATACTGCAAATGTAACAATGCTCAAGTAAAAATAAATGCCAACTAAATATAACCTCAGAAACATGCCCTTTAATTCAATAATGCTGTGTAGAGGTACATTAGGACGGATATAATGCATTAAATTAGAGAAAAAAGAGCTTTTTATTTGATGGATGCAAAAGGTCTGATCATAGCCTACTTTGTACAAGAATAAAATGTTCATGCTTTTAACCAAAGGAACTGATGGGAAACCATCATTTCATTTATCCCAAGTTTCAACAAAAGGAAAACTAAGATAGCATCTCTTGTGTACATGTTAAATATCCACTGCAAGTGGCAAATTGAGTACTAATGGCTTTACTGTGTTATACTACCTGGCTGGTGAGAGATCAGCTCGGCTTCTTGGTGCCCACTGCCTCCTGTGACTTGACCATCTGCATCATCTTTATTACCAAATAGGCCACTGCCATCTTGTGACTCTACCTCCAGTTTTATTCTTTTCTTTTGTATGTGTGTATCAACTGTTTGCAGCAGCAATGATGGGGAGTTGACAACCATAGACATTGTTGTATCTATACAAAATGAGTTTTTCTTATGATTAGCATACTATGAACAATAAAATTTGAAAATGGAAAACCACAGTAACTTCGCTTGAGGCCAGGTTTATGTAAAAAGGCAATGTCAAATAAAACAACAGCATAAATACACTAACTTATCAACATTTTAAATATCATTCTGCATAGTTACACATATTTTATTCTTCAGAGCTCAAGCAACAATAGAAGAAAATGGAAAGCACATGATTCATAAACAGTTACACATTTAGTCTACATGCATGGCTCAAAATTCACAGGCAATATTTGCCACAGCTTATATTATAAATGGGTGTTTTGCATTTTTGTCCACTTCAATGAATCTGGCCTTTCACATTTAAAATTGTGAGCATGCCCTTTCATCTAATGCACTCCCTTGATTTTTATATTGGTTGTCAATCGTCTAACCAGAATACCAAGTTAAAACATGACCACTTAGCAGCATGCTCAGTGATGTTCACAACCACTAGTGGTTCCTTCAATAAGTAATACCATGCACCAGTACTTACTATACATGGCAACTAGCTATCTTTTAGTACCAAGTTTAAATGGTTTGGTCTTGCATTATCAATTTGGTGCGGATAAACGGATTTGCAGGTAGGTTTATAAATTAGTTGAAAGAGACAGTTTGCAATCATACAGCATTGTACTACCAAGGTTAAGAGATAAGCAACAATTTCGAAAGGTCATGTTATCAACTGCAGTGTTCAATGTGACAACAAACAGTAGAGCTGACTATCTTTGTAAGATCCCAACACTGGCTGTTACAGAATAAAATGGCACCTGTTGGTCTGGACACCATAAAACTTCTTGCTAACAACTTCTAGTCATAGTTAAGTGCTTTGCAATACACACAATTTGTGTCAGCCTCTGTGAACAAAATTTTTGGCCATCATTCCCATTGTTCTTTTTATCTCTGTCAAAGCACATGCTAGGTAAATACACTGCCTTTAAATTATGGGCTTTCAAGCATTTTAAATGCAAACTTGTCATTCCTTTTTCATGCAGAAGATATTCAGAAGAAACTGTATTTCTGGCTTTGGTTCTAGTTTTTATTCTACCACTTGCGAGTTTTTTAGAGTCACATCCAGTAGGGTNTTGCTAACAACTTCTAGTCATAGTTAAGTGCTTTGCAATACACACAATGTGTCAGCCTCTGTGAACAAAATTTTTGGCCATCATTCCCATTGTTCTTTTTATCTCTGTCAAAGCACATGCTAGGTAAATACACTGCCTTTAAATTATGGGCTTTCAAGCATTTTAAATGCAAACTTGTCATTCCTTTTTCATGCAGAAGATATTCAGAAGAAACTGTATTTCTGGCTTTGGTTCTAGTTTTTATTCTACCACTTGCGAGTTTTTTAGAGTCACATCCAGTAGGGTGAATTAATTAATAATACTAACAACATAAAAAAGTTAACACAAACAATATACCTCTTTTCTGGTGCATTGTGTATGGAGGAAGGAGTTCTGGTGTTTTTCCATAGCTGGCTGGTGTTAAGTTATACATAGGAAGATTTCTTTTTCTTGTTTCTAAAAGTTTCAAATGAAAAATCAGATGCACATTATTCACAAGAACTAAAAAACATCTAAACAAAAAGAAGTACTTCAAAAATATTCAAAATGTAGTAAATTCAAAAAGTAGCAATATCAGTCTAACAAAATTATATAACACAAAATGCTTGTTTTAGTAAATCATGCCCCCACATTAACTTCCCAAATTTTATCATACATCACAACATTTTTGCATCAGTGCAATGCTGAGACCTGATATCCTCAGTTTTTGTAATCAATGGTTTGGGTAACTAATTTGTTTGTTCAAGTAAATCATGCACCAACACACAGACATCCATACACACACAAACAAACACTTGGTTCATAACCCACTTTTAACAGCTTTAAATAAAAAAACCCAAACCATACCTGTCCCTTTCCATGGAATTAAGGGTCCTTTGGCCCATCTTCCTTCCCTGTCCTTTACAACATAATACTTTAAATGCTTTTGTTTTTTTGGCTGTGTTGCTAGTTTAAGATTTATGTGTGTTGAGAATTCTGTAAAATACCTAAATCCGGTTGCTCCACACCCAACACAGTTTCCACTGAATCCCAGCATTGCAACACTATTTCCTTCACTGGGTAAGTACCTCTTATCAACAGCTGCTACAAGTGTCATCCCAATTAGCATGGGTGATTTGGCACCAACAAGGACAAATCCTTCTGGACATTGAAGATTTGAGTAGTCTTCTGCAAGCAAGTTTAGTCTTAGCTCTCCACCTGCCTGACATTTACCTAAAATTATTTTCAAAAAAACATGAAATGTAAGTTGAACTGGAAGCCTATTGTATTAATAATAAAGAGCTATATTATTGTTTTACTTATTTATTTAGTATTAAGCTATAAAAGCAAATACAAATTTTACAACTTTTCCTGTGCATGTGTTTTGATAAAGTTAAGTAAAGTTAAAATATTACAAATAGTGATGAAACTTAAAAGTTAATAAGCAACTTAAAGTAATATTATAAAGCCTTGCTGTCATAAAATTAAAAAATATAACAAATTTAATAAAAAATTTCAAACCATTTGCTATTTTGTGAATATGGTGGGTTTTTTTTCTGGCAATGAATGACTTTTCCTTTTACATCAAATTATGATGCAAGCATTCCACTTTCTTACAAAGTTGTTTACTTCCTACAAAACCAGGGGGTGGGTATAGTTTGGGAACATATGCCTTGTTCAAATGACACAGGGATATATTAAGGCAAGATTAAAGTGATGTGAACAGAGAAGTGTTGCATGTATAGGTTACATAAATGAAAAATTGAGGAAAACTAAAGAGACAATGGAAGAACCTGGTCTGAAGAGACATGAAGCTGTGTGTTATCAAAGAGAATCCGTTATGTAATAGCAAAGTGTGGCAGTTCAAAAAAGCAAACCTACTCATGTGGACCATGGTGATCAAGGTGATTATCTTAATAAAGGGTGGCAAATGTTGTACTCTTTATAGAAAAATATGTGCATAATATAACCTCTACCCACTGGATGAAACAATAAATCTAATTATAAACAAGATGCCCATGTCACTTGTGGCAATATTACACAGATAATAGTAACTATGGGGAAAAAGAGCATTAACAAATGGACCTTCTTTAAAAAAGCATTATCATACAAACATATTTTTAAAAAATCAGTTCATTTGTCTTTTATGAATATTAAAAATTCAACAAAATCTCAGTCTACAAATTTTTGTGAAGCTACTGAAAAATGCATATAACCTGTCATGTTCATAGAAATGGCATTTCATTTTGCACTCTAAAATGATTTTTTATAACACACTATCCCAAAACTGAAATCCAAAACATGATTTTATTTCCCTGCAAAATGTGCAATACTTTTATTACCTCAACCCAACTCATTACACATATCAACAGGTGCATTGCTACTATTGCTTAAAAAACAAAAAAACAACAACAATAAACAGAGCTGAGCTCTGGTAACACCAACCCAGAAGAAAATTTACCTGGTTCATTACATATTGGTGTTTCCTGTAGTCCCTGTGCTGATGATGCTGCTGACGTCAAGCTATTTTTTGTTTCTGTATCTTCCGGGCCCAAGTTGCTGTTGTCCCCTGCAAGATCAGGAGGGCTGACCATGCTATGTGTTGGCAGTCTGCTAGCAAGGCTGATAAAAGGTGAATACTGTGACAAGGCATAAATAACACCACCTTGTGTTGCATACTGCATACCATCACCAACACCTAGAAACAGTTATCAAAACAGTTATCCTTTTGCAATTCACAACTTTTTGGGTGGGGCCTACCACTGTTCATCACTGTGTTTGTGCCCATAAATCTATTGTTTTCTAAAATACTTATGTTGCATTGGTAAGCAAAACAGAGAAAACACAAAATATGTTATGCTAAAAATCTGGTCAAATACTGACAAACAAAAATAAGTGAAATAAATAATAAGCTAATGTATGTAAAATGAACACATGACATGGCTCCTTGGTCAAATTTCACCCAAAATTGCCTGCAATTTTTAGTGCCTCAGTTGCTGCAAGTGACAAGGAACAAATAAAGTATACAGCTAGCCATTTAATTTTCCTTTTATCAATTTGTAGCTCCATTTTTATAACTTATCACAGCTAAAAAGAAGACCAATATCAGCAATGGTGTTGGTACCACCTTACTACTAATCAAAATTGCAAGAGCCACTTTGGCATTACACACAATAAATGATTACTTAATCATTCTCAAGTTTCAACCATATGCTTTTATGTATACTTTAGCTGAAGGTCAACTTTACTATTTTAAAAGCTTGTTTTCAGTGTACATTATGTAAGTACATCCAGTTAATTTACTACCTACTACTTAAACTTACACAGAACTTTTCTCTTTGTGTCTTAATAAAAAAGCAACAAATCACAAGAAATAACTCTTGGGTACCTACTGAATGATATTTTATTAAGTACCGAGTTATGGAAAATGTATCATATTTAACAAAAACACTTTTAGTAAAGAATCAGTACAAAAACATTTTTTTTCATAATTGTACAGCTCTGTGGTAGTACTTTAGTACAAAGTAATTTCTGGAGCATAACAAACATTATAAATCAACATTGTATGGTTATATATGATAATATTGAGTCATGAGACCCATTCACAATAAAAAAATAACTTTTTTTCTCTTTCTGAGATACCACAGCATATGACTTTGAGGTATATGTAGCCACAATTCTCCATTCATTCAACTTTTAAGATAATTTATTTTGTACACTAAGCTGTCCTTCAAAAATCTGGTCTTCTCCAGTTGCTCTTTCTGTATTTTTGGTAATAATCAGATTTTCCAAACCTTCTGTTCTCATAAATAACATCTGTCTAACCCTAATATCTTTTATTATTTCTCTGTCAGTATCCAGTTTCTTAATACACTACAATTATATACCAATTTTCTACAAAAAAACCCACAATTTTCAAAATACCCAAGAGAAAAACATTTTTATTACCCATCCAGAGTAAAAAAAAGCAGTGTACTTTGAACATGTTACAAAGAAAAATTTAAAAAATGTAACTCATAAGAGCAAGGAACAGAATAACATCTGAAGAGGGGAGAGAGGGGGAGGGGGGAGAGGGAGAGAAAAGGGGAGAAAGAGGCAGAGAGAGAAGGAAAGGCTGAGTTTTAGAAAATTCTTGAATAAAACCAATCCCTCCCAGAGTTCTCTGACCCCATAGTTACCGATACCCTCTGTGCAGCTTTTAAAACCAATGCCAGTGAATGTATTGAAAGGCAACAATACAAACGAAATGGTTAAGAAAATGATTCCTATACAATACAGAATACACTAGGGCACTAGGAAAAATGCAATACTTCTAGGAAGGTATTAGACTATAAAAAGTCGAAGTCAGTATAGCCATCTCTCAAAGTATCAGTAGAAAACTCCTTAAAAAGTAGAGTAAATTATCCTTTGCATGATGCTTTCTGTGCTATCTTGAACAGAACAGTGGGCATTTACAGACTTGGAAGGATCTTAACCCATGTCATGAAGCAACTGTTGCCACTGCATATTAAAACTCTTAGCAAAAATGTCATTCAATATCCTCAACATAACATATTATTAAATATTTGACCTGAAATAACAATTAACTAGGTAACATACCTTGTTGCTGTGTACCATTAAGCAACTGCATGGCCTGGCTTCCTGGGGCCTGAATTACAGCTACTGCCTGGCTGCCAACTGGCAAACCAGGAAGGAACTTTCCAAGAACAGCTGCATTAGTACTGTTCACAGCTACAGGCATCTGACTTGGTGCGACTGATGTTACAATGTATCCAGTTACAGCAGCTGCACCTTGTGCTGGCTTCTCATCCTCCATGGTCACACCACATATTCAACACAAGGAACCTTAACTGACCAGCCTAAATTGATCAAGGGGTTTAATAGATTATATCTCATGGGTCAAAACAAAAGACTGTCTCCTCTATGTCTGATTTACAGGTACTATTAAAAAATGTGAAAATAGCAACATTACACAACTACACACAGGTGTATAATATATTATCAAGCCTTACTCATTTAATAGTTTACCAAATGCTACACTGACTATTCACCATTGTAACTGTAGGCAGTGATGCTGACAACTGAGTAATTCAAGACCATATTTCGCTTGGCTCACTAAAGTTGAGTTTAAAGTGTGTGATAATTAAACACTGTTACAAAGGCATTAAAATTTCAGTAGAAAAAGTTATAAACAATATAGGAATTAAAAGGCCATATAAAAAATGGTATAACTTCTACAAAGAACTTTACATACAATCTTGGCTCATACTGGCCAGCACAAACCTATTCAAAGTTGAAGTCAACTGCCTATGCAGCCAAATGCTTTAGTTTCCAATTTATTGCAACCTGTATAATCTCTTAATTAACCACACAAAAAACCCCAGCCAACAGTACCACAGACTGCCAGCTACAAAACTGACTATTTCTTGATGTGAGTGTTAACTATTTTTCAAACTTTATACACTTGGTGTTTTTGTCTTGTATAGTTCTATGGCCATAAAAATTCCAAAAACACAAATAACCCCCTAAATAACTCCAGTCATGTACTGCACGTATACTGATGTGGAAGATGCTTATTTTATGAACTTCAGTTCTCTATACAAATATAATAGAAGTTATTATCATTCAATGTAATGAATTCCTTAGCCAACAACTGTTTCAAGCAAAAATTTGCAGGTTTATCTTCAAAAAAACCTTTTTGTCTCATTTTGCTATTTTATATGGTCCCCTCACATGGGCTATTTTAATCAAAACTGGGTAATTTTTATATGTACCCTGCCTGAAAACAACCACCTGTTTCAAACTCTTGCTGCCTTATTCCCTAAGCAATATTGCTAATCAGGAAGCCACTATTTGTCTAAGGAGTCCAGAGCTAGTACAAAGACCCCTGTGCAATGTTTATTTAACCACACTTTGAATATGTGTGTACTACAAATTCAAACAAGTTTGAAACCACTTAAAATGAATATTAAGATAGCTTTCATGTTTACACGTTTATGTCAATGTGTCTCAAAAATGAGTTGTCTATAGCCATGGTAGATTTATAGTGTGTCTGTCAGCAACAATTTTTTCCAACATTACTCTTGGATACTGGTAAAATATCAATAGAAAGTTGTTCAGGATTAAAAAACAGGAATCATTCAATGGAATTTTGACCAAAACACATGGCAAAGGAAATTATCACATAAATAGGAAGGCTCAATGTCTTAAATACCCTTTCTTGTGGTCAAAATCATTAACTGGTACAAACACATACAAATATGGGCTCCAGAATAGCTTTTAACAAATTAATGACAAGAACGTAAGTAGAAGAAGTAGAAAAAAGACAAAAATAAAGCAATCTCTTATTAGTCAAGGATAGTGTCAAATTTTTATTAAGTTCTTAGGTCTTCGTTAACTTTTTAATAATATTCAAAATTCTTGACTTCATGGACTTAGTGGAAGCCACAGATATTTGTGCTTCATCATCATCATAAGATAAAGCTCCAATAAAGCCTGATGATAAGTGAGGGTGAAGTACCTCTTCCAACATATCTCAAAAAAATCTTTTGACTGATGGCACAATGCTCCCATATATTTTTAAATAATCCTACCTCAATTTGTACTGGTGTGGATTGGTAGTGGTAGATGAATCAAATTTATGATATTGTGGGATAAAATTTCGAAGCATTTATTGGTTAATTATGTTTTATGTAACATTCCAAAATCATATCTTTTTGGCTGTTTGTCTAAAATAAGCTTTAGCCCTCATCTTGCAACCTACACTTATTCTTAATATTACTCTTTTACTCATGCAAATTTTTTCCTATATTCTACGTTTGAGCAGTACAGTTACTCTTGTGCACTTACTCTTGTTTTTGTAGTAAAGATCTAGTCTAGTTCAACTTTCTCTACAGGGGAGATCTCTCAAAGGAAATGACTTATTTTTACTCATTCTGGCACTTCCACATTTATTTATTTTTCAGTAAACTTTCATCATTCCTGAGCACAGCTACATTATGTGATCCTTCCTTCCAATCTCTTGACTTCTTTCCAGGTATCAACGTTTCACAACACTACAAGAACATACTAAAACAACCAGTTCTTTTCTCTCTTTAAATGTCTTCTCTGGGAATACATTTTCTGCAAAAACGTATTTTTTTCAGTTCCTGAGCTGGTACAGTTCTCTTCGGCAGGACGTCAATTTGGCAATAAGAAATATCTTGGTCAGATATCTAACTCTGGCTCTTTTTTCTCTTTTAACATTTAATCATCTTTCATTAAGGTTATACCAAGGCACTTAAATTTGTTTTCTGTCCAAGCTGCATTTTATTTATTTACAGTCATCTACTAATACTCATTAATTAAATTTTCTTGTTAATATTTACATTTGTTCTATATTCTTTAAAAAGCTCATCATTTCATTGTGCAAAGCATTATTCCATGCCATTTTAAGATCATGTCAAATGACAACATGCCATCAACTTCCATCTTGCCTTCAACTCGCTCAATGCTTCTTGCTACACTGTCTATAAATCCCCTTACTGTACTTATGTGCCACTGTGATATATCAACAAAATGTAAATTACTCACGTGTTACTTTTTCTCTCGTTTACGTTTCTCTCATTCTGCTTCTTTATTTTTTGTTTATAGGATTTGATTACTAACACATGTAAATGAGAGATGAGACTGAGTGAGGACCAAATTGAACATACACATCCTCCATAAACGTGATAGCTATATATTTATATTTTTGTATAAATTTACGGTTTTCACCAATTAAAGTTAAATCACATCACATATTGCAGTGTTGTGTCACGTTGACAAAAATACCATGGAGTAAACGACTGGCCCTTATATATTTTATTCTTTCCATATCCATTACATATTAAACTGCATTTGAAACACACATTTAAATTTACATGGAAGAATCTTTGCAGTAAATCTATATATATAATGTTAGAAGAAACATTCAACGATGGGCGTAAAATTCTATTTCAAATTCTCTTTTCATTAACTACTAACGTGATCCAGGGCACGATGGGTGGGTCGGATCTGTGGGGAGAAGGTGCATTGTTAATGCGTTAAGGTACTATCATAAAAATGGGCCTTACCATATCATACCATATCGTTAACTGTCAATTGTGAGGCCCTGTCCATAACAACTGTGGGTAGGACTGTAAAGGAGGTATAATACATGATTTTCTAGGATGTACTTAATATAATCACGTAGACAGGTGAAAGAATGACTTGTCAATCACCAATATTATATTCAGGTCAGATTCATCTCTCAGCTGGACACCATAAAACTGACCAACAGTTTACACATTATAGGTGGCCTGTTTTCCTGTCTATATAAAGTATGGGCTTGAACTACAAAGCTGATTCGAAAGGCAATCTCGACGCAACAAGGACGGTTCAACCATTCATTGATACGTGATTCTGAATTAAAATCAATACATCAGCTGGGAACAGTTGAAGTTTTGCCAAATGCTAATAAAACTTCACTAAATACGTGTTTGCACTTTTGGGTTACTCTAACGTAAAAGATTCTGATTCTAAGAACACGTTTGTCGATAGTTACTTTTATTTCTCAGCTGTGCCAATTTAAGCTAGTTTCTCTACACAAGGCAAATGGTCATCCAGGATTGCTAAGCACTCAATTAATTGATAAACATGAAATTGTTACTCGGTACTCGCTTAAAGTCCAATGACCAACATCCAAATGATCCGGAGTTTGTTAGTGCATAGTTAAGCAAACATTGGGGCGAGAATTCCGTGAATTACCGCAAAATTGATCGTCATATAGCATATCAATTTTAAATTACATACGCATTACTAAGTACTACATTCCTGACTCAACCATTATTAATGTTAATGGTAAATGCCATAATAAGTTTCAGTAAGCACCTTAACCCAACTACCGGACATAACACCGTTTAACCTTGCCTGCATACCGACTAGCATAAATTTATTTCTACCTTGGTAATAACACGGGAGTCGTTATAATACACATTGATCAGTGATAGTAAGCGGTCAATTATTCAACCAACATTTATAATCAGGACTGTCGTACACCACCGGAACCCGAGACAAGGTTGTGTCTGGGGTGTTGGTCAAGCGCACGGAGGGAGTGCTACAGTTATTGCTGCAAGAAAATTAAAGTACTCGATGAAGTAAAACTTCTATTACCCAGTTTTTTAAGAAAAATTATTATGGTCGATAAAATGAGCCATATAAAATAATGACTGAAGTAATCTCGCAAGCAACTGAACTGAAATACGTACCGTTCCCCTCTGTTGTTACTGTATGTCCGTTCACGCTGTAAAATAGTACCTTCAGTTGTTCAAAAGGTTCCGAACTTTAAACGGGAATAAACTTTTACGAGTTAATCAAGTCTTAATAGTAATAATCCATTTCTCAGAACCGTGTTTCCTCACGGAGTTCCAAGTGTCCGTGATTTATGTGCAACTAGTCATCGATCCAAACCAACAGTCATACGTTAGGAAAACAGCTACTACTCTACAAGATTTCAATAAAACTTATACGATCAGATTGGAAATTATTGTCTAAATTTTATCGACACCCTCAAATGGCAAGAAAACAGATAAGTGGGGCGATTCAGTTTGATCCTCCAAATATTCAACTGTAGACCTTTGAATTCTTAAGATAATATTCTGGTACTGAAAATAAACGAGAACACTTAGTATAAGAAGGTATCAACATGCTTTCGTACTGTGTACTTTGTTACTGCTTTTTTTTTACATAAAATCAACTATTGCAGCCCAATCAGACTTCGACTTGCCTAAACGGTCGACACGTCCAATTTTCGGTCTAACATGTTCTCAGCATCATTGAAGCCACTGCTGGTGAGCCCATTTTACTAGTTATGACAGGTTTTACTGGGAAGGAAATGACGTAAGGACCTCGATGGAGACCCACGTAATCCACCAATCAAATTACAAGTCTAAGGACGTCAGGACTTAGTTAGACCATTCACATGATCAGCATATTGGTTGCTGCTGCTCACACCAAATATGGGAACCGTCTAATAGGGGTATCCTCTTTTTGTGAAAGAGAGAGCAATGGTGATACCAGCATTGACAGGTGCTGTTTGGCTGCATGCTGGGCAAGAAGACAAATCCAGCCAATTTTGTCGAGGAGACAAAGAAATATAATAATTCCAATAAACTGGCAATTTTGAAGTGCATGGGATCGAAATTGCAAACAGGCGCATTGAAAAGGTCGAAAAAATGGATCACGATTATCATCGCCCCTGAGGCTTCCCGCCTGTTTTGTGCAGTAATACATACCATGGTGTTGCAAAGGTGTGGATCTGTAGACGCCGGAGGGTACCTGGTCTTCCAGCCTGAGCCCTAACAATATGTGTATGCAGAAAAGTGAAAACTATGTTTACACCGAGCCGGATTCAAACCAGTGCCTATGGCTATCATGGCTACATACCTCCGTATCACCATTTGAGCTATTGGCGCTTGTCCTTCAACAGATCAAGCTCAGGTCATACATATAATATAACAACTGACTGTACTTATTATTGCGTCTTGTATTATCTTCCAATACATGGAACACTCCACATAATTATTCGCATCTGTGTAAACAATCATGCAGAGTACTCGATGTTTTTGAAGTTAGGACAGAACAATCGTTGTGACAATTACTTATTGTTGCGCCCTGTACTATCTTCAAGTAATTGGGCCACTCAGACAGAGCAATGAGTACAGCTGCCTGATGAATGCGATGTACGAAACTTAAAAGTCGCAACGATATATGTACTTTATATATATATATACTTTGTCGATACCGTTGCTCTCACTTCGACGTTTCTCTGTTATCTTTCTTTTGTTTACGCCCTCATAATCTAATGTGGTGGAGGCATTTGAACAATGCTGCTGGGGAGCCATATCTTAAAAGTAATCTTGACTTTTACTTTCTCAAAGTAACTAATATGGTCATCGACTGATGGTCCACGATTTCAATTTAACATCTGGTCTGTGTTTTTCATCATTCTTTTCAGAATCTTTTTACGTATTTCTTATATTTCTGCTTGCCTATTATTATTTTATTTTATTTTTTCTACTTTATTTTTTCTATATGTCACTGTATTGTCCTTGTCCCGTCCCCCTGCTTATCTTGTTTGTGTTCTATTTCTACTTGCCATGTAACATCTCCGGCTATGAGCTCAACTCTCATACTATATATAAATATAATTATCAGTCAATGAAACATAAATGCTCTTTGAGCACCCTTGTTGTCTGTCAACTGGATGGACAAACATAATAATATTCACCCACATATACATTTATATACATATTTCTGCACAAATAAACAAATACAAGTATGAATATACATACACAGTACATAAGCACAGAAAAAACAACTACATTTTTGTTGCAACTTTCAGACTTCGTGCATTCCATTGATCACGCAAATGACAATATATTTTTCTTTACACAAACTTTTCAGTTTTTTCTGTAACGTAATTATGATAGATGTAAAAAATAATGGGTGAAAGGCGTTGAAGATACAAAAAAAAACCCCAAAAAACTGTTTAAAGTATCTACAAATATTTCATTTGAATGCCTTCAGTGGTTATTATTTCCTGCACCGATATTCATACACGAGTTCCATACATTTATTTAATAATCCTTTGGGTTCAAAAAGAAATACAACTTTTTCTGCCAGGCAAAGAACACGCGTTTTGTAGCCATTTTTGCAAGGTTTATGCACCGCCCGTTGGGCTTCATACCAGGTTAAATTCCCCGCTGTTATATTTTAAGTGACAGACGCTTTTTGAAGCTGAGCTTCAAAAATATATAACAGACAGTTTTCAGCTGCCTGTTTTAATTCAAACTCGTTCATATATAAATGTATATATATACAAATAGAATATACCTATATATATATTGTAATATATATGTTGTTATTATTTTGTCAGAATAGAAGTCTTAACATCCGGTTCTTTACTCCTAATACTATATATATATATATATATATATATATATATATATATATATATATAATATACATGGGTTTATACGCGATTCTGTTCGACGAACACTCTGGCTCAACACAATATTTCTGGGTTCTGAGTGTGGGCAATCCCAACAATGTCCCACATTATTGTTTCTATGGCAACTGATGTGGGCCTATATATTATAGAGGGTTCAAATTTCCACAAATGAGCTGTTGGACAGAGAAACAGGTGTCTGCAGATAGAACTATACACATAAGCAAGGTTGCAAATATGCAGAATTGCAAAATTGCACGTGACAACGAAATTGACTTGTCCTTGTTGACCGTACAAATGACTGCTCACAAACACTCAATTGTAGAAGAACTACAATCAAAAGAAATAGAAACAACTTATAATAAAATTCTTCAGTATTTTGCAGGTAACCAATCAACCACTGCACCCTATTTTCAGAAACTCTAAATAAGCAGTACCGTCAATGGTACAATGAAATGATTGATCTCCTCGTCAATTACTTCAAAAAGAGCATCGAATACAAAGCGTTCGATACATACGCTGATGCAAAACAAACTATTGGCAAGCATCCATAGTTAGACCATTTGCGTGAAGGACCATGGTATGTTAAGAAAAGAGTGCATTGATGATAATGACGTTGCAAGTATGGTCGTATTAAAAGACTAGCAGTGTTTCTGTTTATTGCTTTGCTCATATTGTGTCCTTTTTGAGAGGAAACTTATTTAAACTTCTTACCAGTGTCTCGATTCTGGTATCATTAATGACGCTCGCCCTAACTGCAAGCGCAAAACCCGAAAGAATATCTGACTTGGGGTAATTCTGTCTTTGCTATAGCTGACTAAGGGCCTGTTCGTAATGTTAACTGACCGTATCTAATAAGAGTTAAGGACCAGATAATCAGTATTTGACTTAGTCTGTAACTTCTGAGGTGTATATAATTGGAATAAACATACATAGTTTTAAACTATTTTACCTTGGTTATTCATAAGACTTCATTTTTCTATTCTATTGGGGAATAATAATAGGTTTATGTCATAAAGTCGTAGCATTTCAATTTTCTTCACTTATAACTAATTCAACTGGTTTGTTGCTAACCATATTTTATTTCAGTTTTTATTCGAGTGTGACTCCACAGTACAATTTTTAGAATTAAATCCTATTTCAAAGTTATTCTCTGTTGTGCCTTTACCATATTAGTTAATCTTATCAATCCTAGTAATGAACAAATACTTTCAGTTGATCTTAAATTATGTTTTGGAATAAACATCGAATACGGTAATCATCCTGTTTTATTTCCTGTTATTATTATTGGTAATAAATGAGTAAATTTTGCATATTTCAACTTTTCAGTTCTCGTATCACAATACTTGGAAATCCCTTTATTTTCAAACATGTGAAAATTTAAAACTTTTGCTCGTGTTTTTCAATTAGTCCCCCTTTCATATAAAATGGAGATCCCATGCCCTGGAAGGTAATGGGGGCTTCAAAAATTGGAATAGATTTGTGTCAAAGACAATGGCAGGTTTATTTTAGAGTATAACATCACTTGGGTTTTCTTTTCAGCCAGGTCTAACACCAATGCTAATAGAAATCCAACAGTCACCTTACTCTAACCAATGGCCTTTTGAGACTCTGAGGCTTTTTTTAGTTAGGGAATCAACCCCACAACCTTTGCTACGACCTAAGCCATGATCCTGCCCCTAGACACAGCCTCATAGGCTAATTTACTTTAAAACAATACTTTTTTTAAATAGTAAGAATATTTCATAAGAGTATCGAAGTTTGGATAACTTGAAGTTTAAGAATGAAGTTAGAATTTAGCTCAACCTCAACATGCATATATAACAAAAAGTTTTCAGCTGCCTGTTTTTAATTCAAACTCATTTATACACATGATGATATTTTTCTCCTAATGACTCAGTGGCATCCACCATCTGCTTTTAATTGTAGTTAGCATGGCGACACTGACATAAAATTAATGCCAATAAAATATCATATGATATTTCAAGGATACAATATGGTCCAAAATGAAATACTCTTAAGAGTAGACTGCAAAAGTTTTTAATTATTATAAAAAACTGAGTGTCCTGTTTCATAGGAGGTTTCTGATAAGAAGCACAAATACAAAAACCATGACACATCACCTTACAAGGTCATTTCAGTCAAAGGATCAAGAATTACAGCAGAAAATAACAAACGGACGATAACCAGAAATACGTCATTTGAAGCAAAAGTCTATAGAACCAATGGATGACGATGATGATGAAATTTTTGATCCGTCGATTTGAGATGAGAAATTCGAATACCCCCTCAGAAGATCTAACAGAAAATAAATTCCGGTATAGCGAAACGGACAGCCAATGGCAGCAGCAATGAGAATTAGTGCTGGAAGACCCAAAAACTAAAAGACGACTGAATTTCCAATCACTTAGAGCTGTGACATTTTTAACGTTTTCAAAAACTGCTTCATGTCAGTTCTGCTAACATTTCTTATGGATCTACATATGTTTATATTTTTATATATAGGACTTATTTTTGTGCTCCATATCTGTCACATGACAGGTGGCAATTTTTAAATACAGTATGATTTAATGAGAAAACCGACAAGCTGATTGTTTAGGACTGGAAAACGTCATTCTATTTAAACTTTATTATAAACTTCAAGAATGTGTAACTGGTTATAATTTTATATAGAAATGTATTGTGTGAAAATAATATAATATAGATGAAGAGGATTTGGAATTGTGGAAATGTGAAAAGTATTGTTGCACTGAAACAAATTAGAATCAGTGCCTATAGCTTTCACCAGATCATTTTTTCAGCATGTCTTTCACTTAAGTGGACTTTCTTCCTCCAGTTCCTATCGTTGGCTATCTCGTCCCAATCACGCATATAGGGATAACCCTCCCACAAAACGACAACTTTCCTTACAAGGTTGGATAAGCTGGACCTGGGATACATGGAAGGCAAGGAAATTGCTAAAAAATATAATATAAGTAGAGAGGATTGGGTATCGTAGAAAAGTAAAAAGTATGGGTGCACCGAATGGGAATAGAATCAGTGTCCGTTGCTATCACGCCGACGTTCTCTAGTTCTTGAGCTCTCGCGACTCGCCCTTCCCGTGTTCATTTTTTAAACAGCCTTTTAGTTTAGGGCGCCGTTCATTGGCCGTAAAATTGCCCATGAAGGGTTTTATCTTCAAATTCCTCTTGCTTTTTTATTTGCTTTCGATTAGTGAAATCTATCAAACTTTTTCCTTTACAATATTTCATTTGCCTTGCAACCGTACTAGTAATCTTCTCTCTCTTCTTCTATCAAAATTTTTCAGTCCAAGCTTAGCCAGATCAAAAGAATGTTCTGTGCTCAAAACTCCTCTCCCACCTTCCCTAGGTATATAAAATATATTTGTGTTGCTCTTTGGTTTGAATACCTTAAGCATCGTTATTATTATTACTCCAAGTGAAAAGCTACAAATGTAATCAGAGCCAATAAATAAAGGTAATTACCAAAAAAACCTCAATTTTTAAATGACATATACGACAATAAAGATCCATATTTTGGTCTAGTCCAGCAATTACATTTTAATTATAATTTTGCTGCCCATTAATATCTTCCCCTACTCACCGCTACTGTTCGTGTTGTTAGCTCTTTGTCAGGCTAAAATTTCGATATATCGTTCACGGCTGTTTTTCCCTCCATCGTCAAGAGCTCCAGTTACCACAACAATTATTACGAATTCAGTACTGCTCTCTCTCTCATTTCGCAAGCCAACTCTTGCTACTTGGGGAGCTTTTCCATTTTATGGGCTTCCAGGTTCTCCCGTTGTGGATAAGTCGTAACGGAAGTCCTAATCTTTCTCTCCTTATTTTTCATTTTCCAGCATTGTTTCTCTTTCGTTCTTTGTACTATTATCGAGTGTTTACACATCTTCTGGTGATTGATGGGTTAAAATCACACATTCAGCGCCCGATAACAAGATACAAAAGTCTAAAGCAGGCACACGTTCTGTAGCTTTACCGCCAAGGGTGAGATATAATAGGTAACAAGAATAAAATGGCAACATCCTTTTGACCTTGCAAGTGCCGCTTCACTGCAAGTGAAGGAAGGTACATTGCTCAAGCTGTTGTTTTTGTACCACAACAACTCATGGCTACATCACTCCTCACTGCCAGTCTGATAACTGACATTGCATAGAAAGATATCTTACTCCTGATACTAAGTCTGGCATGGCAACATTAAATTCATACTGGTTATTTTTTATTGGCCTGTTTGATGTCCAAAACAACAATAAATAGCCCCCCAAAGGTATGTTGTAATATCTGTGAAAGGACATGCTATTATTATTATTATGTACATTTTTATTTTTAATACGGTTTGATACAGTTGTTCACCGGGCCACACCCAGTGACCTAGGGCAAACAAAGATTTTGAGAGTTTTTACGAACATTATTATTATTATTATTATTATTATTATTATTCATTCATTCATTGCTGTCGAGCGGTGGCGTGCAGACGTCTCTGTACACGGCTCTCGTTTAATCGCAAAATATTTGCCTAATTGTTAAATATTACAAGTACAATTTCATATCAATCGACTCCTTGTCGCACAAGGATTTTATTGGAATAATGTTTGAGTTTAGTTTTCGATACTTTTTGACACTATTTGTAGTTTGTAGTTTCTGTGGAAAGGAATTTCAATCGCTTGGACGCCATGTCTGGAGATGCAAAAAACGGTTACAGGAAAACACTTGCAATCCCAATGGGGAAATTAACTTGCCATTGATTAGGAAAAACAATAGAGACAGTTATACTAGTAATGTGACAGCTGGTGTTAAGTGTTCATGCGGAAAAGTATGTAAAGGATTGAAAGGATTAAAAATTCACCAAAGGAATTGCAGAGTAATTAAAGGCTTTGAGGAAGACACGTTTGAACAAATACCTGAAGACATTTCAAACAATAATGAACCAACAACAGTATTGTCAAGTGGAGAACAGCTTGAAATTAAAGAGGGAATACGACTCCCAAGGTCAAGTGAACAATGGGAAATTGCTAATTGCTATTTTCAATCGATTTTTGCATCTGTTGAGTTGAAACCTTCGACGATTGACTCTGTAATTCGATTTATGAACGATTCGATTTATGAACACTTTAAACGTACATGCGGCACTACAAATAAGAACTTCGACGAAGGGTACCAAAGGAAATATCAAGACCGCAAAGTTAACCAATTGAAAAAGGACTTAAAATTACTTAAAAAAAGCAACACATCGGTCATGGAAATCAAATACGTTTCCTCTTTGCTTCGCCAAAAATTGACTTCCTCTCATAACGTTCACACTCTATCTAATCACGATAACTTCATCTCCAAAAACTTTTGGGGCTACGTAAAGCGTGTGCTGCAAAAGAGCTCTTCCATACTTCCTACTTTCTCAGAAGTCTGTTGCACTCAATACTTTTCAAAAATACTTTCATCGACAATTCCTAACAAACACTTTAAAATTCCATCATGGATACCTTCTTTCAACGAACCCGAGCACCCTTTCAGCACTGATCCTCCATCATATAAAAAAATCACATCAGTTATTCGTCGTATGAAGTCATCTGCCTCACCATGCCCACTAGATAAAATATCCATAATTTGCTTTAAACGATGTCCCTATCTACGGTCTTTCCTAACAAAAATAATTAAAATCATATGGATTTCTGGCAAAGTTCCTCCTGAATGGAAAAAGGCCTCTACGATTTTAATACACAAGAAGGGTAACACCGATGACCCTTCTAACTTTCGACCGATTACTCTACAAACGGTTCCATTAAAAGTTTTTACATCCTGTTTGCGTGACTCTGTATTTGAATACCTGAAGAATAATAACTTCGTCGAACATATGATTCAAAAAGGCTTCACTTCCAAAATCTCGGGTACTTTGGAACATACTGCAATGATGGCACATGTAATAAACAAGGCTCGCACAAATCAACGCTCCTTAGTCATTACTCTTTTAGACCTAAAAAATGCTTTTGGCGAAGTTCATCATAACCTAATAACATCTGTTCTCGATCACCACCATATTCCTGACAAAATTAAATCTTTAATCACCAGTCTTTACACTGAATTTAAAACATCATTTATCACTGATCATTTTACAACTGAAGCCATAACAGTTCGTCATGGGCTTTTACAAGGAGATTGTCTTAGTCCACTACTCTTTAATATGTGTTTTAACACATTTATTCAATATATTAGGGCTGAAAAGTACAAGCAACTTGGTTTTTCACCTCACGATAAGAATGATCGCATGTTCAATCCTGTACACTGGTTTCAGTTCGCAGATGATGCTGCGGTCATTACAAGTGGGGAAAGAGAGAACCAGCTTCTTTTAAACTGTTTTACTCGATGGTGTCAATGGGCCAACATGATCATAAGGGTTGATAAATGTGCCACATTCGGAATTAAAAAATTCACTACAAGATCTCTTCAATTTCAACCTAAACTTTTTGTTAATAATGAAACTGTACCTCCTGTAGCCATGGGGGATGCCTTTAAGTATCTTGGACGTTACTTTGACTTTGAAATGACCAATCAGTCTCACAAATCCAAGCTTCTGTCTGTTTTACTAGATCTTCTCAAACAAATTGATTCCTTACCTATCCATCCAAAACACAAACTGCGTCTCTATAGTGAATTTGCCCTCCCAAAGGTTTCCTGGCACCTTACTGTTTCAAATGTTTCTAAGACTTGGGTGGCAGAAAATCTCGACAACCTGGTCTCTAAATACATACGCCAGTGGCTTGACCTGCCTATAAGTGCCACGCTTAGCTCCATTATTCTTTCCAAAAATCAATTTGGACTCAACTTGCAGCTGCCTACCACAAAATTTCTACAATGCCAAACTGTCACCCGTAACGCTCTGAAGTTGTCACCAAATGATAATATCCGAACATTGTGGAAAAACACAAGCAATGGTACCAATATACAACACGATGTTTATAAAAATACAAAAGAAGTTCTGAAAGCTGTACAGACAGAACACAAGGAGCGTTTACAAAGTCATCTTACTACTCAAGGTACTATTCTCTCATTTCTCTTTGACAACGCAACTTCAAAATATAACAAGTTTTGGTCCGAAGTTCAAAGTAAGCTGCCCAAAAATATCTTCAGCTTTACCATTCGTTATTTGAATAACACCCTTCCAACTCGTAAAAATCTATCTAAATGGAAACTTAGTCTATCGTCCTCTTGCTCTTCCTGCTTTGAAACAGAAACCCTTCTTCATGTTGTCGCCGGCTGCAAAACGTACCTTCAGGAAGGTCGATATACTTGGAGACACAACTCAGCATTACAGTTTTTAGCAGGTTCTCTCAAATCTCTTGAAGGCTGTACAATATATGCTGATATCTGTGGATTCTTATCGCCATGTATTATAACTGGAGATGCCTTGAGGCCTGATTTGCTCTTAGTTACTCCACAACAACAGCTATACATTCTTGAATTGACCGTGGGCTATGAAACAAACCTGGATAAAAATTCTTCTCGCAAATACGAAAAATATCGTTCTTTAATTCGTGATTTACAATCCAGCTTTTCGAAAGTTAGTTTCGTAAATCTCTCCATGAGCTCTTTAGGTATATTCGGTAAATCTTGTATTACTTTCAGTAAAATGTGCAACGCTTTGAACATCGACAACAAACACGAGCGCTTTCTTTCAACCAAACTTTCCAACATAATCATTCGCACCACATACTACATATTCTGTCGTAGAAATAAACCATGGACCAGCCCTGAACTATTGTCGCTTTATTGATTTTGTTAGTAAAATATTTAATTTTGATTTTGTTAAATAGGCAAGCCAATGCAAACTACCTTGATTAGTGAGGTTTGTAATTGTATATGTTCAGATGAAAAAATAAAAAGTTTCCATTATTACTATTATTATTATTATTACTATCATCATCATCATCATTATTATTATTATTATTATTATTTTGATATTAGGAAAAAATTCTTATATAAGTCGCAGCAGTAATAAGAAAAAAAGTAAGTGAATCAGATGAAGCAAGTGGCAATGATCACTTTGATAACCAAGATTAGCTGGCACCCTCTGAGGCAGAGGAACCATTGGTTTCCAGGTTTCTATCTTACAATCTGGATTCAAATTTGTTGGGGAATTTTTCAAAAAATTTAACAATGCTGACCGCGAAATAGGAAGTTCTTGTTGTCTAATCCTATGGGAATGGAAGGGTAGATGAAAGCTTTATGTCGGCGACTGAAAAGGTAGTGGAAAAGTACAGATGGAATTTTTTTTTGGAGGGCTTACATCGGATAAACTAGACAAGGATTGAAATGTATTTGAAATCATTGTTCCATAAGATTAATTCTCTACTCTGGTAACGATTACACTGTTTTGCTGATGTGATACAATTATTCGTTAGAAATTATACAATTATATGATGGTTATAAGTTTGGGTTACTTTGTGAGTTTTCTTTTATTCATAGCTTGTTTACTCAGTTTGGGAGTGGTTAAATGTAAGGAGTGTGTGTTTTAAGGTCAATTCACAGACTGAAAGGCAGTGATGGGGGGTGATTTTTTTAAAACGTCTGTTGCAAATTAATTTAGTATGAAGGAAAATTTGTTTATAAACAGGATACCTGATTTTCACATTCATCAGTTTGTAATTTTATGTGACTGGAAAATTTAACTTTCTTGTGCTCTCACTCTGCATCCACGATTTCTGATTGCTGACGAAGTGAACGTCAGCAGACTTTGTCCGGTCTCTTAAATTTTGAACCAACTTGGTGCTTTCTTTAAAAACGACATATTTTCAAATTTATTCTTTGCCAGTTTCCTCCATGTTCCAAACATTATCTAATTCATTTTTCCTACAGATCTTGTTTAGTTTTACCATTCTACTTTCAATTGTAACCTTTTACTTTATTTTATTTCTGTACCCAACTAAGTCGGTGGTACTAACGAATTTCTTCTTCCAACTCTCCCGATCCAACATCACATTCGTTATTTTAACACCCTTCAGCCCCTGTGTCATTTGCATGATTTTTCTGAAAGTCATCTTTAATATGCCAACCTTTTTCTCTTTATCTTTAACTGGTGCCCAATATAGTAACCTACCTCCTGATTCGTTGTGTCTTGTTGAATAACTATCAAGGTCCAGTCACAGTTGCCTCATGACTGGCGATTCTCTTGCTTAAATGTGCCAAATGCAAAGTGGGTCGACGTGTTGGTGGTACATTGCGGATGATAATATTAATTGAGAACTTCCACTCAGTGAAGAGAACTGTATTGTACTTAGACGATCTGTTGATTTTCATGGTCAATATATGAAATCCAATCTCATTTTACAACTTTTTATATTCAATTCTCTAACCTACAGTAACAATTATGATCTACATTACGTACTGTCATGGTTTAACCCCTGACGCCAACTATTTCTGAGCTCTCCGAAGTTGTTCACAAATTGATCTCAAGAGGGACGAATTTGAAAGCGTCATGTGTTTTTTGTCTGACCATCTTTATGCATTAAAGCACGGTTAGGGATAACTTCAAAGTTCCTGGACAGTGCTTGTGCTTTTTTAATTGTTCAAGGGAATTTAACATATCGACTTCGAATTTAGTGGTGTTTTCAAAAAATTTTCAGTCGGTGTTTCATTGACGTCCAACTTTGTCTTTACTCTTTTTCTAATTTCTGTCGAGTGAACTTGCGCATTTACAAGGGAATTTCCTCCATTTTCTTTCGATGAAAATGTTACATTTTGGTAGGTTCACCATTACTCTGGTGCTTCTATCAAATTGTTTCAATTGGATATTTTATTGACAGTTCCCCTATTAAATAGTAGGGCTAAATTTTTTGCCTTTCAAAAATATCCACCTGCAAAAGAGCTCTGACAATGGGAACAGAACAGGTGAATACAGGGTAGAAAACATGCAATACGCCATAAACAGGAAGATAAGAAGCATTTTCACGAAACCCCATTCATGGAAGTCACTTCCTCTTCGTTAGCTGAGGGTCAATCTCTAATCATATCGGACTGGAGATCTTGCAGGCAAGGGCCTAGAATCCAGGACCAGAAAAAGAAGGGCAAAGAGTCCCAAATTTGATCTTGGTCAAAAGCCTGAGAGGAGATACAATACAATTTGTCAATTGACATTTCAAATGATTCCTCTCACGTGTTCTGAATAATGTGATGCGATATTCAAAAAAAATGTTTGTTTTGTGTGATTGGCTGTTTGGAAGCTTCATCCTGTTAACCATTTTGTCCTGTCTCCTTCAGAACTGTTTTTTTGTTGTCAGAAATATTGATCTCCCATGTGACTTTTGCCAGGATATTTTTTTAATTGTAAATAATTCAGAGAAAATAGTTAGGATTGTTATATTCTTAAATTAGTGTGTCTGCCATAATGCCACAATTGATCATTAAAATTGATTTTTAATTTAATTCGAGTACCACTTTGTTTCTGTTGTCGCTAATAGTGTGGAGAAATCCCATGGATAATTGTGACTTGTCAACATAATGCGACGTTGGGGAATTCTTGGTAATCTATTAATGTCCCATTGGACCAGTACTGTGCTTACTTATTTGGTGAATGAAGTTGGTATCATACCGAGCAAACACTGAAGTGATTATTAAAAAGTTACTACAGCTAAATTTTGTGTTCGTTGTTATGTTATTCCCCATATACATGGAAACTTGGAATTTATCAAGTTCTTGCTGAATAAGTGGCAAACCTCTGTGAAAAGATACTGCAAGGATTATCTCAGTATAAAATCTTTAGTGTTCACCAAGTAAATTAAACGAGGTTATATGAAAGAGAATAAATGCTGCATGCTGCAGAATCAAATGTGAATCAGCCCAATTGGAACAGCAAAATAGAATATTAGAACAATTACTGGACGAAGCAGTCTTCAGCTTGGTATTTTATGAGCAGGAAACTAATTAAGTGTGGTTAATGTGGAAGTAATTCTTTCTCAATTAATCATGAAGGTGGCTGATTACTGGCAAAATCGGGGACACATGTGAAATTTTGCAGTTTATCGAGCTGGATGTGGTCTGGAGCGAATACCATACAGTCAAACCGATTTCAGCCATATATGATATTAAAATGGTATAAAATCTTACCACAAAATTATGAGTTTAACCAGAAATGGATTTAACTACCATGAGAAATGCTAAGTACTTTTAAACTAAACCAAAAGGTAAAATTTTATGGCGTGGAATGGAAAAATACCCTTAACAATCCCTTTGAAATATTAAAGCCTGTCTTCCCATGGCCCTGAGTATATTTCATTTCTCAAGTATAACTATGTGACGGTTTTTTTCGAAACAATATACCACAAGATTTTTTTTTCGGTTAGAAATTTTTGTCTTGTCCAAAACTAATTGGAATGAAACCCCCAATATCCATCAATAAAACCACTTTAGGTGGCACTGGTGAATGATATTAAAAATTATAATATATGCATATATATATTAATGTATAATTTTATTTATTATTATATATCAAAATATGTATTAAGGTATTAATGTAAGACCAAATTTTGAGAACAAACATAACAATATTCCAGGTTGTGTTGTTGTTATCGTGTAAGCTGCTAGAGGCAGAGTAGAAGACCACCCCGATGAGCTCGATCGGGCCTCATGAAACGAGAAATCAACCTCCTCTCACCGCCGAACAAGTGAGTACACAGAACCCACAGCAACGAGACGCACATTTCCTCGCTGATTTTTCATTGGTTGGATAGAACCAGCAGTTGTTATCCCACAACACGACGTTTCCCAGGATTACTCCTGGGTGTCACTTATACACACCAGCAAGAGGGCACTGAAGAGCAAGGCAGATCGGTTTAGAATGAAACTAGAAACGAGATTTATGATAGATATCTTGTAACACTCTGATGATGCTTTTTATAGCAAAAACGTTTGTAAATATATTTTAAACTTTAAATGTTTTGAGAATTTCTATCTGAGTGTCCTGATCGAGAGGGAAGCGAGCCAGCAAACCTATATTTTGGGCCAGTTTGTCAATAAGCGATCCTCACACGCACAAAAGTCTATGTTCTAATTCTAAATTGAAGACAACCACATTTGAAGTCTGATGTTTTGGGGATCCAAAAAAATGTATTTGGTGTTTAAAAGTGATGGAAGTCAATATATTTACGGCCTGAGATTATGAGGGATAAAAAGGTTACTTTCTGAGATCTCTTGAAAAAATTTTCCAAAATACTATTGTCAATTAAAAGCAACAAACGTCGATTTTATGGGGCTTTTAAAAACTGATCAACATATTTAGGGTCTTTGAAAATTTCTTTAACATGTTCGGGATCAGCATATTTAGGTTACTGACAATCACCAAATGAATTTTGAAAGAGCAGATTTTTAAAAAAATGGAATTGCGAAATGCAGGCATGAAACAAAGGGGAAAATTACTTATTAATTAAAAAAGGCTTTGAGATGGAAAACTATTTCAAATCACTACCTTTGCTGGTTAAGAACTCTAAATCATGAACTTCTGGTCGTGGTTGTAAGATGATCAAACAATGGATTATCATTTACGTAAGTGCGATGTATGACTCGGGTGAAATTTAAGTGTCCTACGTTTTCGGATATTAGACATTCATATATTCTGTACACAGTAAATAGAAACACAGTAGGCCAGCAAATTCAAATTACGTTGTGACGTCAGCGGAGAGAACGATAAATCCGCCCAAAGGCTTTAAGGAAATTTATATATCGTTTGCTTTTCTCTACTTAAACAATCTTTGATTCCAAGCGTTAGACTATTGTTTACAATGAGCACTTAATGATTTTGTGACCGGAGCATAATGTCTAGTAAACAATTAAATTAAAAGACAAGCTTTCCAGGAATTATTTCACTTGTATTTTACTAGTTTTACTAAGATGGGTTGGTGTGCAGTATACGGCTGTAATAATGATAAAAACCTACATAGATTTCCTCTAAAAAATGCAGAGTTATGTCGAATGTGGATACATAGGTGCTCTAGAAAAGATAAGTTTAATGTAGCGACTGCAAGGATATGCGCTGCTCATTTTGAGAAATCCTGTTTCGAGAGGGATCTTCGCAACGAACTATTAAATTTACCTCAGCGAAGGATTCTAAAAGCCGATGCTGCTCCCACGTTAAACTTACCAAGAAGTTCCTCTGCTATATTTTGTGTAAATACTCCTAGAACAGCTAGACAATCGCGAAGGGATCATCAACACGAGCTAGACAGTACAGAATCAGTTGAAAGTCGTCTGAGAGAAGCATCACCAAATAGTTTAATTTCGAAGCTTAAGCAGCGTATCAAGATTCAAAGTAGGAAAATTACATTCTTACAAAACCGCGTGAAAAGCTTCAGGAAAAAGTATCTAGCTTTGTTGAACAAACAAAGGAAGTATTTGAATCAAAAACTGTCTGGATATTTTACGCAAGGACAGGTGAAATGTATTTTAAATGACACCAAGAGCACGAGATGGACCACCACAGATCTGCAAATGGCAGTTCGTTTAAGGACATTATCGAAGAGAGCTTACACCTTCTTAAGAGATGTTCAAAACTTTCCTCTACCAGGATTATCTACGTTATCAGAATGGATTAAAAAAACTGTTTGCGAGCCTGGTATCCAATTTAATATCCTCTCCTTTTTGCATCAAAAGCTTGAGTCTATGTCTCTGAAAGATAAAGCTACTGCTATATGTATTGATGAAATGTCAATCCGCAAAGACTTGGTGTATTCCCGTCTTCACGACCGTGTGTATGGTCCACACAAGAAACTTGTTGTGGTTATGGCTAGAGGTTTGTTTTCAAATTGGAAACAACCGGTCTATTTTGATTTTGATACTTTAATTACACCTGATCTTCTCCATAAAATCCTTAACATGTTGTTTTCATCTGGCCTTAGAGTACACGCTTGTATATCAGATATGGGCGCTGAGAACAGGAAAATGTGGAAAGATCTCGGTGTCTCAGAGGAGATAAGCTTCATTAAGCATCCTTCGGATGCCAATATAAATGTCTTTTTCTTTGCGGACATACCGCACATGCTGAAATTAACAAGAAATCATATTTTAGATCATGGACTCAAAACACCTACTACCATCCTGGATAAGTCACTTTTTGAGAAGCTCCTTGCTTCGGATAGTGGTGAACTAAAACTGTGCCCGAAGCTTAGTCGATCTCACATAGATCTTCAAAAGATGTCGCAGACTCGACAGAGAGTGCGGCCGGCAGCCGAGCTACTATCCACCAGAGTTTCAAAGGCTATCGAATTTCTGTATCCAGAAGAGACTGCTAAAGCGAGTGCCATCAGAGTTGTAGACAACTTTTTCGATGTCTTCAACTCAAGGATACCTTATGCAGATAAACCGATGAGATGTGGATATGGTGTTAACTTAGATGAACAAAGTAATGCAGTAACTGAAATGGAACACTTAGTGAAATACTCTCGAGTAGGTCACAACAAACATTTGCTCCCATTTCAGAAAGGAATTCTTATGTCGATTAAGTCTCTTCGAATGTTGTTGCCCGAGTTAACAGACCATTATAGTGTTGCTTATTTATTAACTCACCGGGTAAATCAAGACTGCCTTGAGAGTTTTTTCTCCCAGATAAGAGGAGCATCCGGATTCCTTCGCCACCCATCCCCACTTGATGTTATTCATAACATTAGAAAGCTAGTTGCAAGTGGAACGTGTGGCGAAATCAGAACTGGCAATACTTGCGTCGATGACTCAGACATTTTAACAGCAGAAGTGCTATCTGAGGTTTCTGATAGTGCTAGTGCAATTGATGTTTCATCTACTCAAGCAGAAAACGACGATTGTGTTTCCGGATACTTGGAGATACACAACATCTCTGAAAAGGGCGGTTTGGAGTATGTTGCTGGATTTGTGGCCCATAGGTTGAGACTGGAGTATCCGGAGCTTGGAGTAGATCAAGGAGCTTCTGGATGGATTAGCTATGTAGACCGTGGTGGTCTCACAACTCCATCAGAAAGCTGGCTTGAGTATTGCCATTACCTCGAGCATCATTTCGTCACACACAATGGAGATGGACTTAAACGAACGTATAGTCTAAATTCACTGATCAATTCTTTCAAATCACCAAACCCAGGAAAGTTTCCACAAGAAGCTGTGATTCTGTACCTTAAGACTAGATTTTTTATCAGATTAAAATCTTTAAATGAATCCGTCAAAGCTGACAGCCAAAGTAGAAGAGCGAAGAGAAAGTTAAAGGATCACAAGGAATAGCAAGACATTTGGTAAGTGTACCTGGTAGTCTATATCATAAAAAAAGCTTATGTTAAGCTTATGTTGAGCATTTAAGCATCCAATTAGCTCAGTTAACTTAGTTCGTCACTGTAACAATGGTAAACAATCATGAAAGTCTACGAAATAAGCATGAAATATGGAGAAATCCGTGAGAACGTGCAGTTTTCCTATTAAAAACCAACGCAATTTACTCAGCCATCTACCCAGTGACGTCACACGCAAATACCACCAAAATCAAGCCATTTCTGGCCTACTGTGTTTCTATATACTGTGTATTCTGTAATAATTCTTTAAGTACCCGTCCGAGCCATAATTTTCCTCCCAGATGAGATGCACGTCAGGAATAAACTTGGAAATTTTGCGAAACTTGCAAGCGAAATTTTTAGAAACCGAAACAAAATGCCTACACATCTTGTAAAGTAAGGCAGTCCTTTTGTTGGATCTTCTACCATTCTTGGATTTGCTTTGTATTTGTTTACAATAAAATAACTTTTAACTAATCATAGTAATGATAACAATTTACTGTTACTACCAGACAAGTTTTACGTAATTTTTTATAAAAAAGTCATGTATTTTGTATGTTTTATAAAAAGCGCTAAATTGTCAATTAGATGCACAGAGCTTTTAATTCAACTTAAATTAAGTTGTATAATGAAAGGTTAATGTACACAGGTTAAGTTGAGTTGAATTGAGAAATTTGATCAGCATATTTAGGGCCGTTGAAAATTTGGTCTATTTTTGGTCTTCGAAAACTTTGGTCAACGTGACTCGGGTATTTGAAAGTTTGGACAGTATATTCAGGGGTCTCCGAAAATAACCTGACCACATCAATGCCGTCATAAATGTCAGGTTGTACCCTACCTATCTTTGGAGTTCTGTCTTGCTGGGAGCATGGTTGAAATAATGTCTGGTCGATGCATCCTCTTCAAAAGTGTTGTTACAGTTTTCTTCCACAGTCTTATAAATAAAAGTACAGGGTCTTAGAAAAATCCTTTCATTCATTACTTTTTACACGCTAGTTTGAAAAGAGACAGCATAAGTTGAAACAGTCTCAAAAAACAACTGTTTTAACACATTTAGCAGGTCAACTAACTTCTTTTTGTCAACTTTAAAGGACAAAAAAATAACATGCAAAATTCAGCTCAAATGATCATGTTTACAAGCACACAATCAATCACGTGAAAACACAGCATATCTTTGTCACAAGATCAAAGTTAATCGGGTCTGATGATGTATGAACTATAATAAGCACAATTCCTGTTCCAATCTCTCAGGATACAAGCTACAATTTTCTTAAAATAACTACAGAACAGTAACCTAGATCACGCGAGCTCTAACTATTTATGAACCCAATTCAACTAAGCAAAAAAAGTCTGGTGTCCCACAGCTACAGTGAAACACATTCAACACTGGAGAAGAGCTTGAAGAGCAAGTGGCTTTATCAATCAATATTATTGCAGGCTGATAAAATAGCAAAACCGTTATCAACAGTATATGTGTTAAATGCGTAAACTTGCATTTGGAGGTGATTTACATCATTTATTTCATGACATTATTATTTCCTGTTGTTGCCTCCCTTACTTAGGGACAATATTGAAAAAAAAAATGTTTAAGTCTTTGTACGCTATCCCCGTGTTTGGATTTTTAGAATATTGAATATTTAGAATATTGAAGTTACGTCTTTATTTGTGTAAATTGGTTAACAGTGTAAAATGCTGGAAATCCTGAACGCATCAGAATGCTGTATTTGTGCATGAGGACTTCGGCCTCGTCCACACTTGGGAGGAAACAATCGTCAGACTGATGGTTTTTAGAGAATAAGGAATTTTTAGGTGATTTCGATGAAGATTTCCTTGGATGAAAAACGTTTTGGACGTTTTGTGCTTGTTGAGGTTTGACGTACTCTGGACGCGACGTGGAAGAGCCACGAAAAATTTCTAATCCCTTTCCCGGCCTTTGATCAGACTGATTTTTCGCACGGACATTTATTTTACATATATGACTTTGCTTGCAAACTTTGCTGGGCTAAGTACCTTAATTAAGCGAGAAATGGATAACCAAAGTTTTTTTACTCAACTAGATTTCCTTCTTCCAACTGCAAGCGGCATTTGATCACATGATCTCCAGTGCCTTTTCTTTCTTTTCTCCCTCGCGGCTCAGACGGAGTTGAAGGAGAAGAAAATATGTTTGCTGTTTTGTACTCACAGATGGAATAAAGCCGTACAAAATCATGATAAAACTTGACCCAGCGCATTCTGTTCCTTTTCTCCCTTGCAAGTTCGGTGATCGGCCAGCATACTGAAGGGGAAGTATGTATTTGCTCGAGCGCTCGTTGTCTTATACGCATAAATGGTATCAAGCCGTACAGTATATCCTCACTCATTGTTAGGGGGAGAAGGGGTTGCCCCCTAGAGGTCGATTTTTATAGCCCTTCTAATAAATTTTAGCCCCCATCTGAAAAATTGTCCGATTTTTTGACCCAATCTCCCTTAAAGTTTTTGACTGGAAAAAAATCTGTTTGAAAATTTTGAAACTTTAACAAAAATTTCAATAAGAAAATAATGAAATAATAGAAAGACTGCCTANAACCCAATTCAACTAAGCAAAAAAAGTCTGGTGTCCCACAGCTACAGTGAAACACATTCAACACTGGAGAAGAGCTTGAAGAGCAAGTGGCTTTATCAATCAATATTATTGCAGGCTGATAAAATAGCAAAACCGTTATCAACAGTATATGTGTTAAATACGTAAACTTGCATTTGGAGGTGATTTACATCATTTATTTCATGACATTATTATTTCCTGTTGTTGCCTCCCTTACTTAGGGACAATATTGAAAAAAAAAATGTTTAAGTCTTTGTACGCTATCCCCGTGTTTGGATTTTTAGAATATTGAATATTTAGAATATTGAAGTTACGTCTTTATTTGTGTAAATTGGTTAACAGTGTAAAATGCTGGAAATCCTGAACGCATCAGAATGCTGTATTTGTGCATGAGGACTTCGGCCTCGTCCACACTTGGGAGGAAACAATCGTCAGACTGATGGTTTTTAGAGAATAAGGAATTTTTAGGTGATTTCGATGAAGATTTCCATGGATGAAAAACGTTTTGGACGTTTTGTGCTTGTTGAGGTTTGACGTACTCTGGACGCGACGTGGAAGAGCCACGAAAAATTTCTAATCCCTTTCCCGGCCTTTGATCAGACTGATTTTTCGCACGGACATTTATTTTACATATATGACTTTGCTTGCAAACTTTGCTGGGCTAAGTACCTTAATTAAGCGAGAAATGGATAACCAAAGTTTTTTTACTCAACTAGATTTCCTTCTTCCAACTGCAAGCGGCATTTGATCACATGATCTCCAGTGCCTTTTCTTTCTTTTCTCCCTCGCGGCTCAGACGGAGTTGAAGGAGAAGAAAATATGTTTGCTGTTTTGTACTCACAGATGGAATAAAGCCGTACAAAATCATGATAAAACTTGACCCAGCGCATTCTGTTCCTTTTCTCCCTTGCAAGTTCGGTGATCGGCCAGCATACTGAAGGGGAAGTATGTATTTGCTCGAGCGCTCGTTGTCTTATACGCATAAATGGTATCAAGCCGTACAGTATATCCTCACTCATTGTTAGGGGGAGAAGGGGTTGCCCCCTAGAGGTCGATTTTTATAGCCCTTCTAATAAATTTTAGCCCCCATCTGAAAAATTGTCCGATTTTTTGACCCAATCTCCCTTAAAGTTTTTGACTGGAAAAAAATCTGTTTGAAAATTTTGAAACTTTAACAAAAATTTCAATAAGAAAATAATGAAATAATAGAAAGACTGCCTATTTTGCATTAATTTCCGCAGATAAATGTCTGTTCCCCCATGTTAGACAGGACTTGCATTAGCACCTAGCCTGTGAGAATTAGGGTAAGGCCCAGGGGCATTTAGTTACTAAGTACTCGTCTTTTTAGAAACTTGCTAATGTTCTTCACTCAATTATGGTTGTAGGGCAAGAGATTGGTTGGAAGCCTCGGGCACCAAGATCACAAACCGTCCACTGAGTAGGTGTCAAATGGTCGTCTAACACCATAGTAAATAAACTAACATATCAAATAAATAAAAAAAGTACAATATGATTTTAAAGAAAGATCTATAGTATCAATATGATTAAACCTATGTTAAAGATTCAGGTATAAACACAACAAAAAAGGTATGTAATGTAGAACCGACTAAAATATCATTAATGACATCTATAGGATTGAAAAACGCACAAGAAATTAACAAAAATATCCAATTTTATTGTTAGACAACAGTCTAAAATAAAAGTTTACGAGTAATCTGTGCAGTAAGATTTTGGTAAAATAGTAACATTATTCTGGTTGTAAGTTTAAAGAAATATATGTTCAGTGTTATCATTGTACTGTAGTCGTCAGTAAAGCTTTCAAAAAACAATTTACAAGATAGTTATTTTTATTGCACTTTTACGAATTTTTTTTTCATAACAAAGTCATCAATTTATTTCGTGAAGCTTAATAAGCTTGGAAATTAATTTTCGATGCTCATAAGGGAGAGTACTATAAGTGCCTGGGACAGAAGCGTGCTCCACTTTTTCCAATCAAATAAAGGGAGTACGCTGTACAAGGCACGTGATAAGCAAAACTGCTCTTTTCACCAAGGTTAAGGTGTATCTCATTGTACTTTCCTCTCATATTGGTTACATTGTCGTATGATAATATTAAAAATTAAGAATGGTTTGGGTAATGTCTGACCGAATGTGGGATAACATTTTAATCGCTCAATAAGCCTGGGCTCGAAAACAAAGGGAGCATCACTGCTAATTCTCTACATGGGTGATATTCGGCTTAAAGTCAACAGATATTAAGACATTCTTTGCCATTTTGGTTTTACCAACAATAACAAAAAATAACCTTGATTATTCAAAGTCATCTGTTTATAATGACATAACAACGTGTCCCTTTAAATCCAATAATTACAAGAGTTTTTAATGGCAACATCATCTGCAAATCCTTAAGGTTTCATACATCAGGTATTGACAACCAGTTCCAGATTCTGTCTCTACTCCCTTTACCGGGCATGACTGCTCATTATCTTTTTTAGTGTTTCTAGTCGTAGTTGTTCTGAAGAATGATGCAAGTTTTTACATCTTTTCAACAGTCTGAGATTCTGTTTGTTTGATTTTTTTCTATGGCGGGTACACACTTCTGTGGTAACTGGCAAATATACATTGCATCATCCATGGATTATCTAAAACTGAAAATATAAAACCTCAACTTTGGTATTAGGAATAGATTGCTGTTTAATTCAGGAGTTTTTTATTTGTTTTATGGCCATATGGCCACACCACTTAAATATTTTACAGAGGCTTAGAAAAAAACCCACTTTATTTAGGGATAAAGAAAGTAAAATTATACTAAAATTGACCAACATATTTTTTGAATATGTAAAGCAGAGTCTGAATAGCATTCAGGGAATGTGGAGTTTTGAAGAAAAAGATTGATGACAAAATCATTGTCAGGGTTGTGGAGCCTAAATTCAAGTACTGTGATGATGTTTCTATGCATTATCATCCCAGTTTATAAAGTACGAAAGTGATGGCTGAACATTTGCAAGACTGGAATATCTTACCACTTGGAATGCCATTTGTCACCTCCTAGGAGATGCGAATGTAAGTTGACGGTTGCAGCTGTGACGCTGGAACGAACAGAACTTACAGAGTTTTACAGTGGGTACTTTTATTTGTTGCCAACACTACTAATGTGAACAAAACACCCTCTCAATGTTAGAAAAAAGAATATTTTATGCTTAGAAAAATCCAAACGTGAGGTGAATAAAAGTAACGAGAAATGTGCTTTTGTTGCAATTACAGGGAAACTAAGAATAACAAAATCCAAAAAAAACAACTGTGATTGTTTTTGGGTGAAATGGAGGCTGAAAAGACAATCGTATTACAAACGCATTGTGACAGCAAGACATTGTTAAAAACTCCTGTTTACTTGCCTTTGAAAGAAAGACTTAAGAACAAAGTGAGTAGGGATACGAAAATATTTAAGACAAGTAGGCTACTTGTCAATAAAATATATCGTGTTGCTTCCAAAATAGAGATCTGTCAGTAAGTAACAAGAATACAGACAGATACTGGTGTAACGACAACACGTAGTTATCTTCATAAGTTTACATAAAGAAACAAATTAGCCTATCGTATCGCAAAGTTATAAAAACTAAAGATGAGTATAGGGATCATCAACCCAATTACCTCAGGCCAATTGCATCATGTTTGTTTCCTTTAAGTCAACTTCACCGTTCTATTGATCATTAAGAAAATGCACATTGGGGTTTAATTCTCCTGCCAGTCAGTAATACAATATAATTGTTAATGAACTGGCTTGGAGGAAGTCTGTGCTCTCTGTCTAGCATTTTATTGTATATAATATGTCAATAATATGTCCAAAAATGACATTATTCTTACAGTAGTATAATAGTTTTTAATAATAACATTTATTTTTATACTTCTCCAATCCAAATAGGCAGCTCTTTGTCTCTTTCAAATTCGATTTGAATTTCCTTGCAACATCTAATCCAGCCAACACTCACTACCTAATCAGCTTTCCACACAAGCTACTAAAATTAAAACGCACATAGCGATTGTCCATGTCGTTTTACCGTGACAGGATGAGATCGCCGATATCGTTGCGGTGGTGATGATGAATGGCTTGAAACCAGAAGTCTTCTATGAACAGAAGTAAGAGCTTGTAACTTATCCATGACAGAGACCTTTAGTTGTCAACGTAACTTTGGGGTACAATTGCATTAGCAGAGGGAGTTGTTACAACAGTTATACCAATGGGTACATTGGCTCTATCATCTTGTGACTGGATAGTAACTTGCTCTGGACCAAAAATATCTGCTAATTCGTCCAATGCCATGATAGTTGTGTGGGCAAATTAGTTACATGGGTTATACTTATTGGTAGAATTATTTGCAGGTATCATTTTAACTGGTGGCGTGTTAATATGTTAGCTGTCTTGCCACGACCTTGCGTTTCTTGGAAGAAGTCTCAAGTGTACAGTTGATCTTAAAAACTTGTAGCCTTTATTATACCACTGTTCATTTTGTAAGTGTTTAAACTGTCCTGGTAATCATTAATTTGCTCCTCTAACGTAATGCAGAGACATTAATTGTATTCCGACAAATAGCATATATTAGTTCCTTGTTTGTCATTCGATACCAATTTGCTGTGACCTTTTTGTGTATTTTTTCCTTCAGTTTCTCTTTCTAGCCAACATAATCTCTTTCTTTTATTTGCTTGGAAATACATGTTGAGGTTTTTGACTCATTTCACTTCTTTTAGATCACCTCCGAATCTATTTCATTTTGGGTACGATTTATACCTCATTGAGGCCAATGGATAGTTAGTGATTGGCTGATATCAAGCTTGCGAATCAATTCCAGTAAGATTTCATTTTCTATTGTGATTTTGGCTTGAATCCTCTCTTTACCAGGGATGATGAGATAATTAACATTAGATCTTTCCTCTTCCTCCTGCGTTGGCAAAATTCGACTTTTTTCTCTATTTACACTTTGTTCTAGTTGCAGTTTTTCAATAGTATAAGTTTCCACTAACTTTGACTAACTTTTGCAATCATATTGACATTAATTGGTGTAGCGGAGCTGGAAAACTGATTTTGTCAGCTGTATGAGGCTCAGAGGAATGTGAAATAAACAACAGTTTCATCAGGGCATTGTTCTATGTTTGGTGTTTTTAATGTTGCCAGACAGTGTTGAAAGCAATGGGACTCAGGTCGTGTCGATTAAGTGGACATCCTGGCGGGTGTTGGGCTGGGGTGTGATTGTGTATATCACCGGAATTGCACACCAGTTAGAAAAGCAGGGAGTTGTGCAAAGGCCAGACAATTGGCTACAGTAGATTGAGGAGGTACGTTGTTTGATTTTAAGACCTCCAAAGGAGCTTTGTAATTTACTACCCCCACAAGACCGGCAGGAGGTAGGTTTTCTGTTTTCTTATGCACTNTTTCTAGCCAACATAATCTCTTTCTTTTATTTGCTTGGAAATACATGTTGAGGTTTTTGACTCATTTCACTTCTTTTAGATCACCTCCGAATCTATTTCATTTTGGGTACGATTTATACCTCATTGAGGCCAATGGATAGTTAGTGATTGGCTGATATCAAGCTTGCGAATCAATTCCAGTAAGATTTCATTTTCTATTGTGATTTTGGCTTGAATCCTCTCTTTACCAGGGATGATGAGATAATTAACATTAGATCTTTCCTCTTCCTCCTGCGTTGGCAAAATTCGACTTTTTTCTCTATTTACACTTTGTTCTAGTTGCAGTTTTTCAATAGTATAAGTTTCCACTAACTTTGACTAACTTTTGCAATCATATTGACATTAATTGGTGTAGCGGAGCTGGAAAACTGATTTTGTCAGCTGTATGAGGCTCAGAGGAATGTGAAATAAACAACAGTTTCATCAGGGCATTGTTCTATGTTTGGTGTTTTTAATGTTGCCAGACAGTGTTGAAAGCAATGGGACTCAGGTCGTGTCGATGAAGTGGACATCCTGGCGGGTGTTGGGCTGGGGTGTGATTGTGTATATCACCGGAATTGCACACCAGTTAGAAAAGCAGGGAGTTGTGCAAAGGCCAGACAATTGGCTACAGTAGATTGAGGAGGTACATTGTTTGATTTTAAGACCTCCAAAGGAGCTTTGTAATTTACTACCCCCACAAGACCGGCAGGAGGTATGTTTTCTGTTTTCTTATGCACTACATGTATTTGTTACCTACTGTGTATTTTGTCACCACATTCACTGTAATTGTGGCTAATGTAATCGTTGCATGCCCGCTTATTTTATGTTATTTCTTGTAGTTTTCACGGCACCTTAATAAAGTGAAAGTGTCTGTAAAGACCACGTCTTTTAACTTGTGGAGGATAGTACAATTGGTATTAAATTATTTTTCAAACGCATTTATTGGTAAAACTGTGATCCAAAAGGCAATCATTTCCTTTTTCCTGTAGTTGAAAGCTGCCATTTAACTTCATTGAGACGCTTTTCCTCATTGCAATAAGTATCGTTGATTTTTCCCCTGATTTTTCCTACAGTAATTTCCACTTTATTATTATACTTACATTTACCATACTTTTACCCTTGGAAACGTATCAATTAGCCATGAAAAAGTTTAAGAGAAGGACTTGTAATTCGATGAAATGTGTAAATTGTTTGTCATACACGGCAAGGTAAAATTACACAGCCACCATGTTGTACACTGAGCTGTTTTATTGTTGATTTAAGCCCAGCGTGAGGTCAATTTGTAGTTAATCATTCACTACAGGCAGTCCAAGAAGCAGCAGAATGCAATGACACAAGCGAGCAATTGTCTGGGAAGAATAGCTATGCAACTATCCCCGTTAAAAGTAAAGATTCGTATAATGGCGTCGCGGAGATCGGAAGTGTTTTTTACTGCTGGTGTAGCTGTTTTGATTTTTGTTAGCTTTTTGATATTAAAACCTTGCTATTGCACTAGTGATGGGATTAGCACAACTTTTATGGTAGAAGACACTTGCTGTACAGAGAGTTTCATGTTTTCATCACTGTATGTGGAGCAGAAATTTTTACCAAGCTTGAAAACGAGAAGGAAATCACTGTTTTGCTTGCTTTTACTTATTTGTGGTGATATTGAGACCTGCCCTGGCCCAGATCTGTTTGCAAACAAAAACGATTTTACTATATTGCAACAAAACATTCGAGGGCTTCAGGGAAAGAAAGACTTAATCCAAGATTATATACTACAACGAAATATCAACATCTTCGGTGTCACAGAAACCCTACTACATAAGCTTATTCCAACAACAGCTATAAATATCAGGGGGTATGTCTTCGAAAGATCAGACCGAGGAAACAAAGGAGGTGGTGTCGGTGTTTATATCAAACAAGATATCGAATACATACGGAGAAATGACCTAGAAGAAAATGATATCGAGAGTTTATGGATCGAAATAAAGCAAACTAACTCAAAAAGTTTTATTCTGGGTATAGTATATCGACCCCCGGATACCTCGTTGCATCTCGGAAAAAACTTTGAGACAAACTTTTTGAATATTATCAGAAAAGTGAATAAAGAGGACAAAGAACTTTTGATAATGGGCGATTTGAATATAAACTATTTAATTAAAGAATCACACCGTACTTTCAAAGATCGTATTGCCCTTCTGGGATTGAAACAAGTCATTAAAGAACCGACTAGAACAACAATAGAATCACAAACACTTATTGATGTTATCCTTTCAAATCGACCTGAATACCTCTGTAAAATAAAAGTAATCCTATCGTCAAACAGTGATCATGACATAATTGGATGCAAACGTAAGAAAAATAACATTAGACTTTCCGATATAACCGTGCGCTTTCGTGATTATAAAAACTATGATGCAGAAGCCATTAAAAATGAACTCTCCTCCGCAGATTGGCACTCAGTGTTTAAGTCGAAAAATGTCAACTGTGCATGGAGAGCATTTAAACATATCTTACTGCAAAAGATTGATGAACATGCTCCGATTATTACAAAACGAGTAAAGGGAAAAACATCGCCCTGGCTCAACCGTGAAATAAAAAAAGAAATGAACATATGCGACTGTCTTCGACGAAAATTTCAAAAATCAAGAACCAAGGCAGACTTTGAGAGATATAAGAAACAGCGAAACAAAACAAATATAGCAGTCAAGAAGGCGAAAAAGGAACATAACCGTAAATTACTTAATGACTCTGCAACAAATTCTCAAAAATTCTGGCGAACAATAAAATCTATTTTTCCCTCAAAAGAAAAACCGTCAATTGCGAAATCATTCATCATTGATGGAGAGCCTCAGTCACAACCCTCAGAAATCGCTTCAAGGTTTTGTTCCTTCTTCACAAATATTGCAACCAAACTGAAATTGACATCGTTACCCTTAAAAGACTTTGTATGGTCACTACCATACAAAAATAGGAATCGAACTTATACTTCATTCAAATTTCGTCCTGTCACCGTAAACGTAATTTTCAAACAATTGAAAAGGCTAAACCGTAACAAAGCCTACGGCGATGATAACCTTCCACCAGGATTCCTAAAGGACATGTCAATCATTATTGCTGAACCCCTCGCATATATCATCAACCTCTGTCTTTTGCAAGGAGATCTACCTGAGGACTTCAAGATTGCAAAGATTACACCAACTTTTAAAAGTGGTTCAAAGCACCTGTTAGACAATTATCGACCTATTTCCGTTCTCCCCATATGTGCGAAAGTACTCGAACGCTGTATTCATTCGCAATTAATGAGCCACCTAGAGACACACAAGTTACTGTCAGAACATCAGTATGGTTTTCGCACCAAGAGAAGTACAGAAGTAGCTGCAACTATTTTCACCGATTCCATCAGAAAAAGTATGGACGCTGGCTTGCTAACGGGAGCTGTATTCATTGACCTGAGCAAGGCCTTTGACACCTTGAGCCACAGTCAGATAGTACTCAATCTAGAAAACTATGGTGTGCGTGACGTTGAAAGAGACTTCTTCATTAATTATCTATTCAACCGCAAACAAAAAGTGAACTTCGAAAATGCAGTATCAAAAGCAGAACCTGTAACATGCGGTGTACCACAAGGGTCTATTATAGGCCCCCTTCTTTTTCTTCTCTGTTTTGATGGTGTCACTGATGTGCTGAAAAATTGTAAGATCATAATGTACGCAGATGACACTGTTATATTTACATCTGCAAAAAACATCGAGGAAGTCCAAAAAACTCTCACCGAGGACTTTAAACGAGTTGCTGACTGGATGGAATCAAATGGACTTATCACTAATATGAAAGCAGGGAAAACAGAAAGTATGATCTTTGGTACCCATCAAAAAATCAAGAACAAAGGGCTGCACATAAATTATCGACATCATAAAATCTCCGATACCAAGTCATACAAATACCTGGGCGTAACCTTGGACCAGTCATTAACTTTAGCAGAGTATACAACATCAACTTACAAGAAGGCGATTGGAAGATTGTATTTACTACAACGTCTACGACCACAGCTAACGGTGAAAGCTGCAACTTCAATCTACATGTCAATGCTGGTACCATTATTTACTTATTGCTCAATTATCGCTTGCACGACAAACAATGCATACAAAGATAAAATAACATCATTTGAAGAACGTGCCCGAAAAGTGATCTTTGAAAACAGACAGTATCAACCAAGTCTGCCTTCCATTGATTCTCAATTGAAAAAGAAACTTTGCGTGTATGTATATAACTGTCTGCATGAAAACGTGTGTGATGCCATGAAAAACTACTTTGAAATAATGGAAAATAATACTCGAAATAAAAATAAACTTATTAGACTGCCACATATTAGACTTGAATCCTCTAAGAAAAGTTTTTATTATCATGGTGCAAAATGCTTTAATGATCTCCCTCTACATGTCAGGAGTTCTAAAAGCCAGAATGAGTTTTTAAAATATTTTGAAAAGTAGATTTTAGATTTTAGATTTAATTTTATCATTTTAAGTAAATCTGATTAATAAATTTATACTGACCCCTCCCCTCTTAACATTTAAGGGTATATCATTGTATGAAGGTATGTCCAAACATTTGCCTCCTCTGATGCATTCTTAGATGTCAAAACAGGACCCAGTGGAAGAACAGGATTTGTATATATGTGTATATGTATATATCATATTTTGAACTTAGCTATCCTGTATATAACATTCGTAATAATAATAATAATAATAGACTGGTGTGTTATATTAATTGATTAGGGTTTGTTCATGTAAGTTTCTTTTCATGTATTAAAAGTATATATATGTGTGTGCTTTTTGGTCTTTTTTAATGGTAAGGAATTATATGATGCATAAAGCAGCTAAGTGTATGTAAGTCGGAAGAAATAACAGAAAATGAAGAAACAAAAAAAATAAAAAAAATAATAAGGTTAAGATAACAGATGAGGTAACCTTAGATTTGAAGACATTCAAGGTCGAATGATGCAGGAAAACACTAAGCGTGCTAAAAGTTCCACAACTTTGTAGTCCGAGGGAAAAAACTACAATAACGATGGGCAACAACTGCATGGGGATGGAGACGCTAAGAGAAAAGAGTCCCACGAAATCCAACAAACTGAACTGGTACCAGCAAGATAAACTGATCGAAACACCTCGCATGATATTATCTATAGAAAAGACTAAGACTGGCCCACTTTCATAGATAGGACAAAGATTAAATAATAGGAGCAAGATTTAAAGCTATTAAATTCAAAAGACGTCTCTGAACTTAATCAAAAACACCGAGAATAGATTACGGGCTGTCTGTACAGATTGGTTACGGTAAATTCATCAAATCAGGAAATGTACAAGTTTCCTAAACTGTAAGGAAATTAAAAAAATTTCTGATTTTTAGAGATCTTTACTTAAGAGTTAAAGTAGACCTATTTTTAATTTGTCATACTAGCTACTGTCACACTGACAAGTACAAGTTGTATTTGTATGAATGTTTAACCTGTGAGCTATAATAATATATTTGGTATTTTAAATATTGCATACAGCAATGTATTAAGAGAAACACAAAGTCGTGACAGTTGCGCAGCACACTTTTAACGACGCGCTATAGCAATGAATGAATGATGGCAGTTACCTCAAAACAGGACGTCTAAGGTAAAAATCACCATATCGAAAACTCAACCGACCGTACCAGCCAGAGGCGGTCAGAAAAATGTCAAACAGTTTTAAGCTTGCTCTATTTGTAGGATAGGAGTTATTTGATCATGACAATTGATTTGAAAAAAACGTTTTCAGAGGAGCGGTTTAAACAGTAAGGTTCTAAAAGTTACAATCTGTTTCCAAAATCAGAGTATAGCAAGATTTCACGTGACGTTAAAAGCATCCTCAAGAATGCATCGAGAAGTCAATGGGATTATTATCTGCAAGGAAAGCATCTATCTTTTTTTTCTTTTAATTAGGCTGTGCACTACAGGTACAGATATAAATCTTGATTGTCACAAGGGTACTCTTCGTTTGCCCTCTGGTATCATTGCGCTTGACCTAGCGTATCAAACAGCCTGACTAAATAATTACTAGTACCTGAGTTTAGTCAGTCATTAGACTCTTGTCCTATCTTCAATAATCATTGAAATATTGTGCACGATTAAGATCTGGGTCAAATTTTAGATATATTTGGTCTCTAATAACTAATCGTTGCTCAATTTTTCTTTTTGTACAAAATTTTTTTAGCTTCACTGCAAAAAAGAGGACAATTTTCAACACAATAAAACTACTTCTTACGTCCTGTTTGGTTCTGCATTAAATGAGCCACTCCTTCGCTTTTCGACTTCTGATAAATTTAAAAACACGTATGCTGACTTGATAAAACTTTTAAAAGTCGACAGTGCATGTCTCTAAATATCAAAAGGGATCTATGTAATAATTATAAAGGGTTTTTTTATCTGATGTTAGACAATCAAAATTTGCTAAAAATGACTTTATCTCAGTGTGACACAAAACCATTGTTAGTAACAGATATAGAAACCGTATTAAAAAGAGAATTTACTTTTGAAATAAATTATAGTGTCTTTAGGTGCTATAGGTTATTGCCATTTGAGATGCTTTCATTGGATATTTGTTGATGGCAAGACATAAAAATAAGCACCTTCATTAATATTTGACACGTTGGTGACTGGATTGGTGAATTAGGACAACGTGACAGACAGCAACCTTATTTTCATGTGCAAGCTGGCGTCCTTTCTTTGTCAAAACATGCTGAGTTTCGCTTTATTGTTAACAGGAGAGAAGCAGTATTCTTTGGGCTTGAAGAGGGCTCAGATTTTCTTGTTTGAATAAATTTGCGTAAGGAAGAGATAGTCGAGGCACCACAAAAGTCAAAACGATTCCTTTGTTAGAAGAGATAAAGGGGATATCATGATAATTTTTAAATGTATAGCAAAAGTCGTTNATTTCACGTGACGTTAAAAGCATCCTCAAGAATGCATCGAGAAGTCAATGGGATTATTATCTGCAAGGAAAGCATCTATCTTTTTTTTCTTTTAATTAGGCTGTGCACTACAGGTACAGATATAAATCTTGATTGTCACAAGGGTACTCTTCGTTTGCCCTCTGGTATCATTGCGCTTGACCTAGCGTATCAAACAGCCTGACTAAATAATTACTAGTACCTGAGTTTAGTCAGTCATTAGACTCTTGTCCTATCTTCAATAATCATTGAAATATTGTGCACGATTAAGATCTGGGTCAAATTTTAGATATATTTGGTCTCTAATAACTAATCGTTGCTCAATTTTTCTTTTTGTACAAAATTTTTTTAGCTTCACTGCAAAAAAGAGGACAATTTTCAACACAATAAAACTACTTCTTACGTCCTGTTTGGTTCTGCATTAAATGAGCCACTCCTTCGCTTTTCGACTTCTTATAAATTTAAAAACACGTATGCTGATTTGATAAAACTTTTAAAAGTCGACAGTGCATGTCTCTAAATATCAAAAGGGATCTATGTAATAATTATAAAGGTTTTTTTTATCTGATGTTAGACAATCAAAATTTGCTAAAAATGACTTTATCTCAGTGTGACACAAAACCATTGTTAGTAACAGATATAGAAACCGTATTAAAAAGAGAATTTACTTTTGAAATACATTATAGTGTCTTTAGGTGCTATAGGTTATTGCCATTTGAGATGCTTTCATTGGATATTTGTTGATGGCAAGACATAAAAATAAGCACCTTCATTAATATTTGACACGTTTTTATTTATTAAGAGGAATGTAAATAGGAGAGTTGCTCGAAGAGAAGCTTTTTCAGTAGCTAGAGCAATCGACGACAAAATAGTCTGCGCTCTAAAAGTGACAAAAAAACCTTGCCAATCCATTCAATTAGCTTGATACTTAAATAGAGGATTAGAGTAACACTTAAGGCTAAAGGATAAATGGTGACTCAGATTGGTAATTATTTTGAAAGAAAAGGATTTGAGTTTACAAATCAAGCCACAAACAGATTAAACTTTGTATTTCAATGGTAATGTCATTTCAGCATTTTGTCTTGAAGTAGCGCACAGACCTGAGGCCATTTTGAGTGGCATTTTTATGAGTTACAAAATTATCATTTTTCCCAGGTTGCCCTGTACTAATTGATGAACAGATTATTCCAATACAATAAAAAGGATGTAGACAGGAAGGAGCGTTTCTTATAATACAATCAGAAGCAAGAGTAGTTTCACCTGAATGAGGTCATGCAGCTTCAAATCTTTTAAATGCAAGAAGATGGATGTGGGATGTCAAGTAAAATATTCAAATGAATTTTCTTTTGGCAATGAGAAACTAAAATAAGATAGGTTTCATGAGATAGTCTCCCAAATAAAACACCATACTGAAGAAAATGGGAGATTAAAAAATTGTAAAGACAAAGTAACACATTGATAGGCAAAAAGCGTATTACTTTGTATTACCATTCCTCTTCCTAATATACTATTGTATATTAGGAAGAGGACTGGGTCAGGGACAGGACCCTGAGGCGCCTCACTGGTGACACGAAAATAAATAAAAGGTGATCTTTTTACTCAAACAAATTCTATTCTATCTGATAGGTCAGGCTTAATCCAATTTAAGATACTTCATCTAATTCCATCCTGATCTAGGTTAATCAAAATAATGTTATGATTTACAACGTTAAATGCCTTACCCAAGTCAATAAATGCTCCACAAATATATTTTCTATTTTGCAATCAGTTTATGGTGGCTTCTGTTATACTAACCAGGGCATGGTTAGTCGAGCGATTAACACGAAAAAAAAAATTTAAGACTTTGTGCTTTCCCAGGAATATTTAAAATTACACGATGCTTTCTTTGATCGTACTGAAAACAGAAGAAAAAAATTCTAAAGTGCTTGTTTATTAAACTTAAATATTTTATGTAGAACCCTAAGGGAAGGCGTCTGCCCATACAATGACCCAGCTCTTAGGGGAAAGCTGACTTCTGAGTCTTTTTCAAAAAACAGGCAACTGCATGCTATTTACTAAGCAACCCACAATGCTACCCTTCAAGCTCGAATACAGAATAACTAAGGACAGGGTTCGCGACGCATTATGCTTTCGAATTAACAGCAAATATAGTACATATCCTGTTTGTTTCTTGTTATTAGTTATAAATTAGTAAAATTAGCTTATTTCAACTCTTTATTTCTTTCATTGCAGTACTTGTAAATCACTTCCTTTTCAAGACAACGGAAATGGGAGGATCTACAAATTTTGGTCTTGTTCTGTAATTGGCTTCCCAATTCAATAATACCTTATTGAATAGGGGAGCCAATTAAAGGAAGTGATTTACAAGTACTGCGATGAAAGAAAAAAAGAGTTGAAATAAGCTAATTTTACTAATTTATGACTAATAACAAGAAACAAACAGGATATGTACTATATTTGCTCTTAGTTCGACAGCATAATTTTTTGGATCATCTGATTGTATACATTGAGTATTAGCATTGACAAGGTTAACTAACATAGTAGCGAAATAACAGAGAATAACTTCGAAATATGATTTAACTCTAACAAAGTATATTGTCGAGTCACCCTAGAATAAAAACTGAAATTAAGTATGGTAAATATTGAACCAGTTTAAAAATGAAGTCTAATGAATAATCAAAGTAAAAAAAGTTTAAAACTGTGAATGTTTATTCCAATTATATACACCTCAGAAATTAAAGACTAAGTCAAATGCTACTTTTGTTAGATACGGTCAGTTAAAAGTTGCGAACAGTCTCTTAGTCAGCTAAAGCAAAGACACAAGTGCCCCAATTGAGATATTCTTTCGGGTTTTGCACAAGCATTTAAGATGAGCGTCATTAAAGATACCAGATTCGAGACGCTGGTAAGAACTTTCCTTTAATGAGACCCTTCTTCTCAAAAAGGACACAATATAAGCAAAGCAAGGAACAGAAACACTGATAGACAGCTTTTTTGATACGACTAACTGTATCACCAAACTTTTAACATCATTATCATCAATGCACGTTTCCTTAACTACGATCATCCTTCACACAAATGGTCTAAGGATGCTTCCCAATAGTTTGTTCTCTATCAGTGCTTTTTGGTTGAAAAACTGACTAACAGATTTCATCAGGAGTTAACATGATATTTCTTTGTAAGCTTTTGCTCATTTATTGAATTCACCATTTCTGTTGGCTCACCTCGTCTATGATATTTTGTTGTTGTTTAATTATGTTTTTATTTTTTCAATTGCAAATTGGCTTAAAAAGTGGCTTCCTATATTCGGTTAAGAAAACGTTTCTTTTATCCAATTAATTATATCTGAAATATTGTAAACATGCAGCGTAAAAAATGTAATTTCCTTTAAGTGTTCTTTGATTGATAAAGTATTGTGGCACCTTAAAGTAAAATATAAGAATGCCTTGTATGTTGATTTGTTACATGTTAGGAAGGTTGTCAACAGGATACATTACAATATCTAGACAGTAATAAAATGGATATTGCAGAATTTCTTTTTTATTTGATGTGAGTCTTCGTATTTACGATAAAGCTCTGTATAAACTAGTATAAATGAGGTATTTCTCCAATCATTTCTAAACTCAATGAATGTCCCTGGCAATGGGAAACCAGTGGTTTCAGCTTCAAAGCTTTTATTCTAGTTGCAACACTGGATCTTTTGACCAATGTGTTACTTCCTCCGTTATACGTTTGCACTATAAACTGTAAGGAAGGTATGTAAAACCTGCAGATATCCTTCGTTTTATAAAAGCCACGGAATTATTCAGTAACTAAAGCGTCAAGATCCATTGCTCAAATGCATACAAATAAATTCTCTCGTTGAGAGCAAAAACAGTATATCCGTTTGCTAGGAAACTGAAAAACGGACTTTAGCGGACCTTCACGAGTACATTTTAAAATAATTTCATTTGAAATTAGAGTACCACTTTCGTTTTTGAAATAATGTTTTGTATATTATCAATCGATTTTGATACGAAAGCCTCTGAAACACTGATTAACATCATCATTTCCGTCACGGTCACCTTACAAAAGTATTCTGTCTGGCTAAAAATCAAACACATTCTATGACTTTAATAATGTATTTTCTTTCGTCGATACTCGACTTCTTTATGTTGGAATTAAAATAGATTTTCTTTGACATGGCAACAATGGTTTCATACGTCATTACAGTCTATTGATTACTGCTTCGAAAAGTTCTACACAACAATTTTAGTTCTGGTACTATAAAACAGATATTAGATTGCAAAAACACAAGCTTGAAAGCTGTACTCCACGTGCCCCCGATCCCTGGATGTCGCGGGCCCTGGAGTTTAAATATAAACATAGGAAGACCCCTCTGTAGAAAACGTATCTGTGATATCTGCATTTTAGGTTAGTTTTGGCTTTCTTATTTATTTCATTATCCTATTAAGTATCGAATACCAGTCCTTCAGCTTTTCTATTCGACGATTTTTTAAACTCTAGAGATATATTGGCCTGCCCAGAGCCACCCACATAAAAACTCTTTACTAAAATTTTATCTGCTACATAACTTAAGTCTTACAGTTGTATATATATATTTTGTATGAATTTTTGTTAAACTTAGTTTAAGCATCTGTAGTAAAGTAAATGTAAAAGAGGAACTATGGCACTGGAAATTTTCTTGTCTACTTGACAAAACTCATTTTAGTCGAAACGTTTTGTTCTGACAGTGGCTCATGGGTTCCGGAATCAACTTGAAGCTTGGAGACTGAGATCTAGTGGCTACCAGAACTACCAGCTTGGTTGGCAGAAAGCCAAAATGCTACCGATTTTCACTTTCTAAAATCGTCAGAAAACACATTTTCCACCTTACCGAAATTTTTATACTTTAATTCTGAAACTTAACAAATCATAAAGCAGAAAGCTGGGGTTGCCTTCAACCCCAAGGGCAATTTCCCCCCTTCGTATAATTGTAACAAGGATCGAAGATATTTATTGAGATCTTATCTTATTTTTTCATTACTGTTATTAAGGATCCAGAGTGTATTGTTTTTACTTTTAAACCTATTTTCTAGTTCATTTACTTCAGTAATTACTTTATGATTCTTTGTACCGCTTCTTTATTTTTGAACTAAGAAGTTTGTTATTACTTTAATCTTTCAACTTGAAAAGAAGAAAGTACCTATCTAAATGAAAAATTCCTTCACTTGTTAATACGTTATCACAATAAAAAATTTTGAATACAAAACTCAGCATAACAGTATTGTTGTATAAATATCTCAAAGAATTTCTACAATCTTGATATGTTACGGTTTATTGATTCAATTACATTCATATCGAATGTTCACTTTCTTACGTCTTTAATCGTTAATTTTTCGCCCCGTCCCTGATAGCATCATTTTCAGGTTGTTGACAAGCACACATTCCAACATGATTTCTGTGCAGTTTAACTTGCACTGTGCTTAAGTTATAGTTATAATTCCCAACAGATCAGTTACCCGTTACTAATATTGCAAAAAGAGGAATGTAATTGGTTCTTCAGCTTCACATTCAACGGTTTTAAGTTGATCCATGTTAAAAAATTTACATTTGCCTCACGTTGGGCATACCTGAAAGAATGTTTCTTAACGCAAGAATCGACATTTTTCACTGCAAAGCTCCAATATGCTTAGTTACCAAAATGTTCTGGCTCTTGACCGAAAAAGTCTAGCATGAGAAAGATTCTCAGTGAAAAATTGTTCCCGTTTTTCCTTTCAAACCCAAAACCATTGAAACGTGAAGTTCTGAAATCGCTTTAAATTAAATATAACAACCAAGGATACAGCTTAATCAGAAAATAAATACGACATACTTTTTATGGTCTGACACTACCTCTTTATTTTTCCCTAACATTCTGATTGCCACTGCAAACATTATATGGAGATACATTGTTTATTCCTCTAATTACTTTTTACATGGATGTTGGAGAAACACACCGATGGAAAGAGAAATCGAAATAAACTGAAGGAAAACACTTGGCCCATAAATAAAGGAGGTTGAGATAATATTTAGTTGCGGGAAACTAAGTTATAGAGAGCGCAAGGCCTTGGGTTCACTACATAAAGCAATGAGAACTGCAACAGAGAGGTATAAAAGAGAGTAAGCGGGAGCAAGTGGTACGGAGTGTTTGGAGAAAAGTAATTGGGTGCTCTTTGACTTGAAGATATTGATAAAAATAAAACGAAAGTTGTAGAAGATGGTAATGTGCACCGCCTTATTGGGTTCAAGACAGTAGCAACATCCCAAATTTAGAAAGCTCAATTAAGGGTTGTGGAACTCGAAATGTTCAAACGATCGCATGGCATCACTCGGCGGATTCCGCAATAACTACATTCGAGAAAATCACAATTGAGAAGACATAGAGGTAAACCATAAAGGTTAGATGGTACAGAGACGTGATGAAAAAAAGAAGCAGAGTACATTGGAAGAAAAAAGGGAGATTTGGATGTGCTGGGAAGACGAAAGGAAAGAAAAACCGAATAGGTGATACATTGAGGTAATGGAAAAAGGTATGTAAGCCTTTAAAGCTTGTAATGAAAACGCTATATACCGAGCCAAGTGCTGACGACTGATTCACTATGGGAATTCCTGAAGGGAGCAACCAAAAGAGCCATGAAGAACACAATTACTGAATAGACTATTAAAAGCAAGACACGATAACAAGAGTACCGGTACACAAAGGCAACTTTCGTTACAACTACTGAACATACAAGTAAACCACTGGAAAATTTTTACTGATGTTATCCACAAGATACAAAACTACTATTAAAAAAATTCAAAACGTATTTTGTCTCTTTACATGTATGAACTTCTTTGACTTATTTTGAGCTCACTCTGAAATCATTGACTATTTTCCTCCATATCTTGGGTTCTTCGAAAATATTTTTCAACTCTTCAGTAGACAAATTGGCAGGTCCACGTTCGTTGCTAGCCTTTCTATTTTCCTTGTTCCTGTTTTGGTTCCCACATGAGAAACTGAGATAACAACTCCTGTTTTTTTCTTCCACATGCATCCAATGAATCTTAGCCTTCTAGATTTTAGCATTAATCCTAAGTTGCTCAGTTCTTCACTGACCTTTGTTTGTTTCCCGGTCTCTCTAAATGTAACCGAGGACGTCTCTCAGCGTTCTGGTATAAGTACTATCTAGCCTTATGCATGTGGCATTTGTAAGCCTCCAGCTTTCTGCTCCTTATAGCATTACACTTTTCCTCGTGGGTCTGAAGCTTTATTTTCAAATCTTCCAAAACTTGCTTAGCCCATTCTATGCTAACCCAATTCAAACGTCCATGTCTTTTTTGCTATCTGCAATCTATATTACATACCGATAAGTACGTATTACATTTCAGCACTTATTTTCGTATTCCTTAGTGTTTTATCTTGATTTGTATCGAGAGAACCATAGCGGAAGAAAGTTTTATTGCTTTCTGACCGTTACACTGATTATTCTATCGGCAGTGCTGCAGAAGTTGATTGTAGAAGATAACTTGGAAACAGATCTGGAACTGATTTTTATCAATTGGTCTCAGTCACCGAAAACAAATAAAGTTAAGAAGAAAATAAAAGAAACAGAGAAACGGAATCCTTGGGTCTTGTTCAAAGAGATGACAAGCGTTTGTTGAGACGTTGATAAAAACAGGAGTGCTTCTTTAAAGTGTCTTCAAAAACAAGTCAGCCGATTGGATAAGTGGAGCCTTACATCACTGAAAGTGAACAGTGTTCATAAAAATTGTTCAGATAAAGCGATAATTGTGTTATCCTTGGCAATGGTTTTATGTAATTATTGATAAGTATATTTGTACTTATTCAAGTACAGTTATTCTTTCCAAATCTACTAACAAACAAACAAAAAGGAGGAAAAAGCCCCAAAGGATAAGACATTATGTACAATGTTTCGTTTTCTCGCAAAGGATAAGAAACAGATGACATATTTGAAAGGAAGACGTAGGCAACAAAAATCGATATCCAAAGCGTAACAAAACAATTACCCCCTTCTTTGGTACAAACTGCAAAAATATGCTTAACAACTTCCATTTAGTAAGACAATGAAGCGGTGTTAAGGTACGACACAAATGCGCCGTGGCTTATTACAATGTCGTTTGGTTACCATAATGGAAAAACTCCTCCTTTTTCAACTGAGTATATTACACCTTTGTGGGTTTTGGTTCAAGATTTGATTTTACAGTATCCACCAAAACCACAGTATCCTTCCATCCTCGTTAGCCACTTCCTCCATTTTCCATAGGACGAATTTATTTTAATACCCTTTCACTCACACCCTTTAATTTCATTTCACATTTTACTATCAGAACTCTTCCTATGTCCTAAGCATTTTCTTTTATTATATTAAATTATGTTATATTATTATATTACTTTCTATCCATCTATCTATCTATCCATCTACCTATCTATCTATCTATCTATCTATCTATCTATCTATCTATCTATATATCAATCAACAGTTGCGGCAAAAATAGAAACTTGTTTCAGATAAAACCTGTCTGAAAAAAAGTTTTTATTTTTATAGCTGCTCTGGAAAAACTAGACCATTAAGTGGCTCTGGGCACCATTTGGGAAGTGTTAAGATAAATACGCCTTTTCCATCTGAAGTGTTTATCAGCGTTGCTTAGGAGTTAGGGTAAAAGCTATAAAGAAAAATAGATAAACTTATGTATAAGCAATTAGAATTTTATCATTCTTGCCCTAAGGTTTCTTAATTTTCAAACATCGTGGGTTAATAATTTATTGTATTTCCGTACCAAAGTGCAGTTGTTTGAGAATGGCCTACGCAGTAAGTTGTTTTAAGCAAACTGAAACCATTCAGCGACAATATATATTTTTTACATCTTTCAAATCTTTTTATTGCCTTAGGGGGAAACTTATATCTGCTGCTATGATATATATATATATATATATATATAGCTTTACCTTGTATACACAGAAATGGATATATAAACAACAAACTAGCTGATGTTTAAATAGAAAGTTATAAATATCTGAATTTGTATGACCACACCATAGTGAAGCACAGCTAGGTTGTTTTCAGGGGAAAAGGGAGCTTTCAAACTGCCAAAAGAAAGAGGGAGGGAGAGAGAGAGAGAGA
>RDPX01000206.1:1199394-1213499 GCA_003991215.1 Morbakka virulenta | reverse complement strand
AATACAAGTTAATGACATTAGAGGCATTACTCATTCGGGAAATAAAACCAACATTGAATACAAAGGATGAGTACAAAAGCCGCGAATTAGTCATAAAAATTTAACTTGTCAACAAGGTCCCTCAAGGGAGGCTTCTCAATTATCATAGTTTATTCAAAAAGATTGAAGATTCGAATTCACTGTGTTAGATTTCGTTAGATTCGAATTCACTGTGTTAGATTTCGTTAGAACTGTGTATACTGCAGAGAGTTGTTGACATGAGATAGGAAATATTGTATTCAGCAGTTTTACTGTTTTTGTATTTTTACCTTGTAGCCTGAAGATGAAGTATTAACTTCGAAATATATTGCAAAATTAATGGAGTGACATTGTTGGCTTGATTATATATCAATAATTTGAATTGTCAGGTCATTGAGATCTGCTTGTGTTAGAGGCACTGGCCGGTCATTCTCTTCTGGCATGTATGCTTCACCCTCTGTTCTGTCATATGTGTTATCAGATTCCGATTCAGAGCTAGATTCCATTGCAACGTATGGCTTGGGAACAGGTAGGTCTGGACCATGAGGGACTGGTCTTATGGTAGACAGAACATCAGGATATTGAACACAATGTTTGTTCTTGCAATTGATTCCTTGGAGATTAATCATGCAAAAATAGCAGTCTGTCACATGATCTTTACCATCTCTCCACACCAGCAATAACAAATGGCATACTTTTCCTTATGTCATCTCTTCAGTTACGTTCTCAACACATATTTTGGAGCTAACATGGGGTGTAAATGGCTTTTCCTGGTCTCCAGGTTTAACTCCAAAATAAGAATGATGTGCCTTTTTCACAAAATAAGTTTCTTTTTCACAGCGACCAGGACGAATCACGTTACCAAAAATATAACAGAACTTGTCAGGATGATTTGCACATTTGAGATCCATTCTCTCTTGATCTAAAATACTAACTACAGATACTAGATCTGTTCCTTGTAATTTCAAGTCATATTGACTGGAGTTCAGCTCTGGTAAAAAATAAATGACCATCCAGGTGTTAAAAAAAAAGTTTCAGTGTCAGTTCCCAAAAAGTAAGGACAGATGCGGTTTCGGATGGAGGCTGCTCCAGTTTCGTTTTCTATATAAAAACAATAATTGCGTCAGCTACAGCCCTGTTTTTCTTAAATTGAGTACTATTCAGGGGTCCAAACGTGCACTAATCATACCTCAAAAAACTTGACCTGACCAAAGAAAATAATTTTGGATTCAGCGCACCAAAATATACGCAAATCAGTTGAAAAACGTTCCAACTTTGAAAATAAGTTTTTAAACGCAGGCCAGTGTAATCATCTCATAACCAAAAGATGGTTATTATTAAAGGTGTCAATGTCAGCGGGCAGCTGTGGAGCACGAAATTTTTATTATCCAATCCAGTGATTCTTGGAAATGATCAGAACGTGAAGAGTTGTGGAAAAAATAAGATGGGAGAGAGAAAGAGAAAGACACAGAGAGGGAGTATCTAACCCCTGAAAACCAGAATGAAATTGCAAGCTTTAGGATGAATACTGTAATAGGATTGTACTTTCAATACAAGGGGTAAAGTTTATGAAAAAATATTTGGTCTTTATGGAATTCTAGACAAAACTAGCTCAACTGTTGTGGCAATCATTAATGCCATCTATCTGGTTATCACTAACGTCTTGATATGTTTAAAGCTCACTACTTCGATGGAGCTGGTAATACTCTGCAGAAAAATAATCTGGTGTTGCTATCCAAATACACCGTTTTCAGCCCTGTGCATACTTTTTTCATTTTTCGGTTGTTTCACCCTAAGTATGGCTCTGATTTTTTCCTTTGTACTTTCCAATTACCAATTTTATTGACTTTTACTTTCTCCAATTTTTTTTCTGAAAACATGTTCAAAATCAGTGTTGTGCCACTTACAACGGAGAAACAACTTAAGCTCAGTACCTCCAGGGACGAGGCCGGGGTTTAGATCGTGAACCTCTTTTATCCTCCCATCAAGGTATAGGAGATGTTAGAAGTCATTGTAAAGAGGTAGTCATAAAGAAAAATTACCTTGTATGAAATAGCAGAGACCATTGCTTTTATTTGCTAAACAGATGAAAATCTTAAAGGTAAAGTTCAAAAGCCTGGAGTCCAAGTAACAAATTTTTTGATCCAGCATAACTTGCCAATCACCGCACTTTTCTGTTTAAACAAATATTTCCTAAGAGAAAGACCGCATCTAAATACAGCTCAGGAAGAATCATAACCATTGACATTTTTACTGAAACTATTCCTTTACACTGCCATGGTTTTGTTGTAAAACGCTGCAAAGGTCATTCATATAGTTTAAGTTCAGATAATAGGAATGATAGTGGAATAAAAATATGAATACCGCCAGCATTAGTCTTTTATAATCAAAACATCCAAAGCGGTATCCAATCACTTCCACAATATGTGTTTGACAGAGATACAGTACGAAACCAAAGTGTTCAAAACCTTGGAAGCTATCTGGAGAACTCTTTTCCAGGACTTGTTACCATGGACAAATTGTATTATCTGATTTTACAAAATACCAACACAACGATCGGGAAAGTAACTTATTGGCATCAGTATTTCTAAACAAGTATTATAACATTTTTGTGTGTGCTTGTGTATGACACTAGGTTGCGTCACATTGCTGCCAGTCATGCAAATGATGCTTTCAGTAATGTTCTTAGATTTCATGTGGGGAATATTTGTATTGATTGGCTTTACTAGTTTGATAAAAGAACAATAAGGAAAGGAAAACACAGAATATTTTGAGTTCTGCGATCAACTGTACCATTTGAAAAAATTTGGTCTACCTATGGCTCTTGTTTGACTTGACAGATATTGATATGGCATATTTTTGAGAGAGAAGCTACAATCACGTGCTATGACATTTTAGAAAGTATATGACGGTGCTGCATTAGTAATTTTTTAAAAAAAGCTATGGGATTGACAAGTCTCAAATTTCTTAATTGTAAAGCAATACAGTTATCCACTCTAATGATAATTCCAGCACCACCTGATAAAACTAGTCAAAAGAGCAGCTTCTCCCTATTTGTGATAATTGCAGCATCGTCCGCGAATTTGAATCAATGGAGAAGATTAAAGAACTGGGTAGTTATATTAGTTATGATAGTCTTGATCCTGTGGATTCAGAAATTCTAAAACGCCAAGGGAAATGTCTTTCTTTAAATCCATTTCCTAGCTAATATAAAAATAGCAACAACTGATATTTGCCACATAGCTTAGGTATGGGGCCAGGTTTTATATTTCTGGTATAACTAGAAGGTTAATCATTTTTTCTCAATTTATTATATATTTTTGCAATCACTGTCAGGATTAACGTATGTGTATAAATTTATGAACGCTGAAAGCGAGTTGTGGGTTTGAATACCATGTGTCTATTCAACTTTTGTTTTTTTAGTTCATTTAGTAAAGAGATAAATCAAGAGTTGAAAAAACATCGCTGAAAGGATCGAGAACTTTGGGACAGTTTTTTTCTCCTCCAAAGCTTGGATGAGCTTTGGGACTGCCAATGCGCGGTACTTTGCTTTCAGAGCTCGGATTATTCCCTGATCCATAGCCTGGGTGTGTGATGTGGTGTTAGGGGGCAAGAAGATCAATTCTACCCATTCCAGATTCTCAATTAACGGGTGCGCAGGGCAATTGTCGACTATCAAAGCAATTTTTCGCTTTGAAACTGCAAATTTCCGATCAAGCTCACGCACCCACTCCTCGAAGAGATCTCCAGACATCCAACTATAGTTCTGAGCACGATATAGGCTTGACAGATTTTCCAATGACGAAACGTTCCCCACAAGCATTTCCAGCAGCTAAACCAGTTAGTCTGACTTTACTGTGCTTACCTCCAGAGCACTTTTCTCCTTTTAGGTGTAAGGTTTTGTTTGGCAGACATTGGTAAAACAATCCGAATTCATCCGCATTAAATATGTTTTCCAAAGGATAGCGGGATAGGATTGTTGGCAATGTTGTTTCAGCCCATAGTGCCGTCATCTCCTCAGTGACTGACTTTGATTCAACAGCGATCGTTTTAAAGGATATGCCATACCTAAATGATATGAAAAAATATAGTGTAAACAGGGATTATCCTTGTTCTTCTTCCAAGTCGATCCTTGTTATAGCAAACTTTTCAGCAACATCTTTTGGAGCAGTTCCCTTTTCCAACTCCTTAAGAACATTATACTTTATTTTAGGGCTTGTTATCTACTCGACGTTTTTTCCCTGGTACCACAGACGCCATTTTTATTCATGAGAATGAAAACTTCAAAACAAGAAGTTATTTATAAACACACCACACCACTTGTGGCATTCGAACGACGCGTTCGAATGTTTTTGTTCGAATGATCTAAGGGGCCGAACACATGCAGAAAATATTCGAATCAGAAAAAAGTCTGAAATATTTGTCAATTTTCAGGTTATTCCAGTTATGGAGATTGAAAATAGCCTAATTTGCCTTCAAGGGACCAAAAATATTGTTCGAGTTAAGGAGATTTTCGAGTTATAGAAATTCGAGTAGTAGAGAGTTGATTATTATGAGTTTATTAAGGAATTTTCACGGTGCCTACGATTTTGTTTGAGTTAAGGAGCTTTTCGAGTTATAAGGTTTCGAGTTATGGAGAGTCCACTGTATTTGTTTAATTCTTGTACTTCCTGCTTTAAATTTGCCAGCCGTTAGTTAAGCTGATTACACTCAAAATTCTGTTTTCGTAGGTTGAGGTGACGTGTCAATTTCGGTAATAAGACAATCATCGTCACTTATGGTTTTCTCATAATCTCTTTGAATTTGAATTCTAGGAACAGAAGCTTTTCTTCTTTTCGCTGATGCTTTTTATTTATGAAAAAATATGAAAGTAACAGAACCACATTTTATTTATTTTTACAGCGACCAAAAGATAACCTGTATATTACTTAATATCTTCTGGTGGTAAAAGAAATCCACTCATAAGAACTGAATTAATATTTTAACTGTCTTTTACTCCTTCCCTTCTGAAGCGTGAAACACTTTAGTTCCACAGTTTTTGTTTTGAAGGACATTTTGGAAAATGGAAGAAACAATACCAGTGTTTACTTATTCGCCATCTTCACCTTTATACTGTTCACTTTTACACGCCGGAATGCAACAGTAGTTTTAGCCAACACTTGTCAACGATTTATTTGGTCTTTTACTTTTTGTAGCAAGCAGTATTTGAACTGCTTTGTGGTTTGTAATATATTGCCTTGTTTTAAAATGTGATCACATCGGTTTAGTATCATCCCTGATCCGTTGTTGACGTTCCTTGAAGTATGTTGAAGATAAATGTGGCACATGGTGTTTAATATTTGGTACGTGTTTTAAGCATCTGCCTTGTTTGTGACTCTTATTTATATAAAAAATCCAAAGAACAATTGTAGAGCTCAAAATTTGCACAGATTTTCCTTGGTGTTTGTGTTACTTTTGTACACGCAGTTGTTCCTTGTCTCTTCGTTTCTATGCTGAGCAAAACATTACGTCATTGAACTCGGGATCCATTTATTGAGAGACGTTCAAGGTAGCCAGGAACAGAAACCGTCCAAAGAGATAAACAACTGAAAATAATATTAAGAAATGTTGTATGCACTGACCTAAGGTGAAGAAAGAAAAAAAGACATATCTTTAGTTATTATTAACACGTTCATTAATGTTTATGGAGTCAGTTGTTTTTAATTCGTTTTTGTTTTTGTCTATTTGGCCTGACTCTTGAACATTTTTGTCCCTCTAAGCCTATACACAAATTTATTTTCTTCAGCAAGAAAGTCTGTGAACCTCAATGAATTTAATTTTACTTTCAATTCCTTGACATTTGTCCGTAAATATTAAAAAATTACTGTTAAAGTGTTTTCTTAATCATTCTATGGCAATTTCTAAAGTAGCTGTAAATGAAATCTCACATCTGGTTCGCTGTTATGTTGACAGATGTTAGCTCATTGGAGCATAACTTGCAGAAAGTTTCAAAATAATATGTAGTAAGAATACATTGAATTTTGGATCTGTGTACTTGAATTCCTCTGCTATTTTAGGAATCTCAAATCAGGCGACTGTAGCATTTTCTTACCAAACCTACGTTATTATGGACTGTATTGAAATATACGTCAAGTTGTTTATACAAATCTTCATTCAAATTTTTAACGATCATACATTTCCTCGGGTGTAATTTAAAGCCATCCACACCTGTACCCGGTTTTCTATAGGAACATTTAATCCATTTAGTGTTAATGACAGTTTCAATATTATCATGTCATTTTTACCCACCAAAGGCGGGTTGTTTTCCAATTTGTCTTTTGAGATCTTTGTGAGATACATCATCTCCGTTTCCAGGCAAGGCGGCTCGTACTTGCGAAGTCAACTCCACACAACGAAGAAACGAACATGGCTCAAGCAAATCTACACTTCATAGTGAAAGCAGCAATTCTGAAAAGGGGAGTATGTTCCGTGGTTTCCTGACAATAATCTCCTTTGTTGACAAATCATGCTCCAGTTTAAGCTTTGTTTTGGAACGGTTGCCACGTCCATGGCTTAAATTGCAAAGAGATAGTTTTCAAAGCAGCTAAACAAAAAAGTCGTCGTTAACCCCTAAAGGTTTTTAGGGTAGGCTGAGTTATATTAGTCTCAATAACCAATGGAATTTGACAGAAACCACAAAATGTTATCGACATGGCTGAAAGGTTCAAGAAATGAAAAAAAAGTGTCTCAAAGCATTGATTGATGCACGTCCTTGTCAGCAAAATGGGAGTGAGAAGCCAACTTCAAGCAAGACATACGGTTTTACCTAATTGGCATCCCGGGCCGTATTCGTCAACCAAGTATTTCTTTTTTCTACGTTTGTCCAAGAAAAGAAAACTAAGAAATTGAGTTTCTTTGTTGATGCTGATACTGATTCTACTTTATGTCCTATTTGTCAAAGAGTAGAGAAAATGGAATCCAATGACTGAGAAATATGTCTTCACAGTTTGGACTATTATAGGATCTTCGTTGCTAGATAAGTTGATTGTAAAAACACATTGCAGTGGTTATCCATATCCAATTTAACCATGAGTAACTTTTTTTGGAGACACCGGGTGAAAAAATTGTCCTAATGAATATTTTTTCTTTCTCGGACAATGTCTTGTGTGTCCAAATAGTGAAAATTGGTCACTTATTGGTCACCAGCATTGCGTACTGCCATTGAAAAGTAAAATGAGAATAAAAATGTCGTGTTTCGATACTTAAATGTTCCAATGAAGTGGTACTCACCTGGTCATCTTTGCTGTCTGGGTGAAGAGGGTGACATTCGATAAGTGCTAGAGAGGTAGAGACAAGGGGCTGGAAGAAGAGGAACACTGTAACATTCTGTGAGACAGTACAGACTTCCGCCGGCTTATTCTGGAGCGAAATGACAGGGAGAACAGAACCAGATTACGGAGTCTGTTGGAATTGAGGCTCTGGTAAAGACCTGTCTACATGACAGGAAAATTGCGGTGGAAGGTGAAGAGGGTAAGTATTTAAAAGAGAACTACCTCTTTTAAAAAATTATATGTATGTCTACAAAGACGGTACACAGTCAATTTTTTGTTTTAGTATATTGTTATGTTCTTTTTTACTAATTCATTTGACAAACTACTACTTACACGTCCCCGCTTAGTGATCAATTTTCGTACACATTTTGGATATCAGAAATTACCCTTCCGAAAGAAACTTGGGATCGGATCGATGTTGGCAGCAGGGTTATGTCACATTAACTGAGCATTAAAGATTAGACATCCCAGACATAAAAATGACATATTTTTGAAGTCTATGTGACTTAAAGATTATTTTGTCAAAGTAAATGTACTTTTATTTTAGTTAAAATACCAATCTCTATTTGTCACTGGTACATAAACCTTACTTAAAAAATAACATTGAAAAAAAAGTGATATAGTTGGGAATTTTTTCAATTCGTCTACATTTAGGCTGGTGATCTTACTCCCAGTTCTGGTTTTACTCTCCTTTGAAATAGTTAAAATTGAAGCTGATTTTGAAGTTGATTTCAAGCTATTAAGAAAAATTCAAACTCAGAAAAGCCAGCCTTTTACCACCAGAAAACTGAATTGCTATCTTCGTTCATTTTCCTTGAACCACAAACCTGAGGAAAAACATGTTGAGAAATTTAAACCACATAAGAGGAAGTCTTCTTTGAAATTTCTACCCACATTTTTTCACCAAAAATGTTTTAGTTTAGTTTACTATCATTCACAAAGTCATGACATTTCTATTCTCTCTCTTGAGAAGAAGTTTCTAGTAGATCAGCGGAAGAGCAACTGACCGGATTTAAGATCGCGGGTTCAAATCCCGCCTGGGACAACTTTTCTTCTAAAACCTTTTCGGCATTTAATTTCAACGCAATTGGCGAATACAACGTGAGACAAACAAGCAGTAAACTAAACAATTTCAGAGGACAATTCTCCACTCTCTGCTAAGACGGGAAAACAACAGGCAATTGAATCTCACATGTCTGCCATGACGCAATTCATCACAGTCAGCCCAAACGTCGCAACACGTCACCTTCGGCCTCACTGATCACAGGAAACTCTCTATCACTGAAATGACATCAGACATCTGTTAATTGGATATCGAAGCTCGTCACTTTACCTCTAGTAGGAGAGCTATGTATTGACATGATACACATTGTCATGATATATCTATTCCCTCTCCTGCGAGTCAAGTTCTCGAGAGTTTGGCAGAAAAGCATCTGACCTATGATGAAAAGGTTTCGGGTTCAGATCCCGCCTAGGCGAACTATGCTTCTCAAAAATTTCAGTATTTAGTTCCTTCACACAAGTACTCTGATGATTTTTATGCTTGGTTCCAGATTACTCAATGTTTTATGATATCCTGTCAGTCTAGGTACTAACAGCATCTTTGTCGCAGTCCTGTTGTAGTTACGTGCGTAATTTAGTCTTTCTGAGATTGTAGCTTCTATCCTTCTACTGAACTCTGCTTCATCCAACTGTTTTTCTCCTTCGCGTGACATGAACTTATTCAGGCCTCAACTCAATTGAAGCCTTTCGTCTAAAATTCTCCTTTTTCACAGTTCCTTAAACTAAGTAGTTTTACGCCTTGTTTAAAACAGTTCCTACATAAAAAGAATTGCATTATGCAGGGTTAGCAGCGTGTAAAAGTTTTAAATATCATATGAAATATTTTTATCAGGTAGTACAAGTAGAAGCAGTGTGTGGGTATTAAAAGTTAACAAGGAAAAAGGAAGGAAATGGTATCTGAGAACAAACACTTTTCATCGTTAAAACCTTGGCCTTAAATTTACTGAGGAGTGATAGATAAAAAAACATAAAGTTCAATTTATGAAGCCCAACAATATCTATGTGAAATAATATTCACGTCGTAAATAATTTCTAGAAGGGAAAGTTGAAAGGAAAATCATTAGGATCTTGCTGGTACCTGTTTTAGTTTATTCCCTTTTTAATGTGTTTTGTCTATTCCTTGATTCTTTTGCTGGTAAAAGGACAGCTTGAGACACCTTACACACGATATTCCTGAATTTTATTTCAACCCCTTGTGGCTCCTTTTGTTGTTTGGAATCGCTGTGCCTTGTTCATCAGAGTCTATCGCGCAGCTGGTTAAGTAAGGGTCTGCCTCCCAGTAGAGAGTAATTTACATGTTTTTGCTGGAAATTAACAGGCGGAGGCTTTTGCTGTGCTGAGGTAGTCAAAGAGGATTATTTGCTTAATGTCTAAAGGTCACATTAAGTCATTTTTCAAAAGTTCTAATTATTTTCCTTTCCATGGAAGTTTTAATCACAGTATCACAGGAATTAAGAACTTAAGCCATTGCAACCGAGATTCTTTTATCAGACAGGAATTTTTTTGGTCCATGTTATTCTGGAATAATAGTAGGAGACCAAATTTAAAACAAGTTCTGATGTAGAGTGGTGTAAGAGTTGAAGAAGAGAATGGGTAAACCAAGCTTGTGTGAAAAGATAAGTTCCTAAACAGTAGGCCTTTAGTTATTACTTACAGAAAACTATATGTGGATTTGGTTGAAAAATAATAGAATACATGCAGCTGACCTCTGTTTTAATGTGAAATAGAATTTTGCTCTGAAAACGTGCTGTGCCCAGACACATTCGACAGAAGTTAGGTCGTAACAGAGAACTATGCCTTTAAAATATTTGGAACAATTACGACCATTGACATGGTTTTGGTGTAAAGCTGCTGGCTGTACAAATTTCCAGGCGTTTTTATAACTGCAGGAATCCATTTGGGCCGAGTTAATAACTTCTTTTGATTTGGGGAAAATCCTGTCGGCAACCATCATGCATTTTTCCTGATTTCTTTTATGATTTTGACTAACGCCAGAACGAGAAAACCCAGGTGGAGTGGGTATGTTTCTTGTGTACTTTGAATTTGCCAAAGACACTTTTGCTATTCTTAACAATCAAGAAGACAGCACCAAGTTTAGGAATAACCTTAACAATCTCCATCCGTCCTTAGTGTTTACTACTGAGTAAGAATAGGATATTTGTCAACCGTTTTAAATCGTTTTAGTCAAAGAAATTGCTACACCTTTCAAAATCAATGTGTTTTGCAAGGCAAGCTTCATTAGGCATTACATGCAGTTGGCCTCATCAATTTTACCCAATTTTGAATTGGATTCATTAAGTGGGTCCACTTTTATAATATTGTGTAATGTTAACCATAAGTAAAGTTAGAGTTAACTGCAAGAAATTGTTTTCTGAGAAAGGTGTTAAAAATTCCAGTGGATTAATAAGATTTAAAAGTGGTGTTGGCCGGTAATATAGAATGGAATCGTACAAGACTTAGATATTTTTGACATCGATTTAATTACCAAAGAAGAAGACTTATTTGAAAGACAACAATTTACATTAGTATTTGACACAGCATTTCACAAAGAAAAAAAGTATTTTTTGTCTGCTATAATAATTTAGAAATAAATATTGACAATAAGTATAACAAAACCCAACTATAATGTAAGACACTTTCTCTTCCATCCTGCAAAGAAGAGAAAAAAAAATCCACTTTAAATGCTCTTCTTAGAGTTCTACTCCATATATGATTTTCAATGTTTCTCTTTGAAACCATAGATTATTCCATATATTTAAACGCATTAGCCGAGGATCATAAATTTTAACTTCGAGGAGCCGTGGCTTAATGGTTAGTGCAACTGCATAGTAACCAGGAGTTCTGGGTTCGATTTTCCGAGCTGTCGAGGAGAAGTTGGAACTTCACAAAGAAAAAAAAAGGCATTGGTTGGCGTCAAGAAAAGCATCCGGCCAAGAAATTCCTCACTGCCAAATCAAAGTCCCTCTGAAGGGCACCGTCTGGGCCCCAATTGTTGGGGAAAAATGACGTTAAAACTAAAAAAAAAATAACAAAAATTTTAACTTCAACTGTAAGTACTCTCCTTGGGGAACTCAATTACAATATTTCGAATCTTTATCTTAAACACAACTTTAACATTAATACACCACGTTGGTTTTCTGTGTTTTGCTTTTGTGAAGTAGTTACAACAGTGATTTGAAAATATTTAAAACCAAAATTGGCACACTGGATATTTTCAAAGGAGGCAAATAGTAAATATGACAAAGAAAGATGTATGCCTTTTTATGTCCTGATGAGCAATATAAATATCTCAATCTCTTGAAATTATTATTTTTGTCACTGACAATGTAGATGTGGAATGCTGCATTTAAAATAGAAGAATTGAACCCTGTCTTTCAATAAGATCAAGTGCAGTATTAATTCTAAATATGAACAAAATTCGTTATGCAGATTTAATCTGCTGAAAGCTCTTTTACCAGCTTCATTGATTTTATCTTTTTAGTGCAATGGCGAATCTCGGTGGCTACCAAGACTATTTGCAGCTTTGGTAGTGTCAAAGGCTCTCGTATCACTAGTTTTCCAAAGGAATCAAGCCTCCAATCCGATTAAAGAACAGTTTGCCTATATGCAGTGGTAGGTAAGCTCTACATAACAAACGTTCATCTCTAAATTTAAAAGACAAGGTCAAACTAAGCCAATTGCAGATCCAACATATTTTTCAATATTTATTTCTAAGAGCTTCATCCAAGCCTAGAAATCGCAGTTATACAGAAGAACTTATACTAGCAGAGGGTATTTTTGAAATTTCTTTTTAATTCTTATATATTAGTTTTTCTTTCTACTTTTTATATTACCTTTTATTTAGTAGTCTTTCTTGACAATTTTAATTACTTTTCATCTACTGATTTAAATTTGCAATTTTTCATTACTTTTTATTTACTGATTTTTCTTTGCTATTTCTCATTACTTTTTATGGATTTATTTTTCTTTGCAATTTTATCATAACTTTTTATTATTATTTATTTGCCTCTTAAAACGAACTCGCGAAATGGCAATAATGAACCAGTAGGCCGTCTTTTTGTAAAGATAATCTTAACGCAAAGTACACTGCAGAAAACGGCTTTGCTTATAACGGCTACAATTTTGAAGAGACTCTTTTCATTGGAAGGAAGGGTTAAGAAACTATTACGTCATTTTCTATACCTAGTCCATGTATGACTTGTCCGCGAGTGTCAAATTTCAGCATAGGATTTGTTGGAGATAAAAAAAATCGCTGTTTGTTTTTCTTTTATGAAATATGTTGCTTATTTTTAGAACCAAAAATGTTTGGTTGTGCTTAGTTATCTGCTATTCGACCGAAGCTATATTACTGGTATGCTAATGATAACAGTGCTTAAAATGCCTAAAATAATGATTATGATCACCGTCATCATGAAAAGAGTAATAATCGTCATAATCATAATAAATCATACTTTGGAATACAACTACATTCAAATGAAAAATTGGGGAAATCTAGGAAGTGGAATATATAGTCTTCTAAGTATGCTTCTTGCAGGCAGACACGATTTAAACATAGTAGTTCCATCAGTAGCTGTGTGCAAATAATTTAATAAAAGTTGAGTTGTATTTTTTCATTAGACACGTTTTGGATACCAACTAGAAGTGAGGTTTTGTCTTTTCTTTCTCAAAGTAACAAGCCAGAGCCTGATAATGAAAGGGGACTCAAGTCGTTTAGACCTATATTATGATGATTATTTCAAACAGCATATCTTTTCGTATTCTTTCAAGAAGTTTACATTTTTTAGAGGTGTTATTATTCCTGTGATCACTTCAATTGAGTACAGAAAATTATACAGGAAGATGCTATGTAATTTAGTTTTGACAAAGAGTAGCAAATCAGAAGTCCATTTATTGTCTCTTCTATTGGAAATATAATACGAACTTCATATGCACGTTTCTACGCATTTGTGTAGTAGGCGTTTTTCGTCAACTTTAAGGTCTTTAAAAGTGTTTTTAAAGAATTTCATTAAAACTATAGAAACAAAGAAACGAGAATTCAACCAGTTTTAGATGGAATTTCAATTGCTTGTTTATGTGTGAAACGTGTGAAAGTTCTTTTCAAAGTTATTCAGTATATGGTGTTTGGGACTTCATGTTGTATATTGGGAAAAATGCCTTCATGTAAAACGTTCCAGGTTTTTCAGTTTTAATTAATTGGTAAGGACAAAATCAGTGCTCGATGAGGAAATGGAAAAATGTCCTTCGGAAGTTTTATGGTTAAGCTGAATCACGAGTTTAGCAATGATCCACAGCTGTTTTCTTCCAGAAATTTGATGATAAGACATTCTTTATGTAGAGCCAGAAATTGATCTCAGTTGGCATCTTCATTGGTTGGTTTGGTTAAAGTTGCGGCTTTCTTGGTAAGTTGTGCTGTAGGCTGCATCTATTTCTCCACAAATACGTCAGTCTTAATGTTTTATCATGTATTTCAACATATAATGTCCTCGTCCCAGTGTCTTTTGAATTCCTTATTATTATTGATCTATATCTTTAGTTTGATCGTAGACACTCGATGGTACACCAAGCTTAATTCCAGCTTCCTATACGAAAATCTCCACTCCTTGCACTAAACCTTGACGTGGTGGAGTGGCTTGCGTGTTTTTACGATCCGGAGAGCTATGCTGGCGGGAACTTTAGTTCCTGGTAGGTCAACCATGCCAGACAGGTAGAAGGGGG
>RDPX01000206.1:1164405-1198641 GCA_003991215.1 Morbakka virulenta | reverse complement strand
AAAATCTGATGTGAGAGGTATTTGCTTCTGGGTGCATGTTCATTGTCGTCCATTGTCGAACAACAATAACAGCAGCAACAACAAAAGAACAACAACAATAATAATAATGATAATAATAATGTGAAATATTGAACAAAATAATAATATCACTGACAAAAACGGAGAAAGCAATAACTCGAAACAGAATAAAAAGGGATGAAATACCAAAATTTGTGTTATTGGCTACAAATGACTATTCATTGGTAATAGGTTGTTAATAAAAGATGCATATCTTTTTTTTATTTTGAACATAAAACATGCAGCATTACAGTCTGATGTATGCAGTAATTAATGATGCAGTTATTGTTGAGTCCAACAGAAGAGAAATATTCACATTTTCTTTTCACTGATCGAGTTTCTTTGCATCAATTGGATAAATTTAATGAAAAATCTGTGTAAATATGCACAAACTCAAACAAAATCTCAAACAAAAAGGTGATCCCGATGAACACCAACATAAAAGCAGTTCTTCCTTAAACTACAATCAACATTTCCTGCAATTTCATCGAAATACGTTTAAAACTTTAAAAATCATTTTGCACTCATTGCCTTTTCCACTTCATCTTCCTTAATATCAGGTCCACTCATTTCTACTCAACGTTCTAACTATTCTGGTGTCTCAACCCAGAACATGTCTTGTATATACTCTTGTCATGTGTCAAGTACTTCTGGTTTTTTCATTGCCAACTTTCATTCTTTTTCATTATTACACCTCTCGTGCATAGCGTTTTTTTCCCCATTACGTTCTTTCACCCTTTCATACATCATTTAAGTATCCCTATTTACTAACTCTTCTACCTTATCGCACTGCACATTTATTTATTGTTCTTTTGCAACAGAACATCTCATAATTATTTCTCTGTTTATTTTTCTATATCTTAATATTTCATCATGGTTGAACTTTCTCCTTTCTTTCATCAAATCTAGGATATTTTCTATTGTCCATTTTTGTCTTGCTTGCCTTTGATTTTTTGTTATTATTTCTTCGCCAACATTGACAAATGCGTTTTTAAATAAGTGTATTCCTTTTCCAAATCATCCATGTCGCTTTCATCTAAAAGTTGTTTGTATCTATTCTTTACTGCTATGCTATAACGTTTTCTTATTTGTCTTCATTCCTCACTACTTTTACATTCATCATATATTTTTTTTCTTAATGTTATAAAATCTTAACCTGACTGTTGCCACAGCTGGATTATGGTTATCCAGAATATCAAATTATCCGATATTTTCGTCAATGTCAAAAAAGGTTCGATAACCGAAAGTGTACTGTCTGTAAACTATAAATATATAATTGATTGAATTTGTTACATTATACGTCTTTCCTCTTCGCTACAAGGACGTTGAAAAATGTAGTCAAATATATGATAAACATTTTAGGTGGGCACTCGTTTGTAACAACTAAGCTAGTGAGAAAGGATACATTGTAAGTATAAAGAGATAGATCTGAGATACACAGAATCAGTTCAGCTTAAAGTATAGTTTTATGAGAATATTTAACATAGATGATGATGAAATATAGGATACTTTATAATACTGAAGACTCTTTAGACTCCAAGAAAGGTTTTAAATGACGTGTTAAATTTGGAATGCGCCGATAAATTGCATTGGCATCACGGAAAATGGAGAAAAACAATTTGAAATCAAGTTATCACGTTGATAAATAGATTTACAAAAGAAATAAAATCCTATTTGCTCAGAGTATTACCAATGAAATATTGAATATATATATACATTATTACTCGGGTAAGTGGACCACTCTATGGCCACAATGAAGTGGTCAATATAGTAGAGTAGCCCACTTCCTGACATTCCTCACGAAAACCTAATGCGCCTGATACCATCTCAGATAACCATACCATCGAAGGTCAAACTGATCCAAATTGAATTGGTGAATGACAAAATAAGGCTTTGTGTAATTTTTTTGATTGACCATTTTTAATAAAAAATCTGACCATTGAACATCATTACCGCAGTGTGTATGTCATTTAGATATTGACTATAAATAACGAATTCGCGAGTTGTACGTCGTCTTTGATCAAGATCTACATTCATAGATCGTCCGTCAGATTGTCACTTGGAAGCATCTTTTCCGCGTTGATAGCTTGATGTTCTTCATTGCAGCATGAATTTGATGGATGACATCAAAGACGACAATGCACTGGACGATATTCGAAGTTCTTTTCCCTTATCCATTTTGTCTAGGAGAGCTTGTGAAAGCAGTTTTAGATGATGAATCTTCCCAGCTTTGGTGATGCCTTAGTATAATTGCTGTAGCTTGCTTGTTGTATTTATTGATGGACAAACTAGTATCTCATTTGTGAAAAATAGGTCTTTTTAAGGCCAAGGAGAAATATCTAGCAACAGAATGAGATTGAATCCCTCTCTTCTGATTTTTCAATTAAACTTTGACCCAAAGACCTTAAAAAACCTTATTGGAGTTTGGTAGGGTTAACTCTGTCTTTTGGGGAAGAATGTCTCTTCAGCCTTAGTTGGCAAGCCTTTACGAAACGGTGTCTCGACAAAAAATACCGGTGGTAGTGTCATCTCACCTCCGATCCTCTTTTACAAGGGCAATGTATGGTAGAAATTGTCTACTTCCGCTTCATTTAATACCACCAAGTTATCATAGGGCTCATTTAGTCGGAGTGCTGATGGTTTACGGCTGTGATGGTTTTGGACATCTTTTTTTCAAATTTTAAAAGGAAGTTAACTCAAACAAGAGGCCGCAGTACCCGGCAAGACTTAAACGGTCAGGGGGCAAGAAAAGTCTCTGAACTAGTACTCATTTCACATTCGAAAGTGTAGGCTAACAACCCCGATGTACCGGCTTTACACTGACCCTGAAACAACTGTTATCGTCCAAAAGTAATCTCCCCTTAGTTTTCAGTAATGTCAGAAGTCTTTGGTCCAATTTTTGTAAGTAGATGAATCCACAATTGTAGCGTCACAAAAAGCCTGAACTCTTAATCACTGGGCTATAAAATTAATCCAACATAATCCTAAAATATTGCACCTTGTAATATGGAATATTGATTTTTTCTATAAATTGACAAAGCAACTACTTCATAAGACAATGGAAATTTGAATCTTAATACCTAAATACTGATTCAGTAAGTTTATATTCCTTAAAATGCGGGTTTTTAAATTTTTAAATCTTCATCATTGCTCGATTTTATACGGTTATATCCCAAAATTACTTCCTTATCCAAACTTCGTTGTCTTCTTTGCCTGAATGCAGCATAAGGTTAAAACAAATATTTTTCAGGCACCTTGGTCTGAGGAAGGCACCTGAGTTTGTTCCAGGTCTTGTCTATCGTTTTGATCTACTTCTCTACAGTCCTTTTTCATATGCCTAATGGTCCATCTCACTTTCATTTTTTCAGTGTAACTCATTTAAAGGCATCAAGAGGTTGTCTGATCTTTCTCATCCGGTAAAAACACCTCCATCATCCCTGCTTCACCTTATCTACTATCCTGTTTATTTCAGTTCGTCAATTTTATTCTTAGCTGTGAATTGCCTTTTCCCGGTGGATTTTAAGGATTCTTTCCAGTCACTGTTCTTCAAGGCCTCCAACCTAGCTTTCTATTTTCGTACTGATTCTCTAAATGTCTTACAAATAGCCAAAATAATATGGTACATAATATTTGGAGCTTGAACGTTGAGTTGTTATACTATGAATTACTATTTAAAAAACTGGTTAGGATTGTAACAGGGATAGAAATTATTTTTGAATTTCCATTTTTCCGTTTGTGTTATAACAGCTGTTGCGCGTTTGTCTGAAAGCCTGCGTAAGATTTTACAACAAATTGTCAGGGCAAATATAATAATTCGACATCGTTACGCAACAGAAGTAATTTTGTACTGTTTGTTTACATTGCTAGGAATCCCCATTAAATCTGACATGCATCACATTGCGTGTAGGAGGACCTCACTATTGCTATGGTTTTTTGAAACGCTAAAAGGTGTACTTTATCGTTATAATTCCATGTTGGAATTATTTCATGTTCTGACGTAATATGGCGAAATTCGTGAAATTTGGTGCAAAACGGAAAATACACCCGATAATATTTTGAGAACACCTTCCCTATCTAAGTTAGAGCTCAGAGTAATTATTCAATTACTCAAAACTTAAAAGTACAGACCAGGTACTCGTAAAATATCGAAGTTGTACAAATACAATTAATTGGATATAAATCTGAGAAAATTTTATCTTCGTCTTTATTTGCTGGAATTCTACCTCTGGAATTTAATCGTGAAATCGGAGCCAGTTTACAATATTTCAAAATCTACTAAAGTGAGGTAACAAAATAACAAAAAATCCAACCAAAAAAACAAAACTACCCTTACAAAAAAGTTGTTTTAGAAAAATTATTCAATAACAAGTAATTTCTTCTTTTCTGAAGAGGTCTGTGTCCTTGCTGTGGAGCCAAGGACGACTGAATATGCCAAAGGAAAGTTGAGGGTCCCGCCTGCGATAATTTTTTTCCCTCAAGTATAGTCTTGACCAAACATTGGATGTATGTCACAACCCGTCACTTTACAGATTGTACGTCAAGTTGATCATCAATTTTCTTGAACTCCAGGAGCACTGATAATTGAAGGAATAAAAATCCCATTAGCAGCTGCCAGATTCTGAGTTATGCAATATCTCTGAACCTTAGTTGTCAGAAATTGTTTTGTCACAGCCTTAGAACACACAGTTTTCACTATGTAACTTAACAAAAGCCAGATAAAAAGAGTATTAAAATGTTCACAGTTTTGCTGTAAAGATCTGTTTCTGTACGTTATAAAGCAGACACCTGCTGTATTTATACTCATCCCAAAAAGTTAAGCAGCCGAGTGAAAATGTATAATGTTCAATGTTCTAGCCAAACAGTTAAGCAATATAAAGAATATGTAATACTGTGCACTCTTTTAAAGCGCATATTTCTTAATCAGACATGTTGGATGAGAGCACTAATACTAAAATGAAAATGTTGCAAATTTTGCGTTTAGCTTTAGAGTGACCGGCTAGTGGCATACATCGAATGTTTGACCCAGACTGTTGTTGGGGAAAAAATTATCACGGCCCAGCTACTACAGGCATCAAATTATTCCTTTTTCACTATTGAAAGAACGTCTTATAACTATGTGGTTGCAGAACAACTAAGAAGAAAAAGAAGGAATAAAGAGTTATTAGAATTTGAGTTATGTTTTCTTTTGATTAAATTCCATGTGAAAAACAGGAAATTAAACTTTGCAAAACAATGTTCTTTTAATAAATAACATTTATTTTTTGTGAATAATGAATTAAGTTCTCTTTAAGCATCTAAGGAGTCAGATATTTTCCACCGTCATCCAAAAATTCACTCTTTCTTAACCAAGGATTTAAGGATGGCATGCAAGCCATCCTTGGATTCCTTCTAAGTCAATTCTATTTATCTCCAGTCCCATGTTTAAATGAGCCTCTCGAGCTAATAAAGAAAGTGTTGTGTCCTTATGGCAGGATGTGTTTTTACAGGAACTCAACCAAGAAAACAGACGAAAGCTACACTTTTTCTAAATACATAGTGATATGTATTTTGAAAATCGTCAGACAAAAAGACTATTTTGCCATCTCCAATTACACAGTTTTATACAAGTTTTCTTTAGATAAATTAATTTTATGATGGCAAAGTGTCCTATAACATTTGCAAGGTCAGTAGATTTGCAAGACACTGTGATGAATCTAACCGAACTTTTATTCTCCAAAACAACAAACATTGACCAACAAAATGTAAAAACAACTTTAAGCGTACGCGTATTACACCGGAGTGAAAGAACTTTGTATCGTCTTACGCTCTGTTTTGAGAATATTAAATAGGATTTTTTATTAATTCTTTCATCTTTTTTCCTGAAACAAGATTTAACTCCATGTATCTTTTGTTTTCATTCACCAAGGCATATTTAAATACATACTTTTCTTACATAGGGTATATGGATGTATTTTCTGGAGAATTGTACCTTTTGAGTTCCATCTGTTGGATCCTTGGTTGGCGAGTCACTGCTTCCTCAGAGGAACTTCAACTCTAATTTGTGGCTCCAAGTAGCTGGCCATACCCCGGGACCTCCACATGACAGTGATGAAGAACTAAACGAGGGCATTGGTTCATTGATTAAATCAGTGAAGCAGTACATGAAGGAAAGGCAAGGAAAGCGGAGGATCCAAACAGTTTGGACAATGGTTTTGGAGCTGGAACCAGCAATGGTTATGGAACGTTAAGGAATCAGATATACAGATGAAGGACTTTTCTGAAGATGTCAACAAGGCGATAAAACAAAGAAAGTGGCAAGATATGTTGATAATAATAGGAAATTTGAACGCCAAGCTTTGAAAAGGGAAACAGGGCAATGAGATAATGCCCTTTGACCTTGGAGAAAGGAATGAAAGAAGGAATGCAATGTCAGAGTTTTGCCAAGAGACCAAGTAAGTAATAAAGAACACCATATTTCACCACATGCTAAGAAGAGTGTATACACGGAAGATGCCAGGAGATAAAAAGCACAACCAAGTAGGTTACATCATAGCAAGGAATCCCTTTAGAAAACGTTTTAGGAAAGTGCACACAAATCTAGGGGCAGGTGGCAATACGGATCACCAACATCTAGTGGCAATAATTACAATGAAGCTAAAAATTCCAGAGAAGAAAGAGCTATTTGAACAAAGGGATTTAGACAGTCTCAAAATTGATGACATGGAACAGAGATACAGAATAGAGGTACAGTACAAGCACGAATCGCTAATGACAGAAGTAACTGGGCAAACAGAAGATGTAGAGAGAACATGGAAATGTGTCAAGCATAGTATTAAGCATGCTGCTAAGTCTGTTCTATCAAAGAAAAAAACAGGAGGAAATAAATGGATGAATGAAGGAATATTACAACTGATAAAGGAGAGGAAGAATGTTACGTCAGAAGAACCGTACAAAATCGTAAGTAAGGAAATAAAATAGAAATGTTAACTAGCAAAAGAAGAACTGCATAACTTAAAATGTTAAGGGATTAAAGATTTAGAGAGAAAGCATAAAACAAGAAGCTTGCGCGAGAAAGTAAAAGATCTGACAGATAGAAATAGATACGAGAAGAACATAAAAATTGTATAAAACCTAAAGAGAGGGCAATGTTGTTTGAAAAGGTCAAGTGATTAACAGATAGGTATAGTACATTGGAGAATTATATAATGATAGCAACAGGGCAGAAAAAACACCTATTGAGAACAATGATTGAACAGATATTATCCTATATGAGGTTAAAGATGCTATTAGAAAGCCGTAAAGAACCGGCATGTCAGAAGAACTAAATGTGCTAGATTCAACAAGAGTAAACATGTTAACTTACTTTATAGCAACAAGTACGATGGTGGAGACATTCCAGAAGACTTAAGAAAATCACTCGTCATCAAAATTCAGAAGCAAAGTAAAGCTGTTGAGTGCAAAGATCATCGCAGAATAACAGAAGGAATCTTTATTCTTAGAACAACAACAGAGAGATATTTAGATGTAGAGCAAGAGGTTTACATTTGCATCCTTAAAGAAAACAGACATGGACAACAAAGATCAAAGCTTGATACAGTCATTTTATTGGGATCAAATGGCATCCGTTAAAACAGAGAGTAGTCATTCTGCTGAGTTTCTTATCAAAAGAAGTGTACGGCAAGGTTGTGTACTGTCCACCAAACTATTCAGTCTTTATACTGAAAATGTCTTAAATGGAAGTGGAGGTCTGGAAGGAGTTAAGTTTGATAGCCGTTATTTGAGCAACCCTATGTATGCAGACGACACTGACTTACTTGCAAAGAACGAGGAAAAATTGCAAAGAATCACTAATGAGATCAGAGCCAAAAGTGAAGGATTAGGATTTGACTGGAATGTAAAAACAAAGTTTATGGCAGTAAAGACATCACTAGGAGACAGGGACGTAATACGTTCACCCTGTTGAGCTGTTGAATTGTAAAGTGAGTTTTCGATAGCCTATTATTCACGACCATAACACGTCGTTTCAAAGCCTTACATAATCCATGTTAAACACTTCATTCTAGATTCAAGAGAAAGATAACAGCAAATTTTGATAGAAAAAGTATTGTTGATAACGTTGTGCTACTTTGCTGCCCAATATTTTTATGAGCATAGGAGATAGATAAGGTACTTTAAAATTCCAGTTTTACTCCTCCACCCAATGTTCTTGCATGGAAGCGAAACAGGACCTATTACCCGTAGAGAAGAGGAGAGAATAGATAGTACAGAAACGCAGATAATTCAGTATACCTATGGAATAAGTATGAGAATCATGAGAAAAATCACTGTTTTATAATACTTTCGAGAAATAAAAAGATAAAGAATATCTCATTAAATGTTTTTTCTGAGTGTAAAACGTGAATGTCGCCTTTTTCCACCCCTGGAGAACTTTATTCTTATCCTTTTATGTTAAATCGTTTTGCTTTTGTTTGAAGAAGTCTCCTTAAACAAAATCTCATTTATTATTTCTTTCTTAATTTTAGAAAGCAAACAAGCGTCACTTTTTTCCATTGCACGCACAAAAAAAACCTCCCAAGAGAAGTACAAAAACCGTCAATAGACATTTTCTGCAAATAACAAAGGACAATTTAAATTACCAGGGAACAGGCTTGACCTCTTCACTTTTGGTGTGCTCAGCTTAGCTAAACGAGGCGAGGAGTTGTTAGCCGATCAAGAGCAAAATTTAAATGTAGAAATCAACGAAGAAATGACAGAAAGGAAATTATTGTATTCTTGTCTTACAAACTCTTAGAGCAGTTGATCTAGTTGTTTCTATCGGGTTTCTCCTCTGGTGCTTTAATAAGTATTTATTTGATACAATGCTTGGCCTATAGTTTGATTCATATTAATATATAACCAAGGGATACAATGAATGATTAGGGCTTTTTGTTTATATTAAAAAAGAGAGGAATGCAGCTATGAGAAATTCTGTTTCATGTTGTTTTTCAGTATGCTCCAATGAAATTGAAAATGAAATAATTCTGCATTAACCAAATATACTCTCATAGGTACGAGAAACGCAAAATGTTTCCATTGAACTCAGTTTAACAGTGAAAGGGAACAGTCTGAGGAACAAAAAATGCACCCTATAAATCCTAAATCTAGAAGGTTTTTTAGCAAATACCACATCTCCTATTAACTAAGATCAAAATCTACACCAGCGATAAGGCCAAAATAAAACCAATCTCTTCACCTGACATCAGAGAAAAATTCAGCAGTGAAAGAGTTGCGTGACAGCGTATTAAGATAAGGACGTTAATTATAACGAAAATCTAATCTAGAAAAATGGTCTATTAAAACATCCATTTTCAGGCTGACAAAGGAAAATTTTGCTTTTTAAATTTTATTTATGTTTTATCTATTTATGTTATTGTAACGGTTCTGTATTTTTGCAAGATACGGATAAGATAATTTGTCAAATATTCATGAATTATCTTTTTTCACTTATCTGCTGCACCTTTAGTATTGGTTTTCAGTTAATAGGAAGCCACTAAACTTTATTTAAAATTCACAGCAAATTTCACAACTTGAGGCAGTGATCAACGGATTGTAAAAAAAATACTCTTGATGTTTGCGTTAAAATGCAACTCAGTTTACTACAAAGCTCAAAGAATATTCAGTGCAATGCCAAAACAACAAAAAGGCAATATAAGAATAGATGATAAAAAAGAAACTTTCTTGCTAAGAACTTACCCCTTCTAATGCCTTGAACTGCAGAAAGCAAGCGTTGCTGATATAGGCAAATATTAATAGGTTAAGCAAATGAGTGAGTCGAGAAGATAGAATTAGCTCAATCTTCTGTTTGTTGAATAATTTGTTATCCTATTTTGTTGCATATTCTATCCCGCCCTTACATACCTATGAGTATTATTGTTCAATTAAAAAAATAGCTTTTTGAAATATTATGTAACAGCATTATACAAACGAAAATATAAACATACGAAAATATAAACATACGAAAATTTGGTCTGCAAAACTCATAGCAGAGTATGCTTTTTCGCGTTTTGTTTATTATGCTATGAAAATAGTTTTCGACAATTCTTAATCAATATCTGTTTTACTCCATATCATTGAATTTTGTTTCAATTTATCAATGTGCTAAATATCTTTATACAAGACTTTTACATTCATCAAGCTCGTTAGTAAGTGTTAACTTGTCTGTTCTTTATTAAAATTCCCATTTCGATCTTCTTAATCAATCAAACCTTCATTCTGAGAATGATTATGTTTACTTTCTCCATAAGTTCCTGGAATAATATGACTCTCATTCTAGTTTCGCGAGTTGGTGTAGCTTATCAATCAAACAGCGATAATCATCACTGTCATAGTGACAAAAGTTACATAATATTTTATCCTGGGTTGTTATTTGTTTCCAGCTTCGTACACTGTTGTCAGAAGTTGTATATTTTATCCGTCCTATATTGCGCTGTATGTCTTTAGAGTGTCATCAAAGGACTTGTTACTTGTAGCATAAGGTCTTTTCACTACTTGACTCATTGCTCTCTTTGAGGTGTTGTTATGCCTATAGCGGGTGCTTGTATCTGTATAAGCCAATCATTTCGACGAAGAAGAGTAAGATAAGGTAAAGCTATTTTTATTTTGTCTGCCAGGAAGCAGATTTAAAATCCATCTTTGAAACCACTTGGTACATCCTGTAAGTTTTGAATTCACATCTTTATGTCCTTTGTGGCTTGTATAGCCTTATTTACATTCCTAGAAAGGAGGGTTAACCTACTAGATCCATTTAGGTGCCAATACATTATTTGAAACCCTTGATTCGGCTCGTATAAGGGCGCTCCTCAATAATTTCCTATGCTATCATCTCATTAACGGCATTTGTGGTAAGATCTTTCAAAAGATACGGTATTGGTTGTTGTAGAATATTAATTTGTTATCACACTGTGATCGATGTATAACTGCTACGATTTGCCACACACCTAATAGTTGCCAAGCGTTGGAGTAAAATGTGCTTTGTCACGAAAAGGGGTTGGCTATGGCAAAGTTTATAATAGGGTGATTTCTGATGTTAATCTTACTATGGTGAGCTAGTTTGAAAATCTAGTTATACTCAAAGACTCAAAGAAGTCGAGGCTTCTGGTGGTTTGAACTCTGTCATTCAGTTATTCCTCCACTCTTTGATGGAGTTCGATTTCCTCTGTCCTCTAGAGAAAGGGCTGATCTTTTTACCAGATTGTTTTCCACCAATTCCACCTTAAATGACACAGGTATTTCTTTGCCAAAGTTCTGCCCGTACTCTGATCAGATTTTGGACTCTGTTATCATTCATGGGCTTGATCAATCTAAAGCTCATGATCCAGATTTGATCCCGGTAGTTGTTTTAAAAGAGTATACTTCTGAGGAACCTTCCTTGCTGTCCAAACTTTTAAACTTTTGCCAATCGAGATATTGTTTCCAGCCTTCCTGGAAACTTTTTAACGTTGTTCTTGTCTTAAAGAATGGAAATCACCCATACAATCCTCACAAAAATTTACCTGTATGTCTTCTTTCTATCATTAGCAATGTCTTTGAACCATTATCGGCAATGCACAGGTCTCCAGGCTGATATTCAGTATGGGCTTAGGAGACCTCGCTCCACTGGTGATCTTTTGACTGTAATCACTGAATATATCTGTAGATTTATGGAGAAGTCTGACAAAGAATAAGCTATAGCGCTTGATATTTCAAGACATTTGACAAAGTGTGACACATTGTCTTGTTTTATAAGCTTTCTTCTTATATTATTTGGAAAAGTGTCTTTTAGAATGCTCCACCCCATTCTCTAATATCATAAAATGCATGTCACCTTGCATGGAACTACATCTGATGAGTACTCCATTTACGATGCCGTTCCTCAAGGTTCTATTTTTGGTCCGACTCTCTTCCTTCTTTAAATCAATGATCTTCCTGATAATGTGATTTATCTTATCAGCATCTATTCTTACAACACTACTCTGTACTCTGGCAATATAAGGAAGATTTGGAATCTGACTTTCAGGGTGTCAGAGAATATGGAAGAGAATGGTTGGTTTCTCTCAATGCGCCTGAAGCGCAACTGATGTCATTCAATAGAAATCTGAATCCCTATCTCCCGCCAACATTCGTAGAATATCATTTCAACCCTGGTGAAGTTGTTTTTCCTCTTGTGGAGTGTTCATCAATGAGTTTGCTTGGTTTGTCATTTTCTCCAATTTTTCTTGGGGTTCTAATCGTCAATCTATTGGGAAGTCTGTTTCTGAAAAGGTTGGTTATTTGTATCGCTAGAAATTAACTAGCACCTGAGGCCACCTTGTATCTCTATAAATCTGCCATCCGCCCTTGCACTCAGATCGCAAAAAGTTCCAGAATCTTGTAGTGCGAGGGATAAAGCTACAATCATAGAAAGATTTCTTACAATTAGGGACAACCACTCGATGAGCACGAAGATGTTCAGAGAAACGAGTCACTTGATATGCAACAAACTGAACTGGTACCAACGAGGAAAGATTATCAGAACACTTCCCATCATAATACCTAAAGAAAATATTAAGACAACCCACATTCCATTTATGTGACAAAGGTTGAAGAGTAACGGGAAGATTTGCACCTATCAAATAACAAATACGTCTCTAAACACGGCCAAGAACATCAAGATGACGGAGTACCTGTCTAGCTATCGCAACAGTATCCTACATCATATTATTTGGATGTTTTTAAGTCTAAGAGAAACTCTTAAGCTTATTTCTTGGGTTAACCTTGTTCTTTTTGTGATTATTGCTTTTTCTGTCATGCCGTCACAGTTCCAAACCTCTAGTGACATTATGCCTTGTGTGGCTCTTATAAAAATAAAACAACCTGAAAAGACAACTTTAATTAAATTTGAAAGTTAGCACCCGAACAAAAAGTCCTCACGTCACTCACTCTAATCTTCTAACGATTATTTGTAAACAATTCCAAGAGGGGTACAGTTCTCGGTCAATTATTTTTTTGTTATTCTTGTCCCAGTGTTTCTATTTCATGTATGACCGGGACTGCCGTGAGAACCTTATACCAGAATCTAATATTTCTTCGAAGTAAAGAATTTTGTGAGGTTGCTGAACTTTTATCCGGGTCTGCTTTTGTTCCTTGTCATATGGGATGCTTACATATTTAATTGGACAATCTGAGGTGCGAAAACTATCCACTGTTGTCTCGTCATAGAACACAATTATTGACAACCGTTTGTTGTTGTTTGTTGGTCTATTTGTTGAATTTCTTCTCACACTTTTGTTATAGAAGACAAAACTGATAGTAGTTTTTATTACATGATTACTATATCCTTTAAAAACATTCAGAATAACTAACTAACTAACTAACTAATTAACTAAATGAATAAATATTACATCCCACCTGTATGTTACTGGCAGCAAAATGTGCAACCTCTGTCTGACAGAAATTTCACATAATTGCGTCCAAATTGAAATTATTAAACAAAAGATCTGAACTAATTTCTACATGTCGACACGTCAACAAACACCTTGTAAAGAACTACAAATCCGTCCCACCAGACCATTGAAAATTTTAATGACTTTTTAATTACTTTCTCAACTGCACTTAAGTCCATAGATTTTTAGCAGTTTTTTGTGTGTACATCTGATGAACGCGTGAGCAAGAAACTCAGAGTTTTGTACTTTTTTATCAGAAATATTGAAATTTTATTTTAACTTAACTTAAATGAATAAATATAAAAAATAATAACTTTGAGATATATTTGCGTTAGTGTTGACACTATTGTACATCTGTTGTATTTAGTTTCTGTATTTTTTTTGTAGGAAGTGAAGAGCCATGCTAAGTTAAGGTCGGACGGAAAAATCCGAATCCCAAGTGACTTGGAAAAGCTTGTGACGATTTTTTATTATTTTTTTTGTGTCTCGGGACTCGCAGTGCTGGTGGTGAAAGACTGTTAAATGCCTTCATTTTAGTCGATATTATTTATTAGTTATACCTGTTTATGTAGATGCTTGCGTTTGGAGACGCTCTGATGAGAGCCAAAAAAGTAGTCTTAATTTGAAAATATTTAAAAGGTAAACGTTATTAGATCAATGTTCAACTATATTTAACCCTGTATTCTCTTGCCAGCTTCAACCTTCCACAACTTGAAAAAGGAAAGATTGGTTTCATGTGATGGTATCACGTTAATTAAGAAATTCATTTTGGAAAAACGAAAATCTATGGGAATTTTGAATTATCTAGTAGAATGTGGCATCAAAGGAAGATATGGCTGTAAGAGATACAACGCTGGGTGTCTCGCCAGATCTAAGGGAAGGGCGAAGAAGAACAGGCTTGACCTCTAGCAACAAGGAATAAGGTTGTTCAAGCAAGCAAGGTGAGCAAATTCAATAGAATATTTCTTGTTAATGAAATTCAAAATTACAGTCAAGGTCACTTAAAAGTTGACGTCAATGAAAAATTTCTTTTCCACTAAAGTACATACTTTACTACCAATCCATCTTTACAAGAATTTTGTTCTTTATTATTATTATTATTAAATTAATGTATATACAGGATACAATACTGTGATCACAAACATTATACCTTTGTTTACAAGAAAAAACTAAAGCAATCTATTATTTAAAGGACACAAAAACGCAACTCTTTTTGTTAGAGAACAATAACACACAATCTTCTCCAAAATAACGACAACATTTCGTTGTTGAGGAGTGTAAATGAAGCCTTGATTGATAGCGTCTCTGTTTTGATTTGTTTTGAATAAATTAATCACCACACAGTTGGTCAATCACACCCTCAGCTGTGACTTGNACAACCTTGGTAATAGAACAATTGACGACCTATTTCAAGTTTTTTCTTAGAAAGTTTTATTGAAAAGATATTATTTCTTGTAACTCAAACGTGCGTGTTAACTTGAAAGTAGTTGCTGAACAGGCTACACAGGTTTCCAGTAATACATTTACGAACAGTGCTGCAGGCTTGCTTCTTCATTCTTCCATACGTTGACGTCACTCATTTGTGTGGTCCATAAAGCTGTGTTACCAAGTATGAATAGATCAGAGGGGAGCGAAAAAGGAACCCAGAGAAGTAAACACTGGTGCTAGACATATTTTCATTTATTTCATGGTGATAACTTTTAACTGTGATCACAAACATTATACCTTTGTTTACAAGAAAAAACTAAAGCAATCTATTATTTAAAGGACACAAAAACGCAACTCTTTTTTTTAGAGAACAATAACACACAATGTTCTGCAAAATAACGACAATATTTCGTTGTTGAGGAGTGTAAATGAAGCCTTGATTGATAGCGTCTCTGTTTTGATTTGTTTTGAATAAATTAATCACCACACAGTTGGTCAATCACACTCTCAGCTGTGACTTGATTGGCTCAGCTTTTTCAACGTAACTATGGCAACTTTTCCAAAGTTGTATTTCTTTTGAAAGTATTTGACCCTCGTTCTCCTAATTCTTTTGTTTGGAAACATCCTCATTTTGTCACGGTTGCCATAGAGTGTTGTTCCCCTGTTTCCTTGACAACACCACAAAATCTAAATATCTTCAAATCAGTAAATCAGGTGAGCACATGCCATTCGAAGGATTCATGTTATTGAGCAACATCCATTAAAGTTTTTTAACATGGGTTGTGGTTCAAGTAGAGCAGTAGTTGCAGTGCAACCCATGCAAACAGATGAAAATGAACAACATTGTAAAGATAAAAATAATAACATGATTAATTCAACCAAGTCTAATGTTACTGTGAAAAGAATTGCTGCCACTGATAAAAAACTCAGAAGAGATGGAAGCACAGACAGTCTACAGTGGTCTGAAACACCCAAATCTGCAAAGAGAAGTCATAATTCTCAAGTAATAAAGAACGGCAGGGGTGAATCTGCTTCCTCCAGAGGAACCGTAGATAGTGGCGTATTTGATTCCGAGAGGGGTTCATTACGTGATGAAAATGTTATAAGTGAAGAATCTTCTCCGGAGTTGGTACAAAAGCTGAACGAAGAAAAAAGGCCAGAAACTCCTGGTAAGGATTATAACTTATTTGATGAAATTTTACCTTTTACTTTTGCATGCATTTAGAAGAATACATTTTACTCGTACTTATTTGGAACTGCGCGATCAACGAAGAGAATCTTGCCCATTGTGAAGCCTCAATTAAGAAATAATTCAACGCCTGAGAACCATTTTACTAATGAGGAATAACCATCATCCGTCGGCAGAATTTTCTCTTACTTTTACTTCTTATTCATTTTTAAAAAGTGATATTTAAAAATTTTGTAGGATGACTAACTTGTAAGGTTAAGGCTGAGTAGGAAAGGAGGAAATAACACGGGGCCCTTTGCGTGCACTTAAGCACAAGTAGGCCTACATCCAGGTGTATTGTTTTCTTAAGTGACTGGAATTTTGCCATACATTCCTGACATGGTGCACTACATGCTGTTTTTTCTCAAGTTTTAAAGTCGTGATGTTTGAATTCTCATCGTCTGATGATGTCTGTCAATGCTGGCTACTTCCTTTTTTCGTCGACTTTAAACAAATTGATACAATAAGAAAAGGACACCTGTTACCTTTGTGATCATGGTAATCAAGTTGTTTTTTTCTTTCAGTTGTAGGACTTTTGTATTTTGCTTGAGAAAGGCAAGGGGTCTTACTTTGGGTGAACAGGATTGCAGGGAGAAGGGTTATGTCCAATATCAAGGTGTCATTAAGGGCAAGCCCCGCATAAATGTTGGACATCATATTATTAATGGTGGTGAGCTTAAACAAGGAATAAAAGACTAGATTTTTTTACTTGAGATAAAGATCCAGAGAAAGATGTCATGTTGAATCTTTCTATACTTGTATCATGTTTGTGTTTGTTTGTGCTTTCTCAGTTACCCCAGACCCTCAAAAGGTGCTTGATTCAGTTTTGCTTTTGTAGGGTTAGTGATGATAGGGAAAATTATTTTATTTTATATATATTTCTCTCTCTCTCTCTCTCTCTCTCTCTCTCTCTCTCTCTCTCTCTCTCTCTCTCAAAATTTCAAATCAGTTAAAGCCATACTCAAACAGGAACCATTTCACCTTTGCTGTACTTTTACAGTATTTGTAATTTTACCTACCAATAAAAAGTTAACAGTTTTGTACTGTGAAGTAAAAAAATATTACATACAAAGTTTTTTGTAATAGAGCTGATCATATTCCCTCCCTGTTTTTTTTACAGATCTCTCAGTTGATGGAAAAAAGATACCAGGGAGAGGTAGTGGTAAGGCCCGTCATCGCAAAGCCTTAATGGAAGCCAGGAAATCATCAGCTCAGTCTCAACAATCATCTACAGAAATATTAGCATCAACTAGTGTACCACAAAGGCACCCTGAAAGTTTAGCATTTGATATTATGCTTTGCCCTGATGTTGGTAATGTAAAGAAAAGACCAGAAAGACTAGTGCAGCTTCAGCAACAAAGTGTTGCCAGGAGAAAGAGGAAGTCAAAGAAAGCTACTTCAAAGAAAGATATAGAACAGAAATTGAGGGATGCAGATGAAAGGCGGAAGGTAAGCAACTAAAATTTGTCTTAATTGTTTGTTATCCTTTACCAGCTCTTTATTGCCAGTACACCAGTAAACCTTGACTACAGCAACCATGGTTTGCTTGCAGACGTAGATTTTCATTAACTAGAAGGTTAAGGTTGGACAAAATCTGAAGAATACTGCAAAAGGGCTGACTATTAGAAATTATGGCTACTTTCAGTATCACTTAAAAGTAGATTTTGGATTGTCACATTTCAAAAATCTTTCATTAGTTAGAAGGTATTCCTGACACTACATTTGAATTGATTTTCTTTGCCTCTCAACTTCTAATCTTAAGGTTTTTTTCTTTTTTTTTCCTTTCTTTGCTACAGTACCCAGCACATGTAATTGGTATAACTCAATATATTAGTAGAAATGATTATGGTTATTATTATTTTTTTTTATTAGTATTACTATTTTTATTATTTACCATTTGTTGTTAGATTTTCTGTGGTTAAAGAAATGACATTCATTATTTAAGTGTCAGTGAGGAGTGAGGGGAAGGAAGTATATATTCTTGCAATGATTACAACAATGATAACAACCTTTCTGAAGAGGCTATGGCTGCAAAAGTTTTAGGCTTGATAAAAAATAGGCTAAAATTTTTGTACAGGAAACAAAAATTTCAAGTGATCTTCTGTGTCATTTGCTTTGCAATGCACTAATCCAACCACATTTTGATAATGCATGCACTACTTGGTACCCAAACCTCAACAAGTGTCTTACCAAAAAGATACAGATAGCTCAAAAGAAATGCATAAGATACTGCTTGAGGCTTGACAATCAAGACCATATTGGAGTTGAGCAATTTGAGAAAATGAATTGGCTACCGACTAAAGAGAGATTTGAGCAATGTGCATGTGCAAACATTTTCAAACTTTTCCAAAAAATGTCATAATCTTACACATTAAAAATTTATAGCCAATTCAACCATGCCCACTACACACAAAACTCTAGCTGCAAACTTCAAATACCATACCAAAGCAGTAACAATGGCCAAAAAGCTCTATCATATCTGGGTCCCAAATTATGGAATAGGTTACCATTGCACATTAAATTAAGTACAAATACTAACTCTTTTAAACACAACATCAGAAAAGTTTTCTTTGAAAAACTGCAGAAGAAAGAGGACAGTATCAACGTATATTACTGAAAATTCTGTTTTCTTTACAGCATGGATATTGATATTGCTTCCATTGGGTAATTGTAGATTGTTATAGATATAGTGTGGGTCAACATCTGTTTCCTGTTATATGTTACATGTCCATTTCCATTACAAGGGGCCATAATGAAAATAAGGTCTTCATGGTCTGTATTATGATACCCCTGCCACTGTTCCTCTAGAATACCAGCCTACCTGTATGTTTTGTTCTTTTTTCTTTCTGTTTACTCATATTTTTAACTATTTCTGATGATGACATGTACTAGGTTTTTAGCTTTTACCTTTGTACATTTTTTGTGTATTTTTTTAGTGTTGAATAAATACTTGCTTCATGATTAAACTTTTCATTGCATTTCCTTTCAGTTTGTTGAACAAGAAAAGCAAATAAAAGCAAGACAATCCCAGAGAGCTGCACACTCAGAAACACCAGTTGTTCCATTTTGTGTTATCGACCAGCAAGTTGGTGAGGACCATAAATGACTATGTTTGGAACAGTCATCCACTAAATAGTGCACCTTTGTGTGCATACAAACCCTAGAGTGGCCTAGGTTTATCAGCTTTTAATAGTTCAAGGGCATCTGCATTTGGGAACTAGTTGTGTTTCCAGTGCTTGAAATGCCCAAAATGTCTGCTTTTTCAGACCTTCTGGAGCATCTGCAACCTAGAGTTGCCTACCCTCAGAAACGTTGCATGGTAACAGTACTATTTATAATGTGTGTGATTGCCACAGAGAAAGAAGGGGAATTCAATTGAGCCAAAGAAAAAAGAATTCATTCAACTTTTGTAATAGCGTAAAATGACTTTTTAAACATCATTTTATTGTTGTTATTATTATTATGGGGAAATTTTGTAGCTTGGTGCAATTAAGCATGAAATACAATTGAAATAACAAATAGGAACCTGTTTATAGGTATAAGTAATATTTTTATTAGTGTACAAAAAAAAAGTCAAAAATGTTTTTATGAGCATGTAAATATGTAAAAACAGTTATGGTATCTCATAACAAAATGTAAATTACCCTAGCTATTGTTGTAATTGAGAAATACATTAGTTTTCATTAATATTAAACTTTATTTTATATCCTCATATTTTGTATTGAAATTGAGCTTCAATGCATTTTAGCTCATATAGTTTTTGAGTTACAAAGCAATCCACTATATTGGTTAACAAATCAGATACTGAGTGAAACAAGAGCTTGCTTTTCAACTGTTTTGGCAAAGAAGAGCTTTGGAAGAACACACTTGGTCAAAACACTGGAACTTGATTTTAAGAGAGAAGCTACCTTAATATCTGACAGTGGCTATGACAAAGTGTGGTAAATGTAAGTATGATTTCCTATAGGACTCAATAAAGCCTTGCCCATGTCAAGAAAAACATTAGAGGTTTGATTAGAGGTTTGCAGTGAAGTAAAGCTCTTGTGGAACAAAACGTTTCTGGTAAAAACAGCATACTACCAAGTTTACCTTGTCATCAATGTGCTAAGTTTGTTCCTGAATATAACACATTGGCCATAACTATATATTGGTAGCAGAGGTACCAGTATAGAATCTTATGTAAAAACTAGATCTATATTTAAGATAGGGTTGCAAAGTACCATGATACATTGCCTGGCTAAATTCATTTTTTTATTGTAGGACTCTGTTATTAATAACAGAACCACATGCCTCCTTTTTTATATTAGCAGCCTTCCTCTCCATCCCATAAAAAATAACATGGAGTATGTTCAGAACAGGGTTACCAAGTACACTAATGGCAAAGCTGGGTTTTCCTACATTTCTGTAATATCCATTTTTGGTTGCAGGTCACTTTCTTTAAGGTACTTGGACACCAATTTTATCTGTCTGCATCACATGGTGTGTAATTCCATTCAGACCTTACAAGCACACAGAATATTTATTTAGAGATTTAATGTTCGTCAAATGATTAATGATACAAGACTTGAATACCACAATAAAAAAGGACCTTTATTTTGGGAGAAACAATTAAGAAACTGCCATATTTTGTGATTGGCTAAAAAAGACAAAATAAACTCATGGAAGGCCACCAGATCCTTTTGTCATATTTATTTAGTGACTGGATATACATAAAAATACCAAAAGTAACTTGAAATTGTAATGAAGATTGAACCATAGCCAATTAAGTTTCAGAAAAGGTAGAGGTACCAGGGAGCGTAAAATTATTGCAGATAGAATGATTGAAAAGGAAAAGAAATTGTTTGTATGTTACATTCACTATAAAAAGGATTGTGAAAATAAAGCAAGGTGTCCAACAAAGATGTATTTTATTGCCAGTTCTATTTAATATTTGTAGCGAGGAGGAAATAAGTCCATGGAAAAAGAGAAAGGCATTGTTATAAATGGAAGAAGTTTCACGAACATACGATATGCAGATGTTACTGTAATACTTGCAGAAAACAAACATTATTTACAGATGTTAAATAGTGTTTTGCGGGGCAGTTTGTGATAAAAAGATGCCTTTGAAGCTTAAGACCAAGGTCTGTACAGCAGTCATTCGCCCTGTGCTACTTTATGTGTTGGAGACGGTGGCCCTGAGAAAGGCAGAGGAGAGGGCCCTGGAAGCGACAGAGATAAAGATATTGAGATGGATGTGGGCATTTCACTCCTGGAGCACCGCACCAATGAAGACATTCGAAGGTTTGTTGGCGTCACAAACATATCCAACAAGACAAGAGAAGCAAGGTTGAAATGGTGTGGGGACGTGATGAGGAGGAGTCAAGAGAACCCGATAAAACTAGCGTGGCAGGCGACAGTCCAAGGAAAAAGGAGCAGAGACCGAGATGGAGAGATGTTATAAGGGAGGCAAGTTGGAGCAGATCCGGAGAACTACGAGGAGCGCGGAAAGTGGCGCAGACTGTGTCGAGCGGCCGACCCGTCTTAGTGATGGAACAAGACCGCAAGAAGAAGAAATGTTTTGGAATAAAACTCCGCAAGAAAAAAGCAAAAGTTAAGGTTGTTGAAAAGAAGCCAGAGGCTAACGTCAAGTTAGTAATTAACGCAACCAGAGCAAGTAAAAGACTAAGGAATTTAGGTACAAATATACCAGATGATGGAAAATGCACAAAAGAAGCTTAAATTCGAAAAACAATAGCGAAGACTGTTTTGGAGGCCCAAAAAACTTTTAAAGATCAATGTTAGTATGTCTCTAAAAAAGAGGATGATACTCATTTATATCTGGCCGGTGGTAACTTATGGCAGTGAAACTTGGACATAGGAAATACGAAAATTAACTCATTAAGTGTTATCGTAGATTTCTAAACATTAATTGGAAAGACAAGATTAGTAATAAAGAGGTACTACAAAGGATGGGAACATACATGCAATTAATGAATTCGATTGCAAAGGGGAAGACAGCATTCTTTGGACATATTTGTAGGGACTCAAATGGGAATGGTTTAACGAGAAGAGGGTAAAAGATTACAAGATGCATAGAGAGAAAAATGGATAGACGACAGAAAAGAAAGGCTGAAAATAGAAAAGTTTGGAAGCTGTTATTAACAACTGTCACCTTAAATAAATGAGATGAAATCAATTGTATATAGCTTTCAAAAAGTTACATACCAACAAATTGGTGAGCCACGGAGTTACCACTGGTTATGGCTTTAGCTGGCTAAATATTTTTAAAGGCAGTTTATTAGAAAGAACAATTATTCGAGCCTACACAAAATGTAGGCGTTTTTAGATATTACGGATTCAACGACACCTGCGACAAAGAAACCAGACAGTACTAAGTTTATGATTAACCTAAATAATCCAACCTAAAAAGGACATACTGTTGTTTACCATTTATTGATGTTTTAGTACAAAAAGCTTCTATATCTTTAAAAACAAGTGTGTTTTCGAAGCCATCAACCTTTACAGGATGGAATGCAGTATGGGGAAGCCAACTCCAACATCTGGTATGGAAGTTTAAGTACTTTAACTTTACTTAATTTTGGGCTACCCTAATGTGTTTTATTTGGAAGACCATTCCTCAAAGCGTTCAGAAATTTAAAGAAGTAACGGTAGCGTCTGCTTTGGAAAGTGTAAGTCGCATATCTTCATGAACTTTCCAAGTGTTTTTTTTTGTTTTTTAAGTTATACGAATGTTGAGGAACCTTGTTTCAAGTATATGCAGCAAACAGTACAGACGTTTTCAGCGAATGTTATCCCGTCTTGTAGATTATATTAACCATTTTGACAAACACTGAGCTGCATTTCTTTGTTAGAAGAAGAGAATGGAAACAATGTCTTTCTTGAATTAGTCATGTTTGAAGGATTACTTTCGTTGTAATTCAGGAAGCCTGCTAAATGACGAACACTCAGTATTGTCTATTTTGGTGACCCAGTTAACAAAATAGATAATGCCTAAAAAAAGTAGAGGATAGCTTTTCTGTGAAAATATAGAGAATAGTTTTTCTGTGAAAAATAGAGAAAAGGTTTTTCTGTGAAAAAATAGACAATACTTTTCCGGTCAAAAAGTAGACAATAGTTTTTCTTCGAATGCATTCATGACTTCCTCCAACTTCACAATGTTTGTTAATTCACTGAGGTTTCATATTCAAGATGTTTGCCACTTAAAACACATCTGGTAGATAAGCAAGCCTCTTGCATTCAAGTTCATGGTCCTACTCACGGGTTTCTTTTTCTTGTGAGCAACTTGAAACAACAGATAAAGAACATTTACTTTTAAGAGCCATCTGACTTGAGTGTAATAAGGCTTTGTATTGTGTTCCGATCCCAATTTAATGCACTCCTGTTTGAAAAAAACTGGTGTTAAGGGCATTCCCTTTTATACAAAATTCGACCAATTTTATGAAGACAATCCTCAATTATAACTTGATTGAGAACTTGAAAAGGCAGGTTGGCACCACCTGAAGATTGAGCGAAATCAAGTGTTATTGATTGTTACTACTTCCAGCGATCACAGGAATGTGTGTCTATCCTTTCTCAGTATTGTTACTTCCTTAGAAGCAACTTACTTAGATGATATCTGGTTACCATCTTGAATCAATTTATCGGGGAAGTTACGAGCTTCTGCCTGAAAGATGGTGTCATGCAAATACTATGTATCAAGAAAAAAGAAAAAAGATCTCTACTATAAAAATGGACAAGTCACAATTGCTCCGTATTCCAATAAATTTGACCAACTTTTTTCTTGATTCCAAATTAAAAATGTGTCGATAAACGTTTTGGAACAAGTATTTCAATATACGATAAGTGGTACAAAACTACAAACTCGCTATAAAAGTGACGTTCATTCTGGTCGACAGCTATTTCGCTGGCACTCAACTGAACAAAAACTTTTGGCTTGCAAAGAGAAGATGATGAGAATTAAAGATGAATTACCTCAAACGCTCCTATATGAAAGGTAGACCTAGCTCACCCAATTAATTTAAATTGATTTATTTTGAAGTTTACACTGCGTTTGCTGTTTCCCAGCTGTGCTGAAGCAGAACCAAATTCCACAATTTTGCTGTACCCTTGCATTGTCTTTTTTAGTTAAACTCGACAAACACAGATTTTTCCCCCTAAAAACACTAGGGACGTGCTGTTTTATTTTATCTTCCAGCCTTAAGGATGTACGGCCTACGTATCTGTCATCACGCCGGCATTGAAAATCGTACTCAACCATACTTAAATTTCTGGGAGGCATGACATTATTTGTAGATAAAGGAATAATTTTTTGCGAGTTGAAAATAACTTTAGGTCAGTAGCACGATGACGTTGAGAAACTGCCTTGTCAATTTGATTTAAAAATTTAGTGGAAACCAATCCCATGCAAGGTAGTTGAAGGTAAATTTTGGGCGACGTCCTTTTTATAGGTTATTCGAAAATAGACAATTTGTACCGAATTACTTTCTCTAAAACGTCGTTAGAATAAAAATTACTCAACAAAATTTGTTTGATTTTACCTTTCTCCTGACAATATCTCACGAGAGCAAATAGCAACCGCATGATGGACTAGAGTTTTTATTAAACCTAATCTGAACTGCGTGGAGCTTAAAGAATCCCGCCGTAAGTATTGTCCAGTGAATTTCGGTTTTTATCATAAAAGAAGTCGGAGTTTTTTCTACTCAGACATCTAGAAATGGTAGAAAACCATCCTGTTTTTCTTTCAGCAGTAAACACAAAGGATGGGTGAAGACTATTTAGGTTAATTACAAAATTATTACTGTCTTTTGGATTTTTGAAAATAGCAAATGTGCTATTGGTGAATTCAGAGTAAATTAGAACATCCATTTTTTCTGTAGAGTCAAAAAGTTGTTTTTCATAATATCCTACAAATGTATAACCCAGAGTCGGGCCAGATGCCGAACCCATATCTTCACCGTCAACGTGCTAATACTTAACTTTTTCCAAGCAAAATGCAACTGATTTTCTCGTAAAAATCCATTAGTTCTACAAAAATATCCTCTAGAATAGTGGGTAACTCAATGTCTTCACAGTACATTGTTTCAGTACAAATTGTAATGATATTTCAAAATATAATTAATTATCATCAAATATCATAGCATTTGCTGCTAAACAGCGAATGCAATTAAAATATCAAAATAAATCAGTTAAAAATAATGGGCCGAGGTAGGTCTATCTTTCATTTAAGAGTACTACAGCCAATTCACTTCCAATTTTCATCACCTCGTCTTTGCAAACAAAAAGAATTTGTTTAAATTTTACAACTTCATTAGACAGCCAGTCACCAAAAGTGGCAGGCTTTTTTTAACCTATTTCAAAAAATTGGCGAACTTGGATTAGCTTATGCACTCGTTGTATTTAAGCATCAAAACCCAATATATGATAAAAGTGACAACTGCCACCTCACTTCTGTTAATCTCTGTTTACTAATTTTTACGGCCTTATACGGTTTTCAGGTAAGTCGTAATGTTGAAATTGGGTTTTTTGGTTTGCAATGATGTTGAACCAAAACAACAAATTTAATTTACCCTTTAGCTTGCTTAACCTCATGACCGATTTGCAGATTGCTGATAAAATCTATTTCTTGGAGTTTCAGGACACAGACATATACGGAAAAAGAGAAGTTGGGATTCTAGTAATACCATCATCATGTAACGGTTTTTCCCCAGGTTACAGAATACTCACCATCATTAGAATTTTTTTCAGATGTATCGGTTTTTAATAGCAGCATTTATTTCAGGCAACACTGGCGTAACAACATTCATAAATGGTGTCACCTCAGTAGTTTGGAGGTATTCATTGTTTACTCTGTCTTCCAACATCCCTTCCAAACAGATTTGAGAGAGGTGCAAAGATCCCTTGATGTCAGGTATTTAAGTTGCTGCAGCAATGCGAATACATCAATGGTAAAGAATCCATTTTGTTGATTCATAATATCAATTCACGAGAAATATGAATTATCACCAATCAGACGTTCTGCTAAATTCTGAGACGATTTTATTTTACTTGTTGTGTATCTTTGCCAGGCTAAGGTAAATTGGATGCTAAAAATTGAAAATCAAATTGATCATCAATTGATAAATCTTCTCAGCAACAATAGATGTAATTCTTATTTTTCTTCAAAAGTTATTTGGAGTGTTCAGGTTTTCTTTGAGTAAGAATATAATAGTTTGCTTTCATATGTTTAGCTGTGTTATTGACAGGATTACTATGGCATTTTTATGTTAGAGTAGAAAGCTTCAAAGGAAGTACAATATTAATGATTAGAACTCTATTGCTACGGCAAAAGAAACACTTACGCAAAAATGCAAGTAAAAGCACAAAGATCACGGCGAATCGATAAAAGCAACAAATTTTACAGACAAAACAAGGTTTTTAAGACGGACGCAAAGAAGTTTTATAGAGAGCTAGGATAAAGAAAGATTGTAGTTAAAGAGTCACCAAAGATAGAAGACATGGAAGTGTTCCGGAAGAGTAGTATATGGGGAAATGAAAAGAATTTTAACTCTGGCGTGGAATGGATAGATAGAGAGGAAGAAAAATTGTCTGATGTTAGTGAACAGGAATGGGAACCAATAACGATCGAAGAACTCCAGTCTGCCACTGGAGAGTCCTAAAAATGGAAATCCCCATGACTCGACAAGATTTCCAATTTTTGGTTGAATTCCTTAACAGAGTTATCTGATTGTCTCACAAAATCCTACAGTGATCTGATGCAAAATCCTGAAATTATCCCTGACTGGCTTACTGAAGGGACAACATATTTATCGCCAAAGAGTGTGGAAACTCAAAACCCTAAAAATTACAGACCAATCACCTGGCTTACAACCACTTATAAAATTTTAACCTCAGTAATAACTGAAAGAGTATATAAGCTTCTTCAAAACAATTAAATTCTTCCAGAAAAACAAAAAGGATGGGAAAGGAATTCTTACAGATGTAAAGACCAATTGATTATAAATGGTATGTTGTTAGAAAACTGTAGGATTAGAAAGAGAAATATGAGTACTGCATGGATCGGCTACAGAAAGGCGTTTAATAGTGTTCCACATGACTGGATACTGAAAAGTCTATAGATGTACAAAGTTTCTGCACTAGTCACTAACTTTATTTCCAGTAGCATGTCTAAATGGCAAACACGGGTTTCTCTCTGCCATAAAAAGGGCATGAGTGAACCTGGCCTTATCAAAATCAACCAAGATACCTTCCAGGCAGACTCTCTTTCTCCACTTCTTTTCTGTATCTCCCTCATACCTGTTTCAAATGAACTTAATAACTAAGGCTCAGGTTATTCCATTTTCCACAAAGTTATAGATCACCTTTTTTACATGGATGATCTGAAACTATTTCCGAAAAATGACCACCAGCTGGAAGGCTTACTTACAAATGTTAGTGAATTTAGTAAAGATATCTGCATGGAGTTCGAACTTAATAAGTATGCGAAGGCAACATTTATGAAAGAAAAACTGCGAGAAAGTACTTCAATTGACCTTGATATTGAAACCACTATCAAAGAACTAGACCCGGAGTCAAGCTATAAATATTTGGGAGTGAATGAAGGAGGAGGAATAGAGCACGCGTCAATTAATGAGAAAATCAGAAAAGAATGTTATCGAAGGATAAGGCTGGTCTTTCAAACAGAGTTGAACTCAAAGAATAGAATAAAGGCCATGAATACTCTTGCCATACCAGTTGGACAGTATAGTTTTAACATTATTAATTGGAATATATGCCTGATCTACAGCAAATGGATAGAAATACACGCAAACTATTAACATCGAACAGGTCACTTCACCCGAAAGCTGATGTTGATGCATTTGTTATTTGTATATAGCAAGGAGGTAAGGGGCAGAGGTAGAAATCTGATTGAATTAGAAGAGTGTCTGAAGCTTACCAATTTTGGATTGTCATTGTATGTCAATGAAAGTCATGGCAAACTGGTAGTAAGAGTGAAAGGAACTGAGGTAACAGAGCAAGTGAGTATAGAAACTGTAAAAAAAATGAGCGATGAAAGAAAAGATAACAAAGTAGAAGGGGAGACCACTGTTTGGACAACATTTATGAGATATCAAACCTGTCGACACATGGTTGTGCTGGATAAAAAGATACCAGGGTAAAAGGTCTTTGCAGACCAGCTCCCTGTGGGAACATAACAACAGCAACAACAATAACAAAGAATAGAGATGAAAGGAAGCCATGTTTGTTGTTAGGGAAGAAGGTGGTCCGCTTGTTGACGTGTAAGTCATGTTCAGAAACAAAGATCTTGATGAATAATCAGCAAGCTCTTTAACGTTGTTCACAATTATTCTTATTTTTAGGCACAATAGAAACAGTTTATTAAAATGGAGTTACTTTGCCGATTCACATTTTTGCGTGTTACAAGAGTGTAAGAATATTTACATGTATGACCTTGATTACAATGCCGGTGTTGATTGAAAGGGAACGCTTATCAAAAAGAAAGATTTTATATCTGAGGCCATATATATTATGGAGGAGAAGTAGAGATATAGCAGCGGAAAAGCAAATTCTTTCTGAGATTAAAAAGGAGGAGGAGGAAAAGGAATGGGCAATCGAACAAGAAAGACGAGAAAAAGAAGAAAAGAAACGCCAAGAAATTGAAAGGAAACAAGATGATCTAAAGGTAATTGGTTTGCAGTAGACTATTTTATGGGTTGGGGTAGTGCAAAATGGATTAGGTTCCAAGGATTTCTAGTTTTAAATTACTGAAAAACCATACCTTGTTGGTCATAGGCCTCTGTGATATCTGATCTGTTTTTCCTAATACCATAAAAAGACATAAAGTAGTGTCAGGTTTCATAAAAAAAATTTCACTCACCCATTATGTATACTTTCTTTCACGCGTCTAGCATGAACATAATAGGAACAAGGAGATAAATGCAAAGTTACCAGAAAAAATATTTGATAATTCATGGAGTTGTTTAACAGTTTTCTTTCATATCACCAATACAATTTTTAGGGGGCAAAGAATTAGACAAGTAATTGGTACTTTCATCAGATTCAGTGTGATTATCACATCCATTCTGATCAAATATAATTTTTTAGCAATGAGACCAATATTCTAATTGATCATATGAATATTCTATTAATAAATTCTGCCTAAAGTGCAAACTCAGATTGAATAAAACAATTCAAATTCAATTTACGTCATTAATCAATTGAATCTGGAATATGTAAAAAAAGAATAATAACCATTGTAAAACATTACATATATTTAATCAGTACCTGTATCAAAATAAATAATTTTCTTTTATGAAACTTGAGTGATGTATGACTACGGACTGTTTACAAATCATATATGATCTCCAGTGATTTATTAGACATTTACATTAGAAAATTAGGTTAAATAGATAGGTGACATTAATAGGCTATAAAAGTGTATATTACTAAGCTAGAGCACACAAAGCTCATGCCATCTCCCCCTTTAAATGTAAAGAGTGCATGGTGTTATTTAGAAAATATGGTATGGGTCTAAACCTAGTAGTTTTAACTATGTATCTACAATTTCTTCACTGCTCTGGTTTTGTGACTGATTATGACCTTCATAGAGCCAGGGCATTGAATCTAAAAAAGTAGTTGTTCCATTGGATCTAGAAAAGCCATGGGCTGGAGTGTCAATATTGACAGATTTTAGTTTATTGTAAAAATTTGAAGAGCATAAAATCCTTGGTCTCTTGCATTGGGGCATACAATTTCTGCATATTAAATAGTAAAATAGGTTCTGAAAGTAATCTTGCATGAATTTATGGAGTAAGACTAATGTATGAAGTGAGATATTTCACTAACACTATATTTCTGGATCCATCCAGAAATGGAAGGTGAATGTAATGGGGGTAATGAATTATAACAGGGCTGTACTCTGAGTTAGATAGATGGTAGTTTAAATAAATAGGGCAGGGCTTCAGTAACCAAGTAATAAGATGGTGGCCATTGAAGACCTGTGAGAGAATGGAATTAGCCTTTTGTGCAGTGGCTAATTAATAGAGATGCAAAAAACCCTGGAACAGTCGAACGACATTAAAGGGTGTTATGTTAAAAAGAATCAAGTTGTCCAAAACTGCCAATTTGGAATTTTACATTGCTTGAATTGATTCCATTATAGGACATATATTGTGAATTGCCTTGTTTATGTTTTGGTGTTGTATGAGTAGTGGTTGCTTTGTGGTTTAGCAATAACTTTTTAATATCACTGGACATAAAAGAACTGTTTCTGCCACTATGGACAAATGCAGGTATTCCAAAAATAAGAAACAGATTTTTTAGACATTGTATAATCATAGATGAAATTATGTCACAGAAAATTTAGGAAAATGAAAACCTTGAGGACTCATCAATGATGACCAATAGATAGGAATTGTTGGTAATGCCTCATCAACAGGGGAGGATACCAAAACAAAGTAATAAGGATAATATTTAGAATAAGGTTGTTCATCACCTCTTTCATGATATCTCCACTGACCCCATTCTCTTCTTCATTTGACTCCTGAACCATAGTTTGTATTATCTTCCTTTTGCTCTTCTTGAGTTCCAGAACCTGATCTCCATTGGACTTTGTAATAACCTTTCTGATCATGTGGATCTCTTCAGCCATAATGTGTCAATTCTTCAGTCCTAGATACTGGCTCAGGTTTAGATGTAAAACTGGATAGGTCATTAAAGTTCTTTCTTAACTGGCCTTTGTATTTCAGTTCATTTTCCATGGCTTTTACTAGTTTTTTGTTGTAATTACCAATGTTTGCATTGTTCAAGAATTGATAAGTTAGTACACTATTACCTTCTTCCATTTTGTGCTCCTGGTTTGTTTAAAAGCCATTCAAAATCAGTCTTGTAATCAGAAACAGTACTTGTAGGTTTTTTCTTAAATTTCTCAAAATTGCACAATTTACAGAACCCTTCAAATATAACTAACCTAACTTTTCAAGCAAATGCTTTCATCCATCATATTATCCCACATTAATTTCATGAGCAGCTTCCCTTGCATGCCCATCCAATCACAAAACTACAATGCATCCTCTTTCATTAGTTACAAAAGATTTTTTCACTGGTAACCTCCAAATCTTTATTTCATTCTTCCAGATCTCATGTGATGTATCCATTTTTAATGCTTGTGGGGCAGGTGCATTTCCATGTGGAATCATTTCAATAACAGAGTTTGCAAATGCATTGCTGCTGGCCATCCTTGCAACAGTTGCTATCAAATTGATAACTCACCAACACCAGGGAAGGATACAAAATACAAAGTAATCTGATCTTCTAACTTCCTTTACACAATTTTCTCCTTTGCCTTAAGCAATACAGAGATTAAACTACTTAAAAGAAAATCTACAAAGTAACCTATATAAATAACAATTCTTCTTGAAACCACTAAGACAAACCTTGTTGAAACAGGAGTGCCTTTCAAATGCAACTATATTAAGATCCTCATGAAACAAAACTTCCTTCAACACAATGTTAATTCAAAAGTTCACTGTGTAGCTTGTGAGCCACAGCAATAGTGGCCCACTCAGCATTCATACATGAAGACAAACAATATGGATGATGTATCAGTTGAAACTGGTAACACATGGTAATTGTTCTTTAGAACTGATAGCAAGCCTTTAAAAAGGGTTTGTAGACAGATTTTGTTTTGACTCCAACAGCTTACTTAGAGGTGGGATTTTTTAACATCTTCAACTGAGAACAGTAAATATTGGATTTAGGTGTAATGTTTTATCTATGTAACATCTCTGAGTATGATTATGCTATAAAGTAGTTGAAAATTATGAATGGTGATGGTTGCACAAGATTTTGACACTAAAAAATTAGAAATTTTCTTAGTTCCTAGCCAGTATTTATTTAGATTATACCTCATATTTTGAAATTATGGGTGTGGAGTGTCTTATAAAAATGGTTCTGACTAAGAAATATTTTTTAAAGCCATTCAAATTACTCCAACAACACACCAAACAAGTTAGGACACAAAGTATCAGACCAAAGTCAGACTGGATGCATGAGGGAATAGCATATTTAATTCTACTTCAATTTTTTTGTATGAAAATTGATAGCAGCTTTTACTAGTAATTACTTTTGTAAACACCCATTTGTAAGCTGAAGCTCCAATGTATTAATATTCACATATAATGATAATTTTTTAAAGCATTTTCATTTTATTTAATCACCAAAATATAAAAATGACATATTAAAAATGAAACAAAAAAATAAAAGTTATTAATAAGTTCACATAGTTTTTCTGTTTTAAACAACACATTTACATATCTTCTTCTCCTCATACAGTAATACTCTCCAAGTTGGGCATGTTACATAGGAAGTTTCTATTACTTTTCACCAGTTTCAAATGATGATGATGATAATAAGATAAAACATGTAAGGTTATTGATATTACTCTTCTTTTAGATAGAAATGTAGCCAGTAAAGAAGATTAGAGGATTATGAAGTATGATGACCTATTCTGAGTAATATCTATCCTTTGAATTGTAAAAACCAGAGTTGTTCCTTTGGTCAGTGGTGGGTTGGAAACAATCCCAGAAGCACTGAAAGGTCATCTTAATGACATAAGTGACACAGGTGTCAACATACAGATTGGCCTAATACAAAAATCAGTATTGCTTGGAACTACTAAAATTTTCAGGAAAACTCTAAAGTAGTAAGGCTGTTTGTTATGGACTAGACTTAGATAAAATTCAAAAGTATGTCAAATATTGTACATGCCTCAATAACAAAAATTATTCCAATAATCATAATAAGGATCCTGAGAAAAGACCTTAAAAACAGAGTTGGTTTGGTGTCACAAATATCAAGGAGACATTACCATTAAATTAGAATTATTTTGTGGTAATTATAATGATGATAACAACAATAATAATAATAATAATAATAATAATAATAATAATAATATAATAATAATAATAATAATAATAATAATAATGCCCTGATAATTACACCAGAAACTGACTATTATTGTCAACAAGTGGCATAGCATCATAAAATGTATGACCTCTGGTCTTAATTGGTTGGTGGGGTACAGGAACTAGTTTTCCCTGGTAATTATAAATGGGCTAGATCAAACATTCCTGCTCAAACTGCAGACTTGCCAGTCAATTGCCTGACCTTAACCAGTTGTGCATGTCCAAAAAGGGCTGACACATCACACATTTCTGTTTAATGGGTGAGAGTAGTGGGGGAATATCATATCAAGGTGTAGTGAGCGTGGATCTCAAGTTCTCAAGGGCTGAGTACTGAGTTCTCACTTGTTACTTAGTCCTGAGGTCTTGGGTGAAGCCTCGCTATGGAGACCATTTTAAGCAGAATGGGTCACCTAAACTGTGAAACCTAACCAGGCCCCACCTGCAAGGTCATGTGTTGTATTTTTATTAACATCAATTTATCACACACACTTAGGTGTGATGCATGCACCCAGCTTACCCTTATCAGGCTGGAAGTTGGATGGGTTTGCTGGGGTTTCTACCCCTGAGTCCCCTATGGGCTTGTATTGCTCCACCACTCAATAATAATAAATAATAATAATAATTTCTACTATATTGTTTGACTAGCGAGAACAACAAAATTAATGTCTCTGCATCAAATGTCTATCTGGTAAATCTTCACTGTTCACTGTTCCTTTCTTCGTGTAGTAGCTTGCATCTTTCTCGCCATATGATATTTGCATTTATCATGTTCAACACTCCGCACCATTTCATTGTTGTTTTTGCTTCATCGTTTGACAGACCTAATCTTTTAAAACATATTCTAACCTTATTGTGTACTGAACCAAGTGATCCAAAACATAGCACATTTATGTTTGCCTTTATCCCGTTCTGCTCAAGTATTCTAATTAACTCTTTATACTTCTCTGTTTTTCCTATGTACGATTGCTCCATGTACATATCAAAACAAACTGTTATTTCAATGATTTCACATTCTTGTCCATTCTCTTTCAATTCGACTATGTCTGGCTTTCTGCCGCTTATTTGTTCAATGTCATTTCGGAATGCTGGAAAAACAGTATTTGCCATTTTATTTACGAATACATGTGATGTTGGATTTGATTTT
>RDPX01000206.1:1091211-1147186 GCA_003991215.1 Morbakka virulenta | reverse complement strand
GAAGAAGTCCAAAAAATTGTATTGAACAGCACAGCGCATGTTCTTAGAAGAGCCCTGTCGATCTAAATCATTTCCCTTTTTACACTTTAGTCGTTTTATGTCATATGTAAAATTGTAATTCTGTCCTCTTACTGTTAGAAATGTTCCATCTATATTCTCGTCTCCTTGATGTTCGTAATATTCCAATGAATGTAAAATAAAACGTTTTTATATAGTCCAAACTTTTATATACATTTGTTTTGTTATTGTTAGTCTTAGGTTTTGTATAATTTGTAACTGTCTCATATTCTGTTCGTCAATTGCCTTTTGTTCAATGTAGATATTTTTGTTAAAATGTATTACCTCAAACTTCAATCACCCAAGGTCGCTGGTAGCGACTCGGTGCTTGATTTTAATTAGCAAATCCAAAGAAAACTGTATAATAATAATAATAATAATAATAATAATAATAATAATAAATATGTAATAATAATAATGATAAAGCAGAAAAGAGTGAGTTATGTGTAATTAAGCTGTATTGTTTATAATCTGGTTGACACTTTGAATATGTAAAATTACTCTGCAGAGGAGTGGAAAACATATTAAAAATGTATATAATTTGATTGTTAATTAAAAATCCATGTGATAATGATTTACAGTCCATTACAACAATGTGAAAATTCATATAGGCTCTAAACAAGGTGGTGTTTAGAAATTCTGTGTAACTGTGATAGCTGCCCAAACAAAAACAATGGTATGCCTGCAAGTGTCTGTTTATTTCTGTCTGGGTATGCCCAAGTGGTAAATGGTTGCATTTTGTACTTAAGAAGGAAATAAACTGGGGACCCTAGTGATTAATTAGCATACTACTATTTTTAATGACTTCCAGTTAATATTTATGCCTTTTTGAAATTGCATTTGGTACACAAGTTTTAAGTTGAAAAGCCACTTTTATTTATTTGTTTTAGCTGACCCAGTGGTATTTTTTATTTTTGTGGATATTTTCAGGAAATACAATCCCAGTTGATGGCCACTACAGCACAGAGGGAAGAAATTGAAGGCAAATTGAAAGTTTTACATGAAGAAAAACATAGACTATTCATTTGTCTGAAAACAATCCTAGCACAAAAAGATAATCAAAAAAAGGCCAAGCAGCTGAAAGAGCAACTAACTCCATCCCATTCACAAGTTGAAAAGCTACATAACCTTACATTTCCTCAGACAAATATGCCTGCAAAGTACTCAGGTGAAAATTTTCAAAGAGGGAAGCCTGATCAAGGATTCTACCAAGGTTGGTATCTGGACCTGCATTTTGTATATATAATTTTCTTGTTAAGCCTTATTGACTGATAAAAACAAGGTAATATTTAAATGGCTTGGGAATTTGTGAAATACATGTGACAAGTTACATTCCTCAACTTTTTCTGGTTAGTAAAAATATTTTCCATCAAAGGCTTTCGTAGATATCTTCACATATTATACAATTTTGTATATTTATGTGACAAATGGGATCAATCTCACTTTATATAATATAACTTTGAATATGTATATAGAGTATATAACTTAAACAAGGAAGCAAGAGCTTACAACTAAAAGAGGATCGGAAAGATAAACAGGAGGGTTTTCATATCTATTAGAGTAAAATTTCAGTGGCAATACAGAACGTTTACAATAAATGGATACGATTTGGCATAGTTTAAAATGATGGAAATAAGGAAGAGGTGATGTAGAACAGGAATTTTTTGGAAGACCTTCTGTAGAAATGCTGACAGAATGACCAGAATGTTGTAACCTTGTGACAGTGGTTTGGAGACTGGAGCCCAACAGCTGTAGTAGGTCCTTTTACTGAGTAAATTTTTGATACCATTGTCATCTTCCTTTTATCGAGGTATTAAAAATGTAATAAACTGCCACATGTAATTTGTTAAAAAATTCTTGATTCTGTTTTTGAATCCGTTTCAGAACCAACTCAGACACACACACACACACACACACACACACACACACACACACNGTAGAAATGCTGACAGAATGACCAGAATGTTGTAACCTTGTGACAGTGGTTTGGAGACTGGAGCCCAACAGCTGTAGTAGGTCCTTTTATTGAGTAAATTTTTGATACCATTGTCATCTTCCTTTTATCGAGGTATAAAAATGTAATAAACTGCCACATGTAATTTGTTAAAAAATTCTTGATTCTGTTTTTGAATCCGTTTCAGAACCAACTCAGACACACACACACACACACACACACACACACACACACACACACACAAACACATATATAGTCATCATTAAAGAAGTTAATAAACCAAAAAAATAAGTTTAGAAATAGTAGTTTTGAAATGTTTTTATTTTATAAACATTTCATATACATTTCACTGGCCTGCAAAGTTTTAAAGGTCAAGCATGTGATAGCGCATTCAGGATAGTTTGTTGTGCAAAATCCGAAAATCATACTCATTTTATCCAATCAGGTCACGTTTTTGAGATACGAGGTTGTAAAAGAATTGTTATTAATGCCCTTTGGTGCTGTTATCATTAGCTTTAATTTTGGATCTAGTGCTTCTCCAAAAGCATGCATTTTATCTAACAAACTTCAGAAAATAAAGATTCTACATTACACAATAGCTAATCATGGATGAAGGGCCTTTTTAGTGATTTTCTCCTGTGTTGAGTTGCCACCACATCTCGTTTCAAACTCCAACAATGGTATGCAAGAAAGTTCACATACTACCGGCCTTGTTAGCTTTCTTCCATGACACTAATGCCCTGGTGGAAACACTCTCCCTGATCCTCACTTACGTCTCCACAGTTCTTAGGGAAATAGTCTAAGTGGGACTGTAGAAAGTGCATTTTGGCTGGCATGCGGACCCCTAATTTTTTAAAGTTCTTCCATAATTCGTCGACTTCCTTCTCGTATTCTGCACTCCGGTTGTTTCCAAGAAAGGTTGTAACTGCTGACTTAAGCGAGAGGCAAGCAGACAGCTCAGCTACACTCAGCGCATCATCGAACATCGAGTCCTTCAAGAGTTTTCGTATCTCAGGCCCATCAAAAATGCCAACCTTATGCTTTTCAAAGCTTATCCAAGGGAACTTCTGCTGAAGGAAAGTAAGTCCTCTGCCTCCCCTGTCCGTTGCCTTTACAAAGTTCTTCATCAGTCCCACTTTGATATGTAAGGGTGGAAGAAATCTATTATTTAGTTCAACAAGAGGGCGAGACTAAACATTGTGCGAACCAGTTTCCAACCCTTGTCTTGGCGACCATTCTTGTCTGATATAATATTGATCATCAGCCCGACGGTCTCACAAAAACAAAAAACATGGATACTTTGTGTACCCACCCTGTAGTCCTAAAATCAATCCAACAATCTTAAGATCTCGACAGATCAACTAACCATGGTCATGGTAGTTCAGAGCAGACAGCAGTTGATCCTTGTCATAATGGGTTTCTTTCATTTGCACAGAATGACCAACTGGAATCGAATGGTATTTATTTCTATTGTGAAGGAGAACTGCATTGAGATTTCTGCCGGACAAGTCGATGAAAAGTCTCCATTCCGTAGCAACATAGACCATCCCCATTGATTTCATCAAATCATCAATGTTGTTTTAGTAAACCAATAACGAGTCACTCTAGCATGTGAAGAACTGTCTAAATTCTCTTTAACACTCTCGATACCAGTAGAATGTTGTTCCAGGTGTCATCATATTGTTCTCGCAAAGATGGGAACCCAGAAGCTGTGCCGCTTCCTTTGAGAGATTTAGGTGATGTGTCAGGTCATTGAGATCTGCTTGTGTTAGAGGGACTGGCTGGTCATCCTCTTCTGGCATGTATTCTTCATCCTCTGTTCTGTCATATTTATAATCAGATTTTTATTCAGAGTTAGATTCCATTGCAACATCTGGCTCTGGAACAGGTAGGTCTGGACCGTAAGAACTGGTTTTATGGCAGACGGAACATCAGGACACTGAGCACAATGCTTGTTTTTGTGATTGATTCCTTGAAACTTACTCATGCGAAAATAGCAGTCTCTCACATTATCTTTACTCTCTCTCCATCTCTCTCTCTCTCTCTCTCTCTCTCTCTCTCTCTCTCCCTCTACACCATAGGAGCAGCGAATGACATACTTTTCTATTTGTTATTTCTTCAATCACGTAAGTTCCCAACACAGGTTTTGCAGCTAACATAGGCTGCCTACGGCATGTCCTGGTCCCCTAGCTTAACTCCAAAGTAAACATCATGATACGTCTTCTTTTTGGATTCACCACACCCATAAATACACAAGTCAGTTGAAAAACCTTCGACCTTTAAAAAAAAGTTTTTAAACGCAGGCCATTTTTATAGGCATCGAATAAATATCCCTTTTTTCTTTTTTTCCCCATATGTAGGAACACCATTAAAAAGACAACATAGTCCACCTCAGAACATTCAGTTTCAATACTTGGAACCGACTTCATCAGTTCAAACACCTTTTTCATCACTTCAGCAATACTACGGAAGAGGTCAACCTGGACATACAGAACAACCTTATGTAGATCTCCAGGTGTGTACATTACCTTTTTACCCTGTAACATCCTTGCTCCTATTGGGGGCATACTGTGGGCCTTTACTGGAACACGGAAGAATTCCCTGGTTAGATGTCGCCTCTGGCATCAGCCATGCATTCGAAAGTTTGAAGGTTTTTTGAGGACTTTAACCCGAAACTCATTGGTTACAATCCACATGCAATAATTGTTAAACTAGTTTTATGTCATTTTGTTTTATCACTATGCAAAAGAGTACTGTTACCACAAGTGTCAACAGGAAGTTAGTTGGGATTAGGGATAATGTGAAAGTCTAGCATACTTTTTCTGACCGTATCGTTTGCTTTGATAAATGCATTATATGTAGTTATGACCACATTGTATAAAATTATTTTGCAAGAGTAAAGTGGTTAATGGTAAAGTAACTACACCTGTATCATCAATTGAAGTTGCTCTTATCTGCGGGCATTTCACCCAGAAAAATACCACTGCTTTTTCCATTATGATCTGCCGAGTCCATTATGACAATTTGATGGGAAATTGATAGAATGATAAGCAGAGCTTATGGAAGGCACAGCCAACATTTAAATAAAAAGTTTTTGTGTGCGCAATTTCGTGCATTTTCCGTCATGCAAATGAATATATTAAATATATATTTCAGTATGTATGAATTTGTTTGGTATAGGTCACGTACAGTTAATCTTATGGTTACTATATCTTTTGGGGTAAAAAATTTAAAATATTGCTACTTTGATGTCGATTAACACTTTTACAACTGAAAATAAGACTGAGGCTACATACTACAATGCTTAAACGTTTTATTTTGTGGTCTGCTGACATATTTCCGCAAAATCTCGCCAGCCATTATAATCATTCACATTGTTTTAAATGGAACAATTAACTCCTGCTGTGGATTACTCTGTGACATTTTCCATAAACTGAACTCCTTACCAATGAACAGCGGCGGCTTGACTTAATAATGACAAAGAATTAAGAATGTACTGAAGTAATGACATTAGTTTTCATGTTAAAACCATTATTTGGAAAGAAAAAATAATCAAATAAACAGCATATGATAATTTGTTTGGTAAAAACATTGTGCAATTTGTACAATTGATATATAATCAAGCCAACAGTGTTATTTTATTAATTTTGCAATATATTTCGAAGTTAATACTTCATCTTCAGGCTACAAGGTAAAGATACAAAAACAGTAAAACTGCTGAATACAATATTTCCCATCACATAACAACATCTCTCTGCAGTATACGCAGCTATAGCGAAATGTAACACAGTGAGTTCAAATCTTCAATCTTTTTGAATAAAGCATGATAATTGAGAAACCTCCCTTGAGGGACCTTATTGACTAGTTAAATTTTTATGACTAATTCGCGGCTTTTGTACTCATCCTTTGTATTTAATGTTGGTTTTATTTCCCGAATGAGTAATGCCTCTAATGTCATTAACTTGTATTCCGACTTAGTCGACTTTGCTATTATTTCTGCATGATTGATTGGTAGCTCCACGTTACACATTTTAAAATGCTGTCCCACGGCTTTATATTTATGCTCCTTTACCCGGGTTAGCAGATGTCGGGTAGTTTGCCCCACATAACACGATAGGCATCGCGAACACGTAATTTTATATACTAAACCGCTTTGCATAGGTTTTTCCACGGGTACTTTTAATGATGGTAGAACTGTTTTGATTTTCTTGATCGTAGAGACAATTTTGCACGGTGCCTCAATGCGTTTCAACGAGCATTCAAATATCTCGGTCACTTTCCCTCGATATTGAAGAAAAATAAGTTTTTTTCTCTGCTTTATCATCATTATTTTTTCTTCTGTCGGTGGTTTCGGTTGATAAATCTTGTCCAGAGTCTTCTCAATAATTTCATCATAAAATGATGGGGAGTACTGGTTGTTCTCCAGGAGGGTTTTTGCTTTGAGGCTTTGGTGAAAGTTCTCCCATGTACTGCATGCATAGTGAAACAGCATATGGGGAACTTAATTTTTGATATTGATGTTGACAGTCAAGAAAAGATTAATTATTGCTGCCTTGGACTGACATTTTTTCAGAAATTTTCTGTCGGGCTTTAATTATTGTGTATGTCATTCATTTTTTAATAAAGGAGGCATTAAAAATGTGTGTAATAATATTTTTAGTAAGTACACCATAATTTAAGTTGTTGAAGTACTTTAAGCCACGATTGTGCAAAAAATTACAATCGTCAATTTACACATGTTTAAACATAGTGATTTAAATAAACAACACTAAAATGCAATTCTAATCAAAAGTGTCGTTGAGAGAGGCACTGCCCCTGCCCGATACATGATTAAAATACAGGAAAAAGAAGGTTGAAATTTAATACAAATTATGGGAAAACGTGTAGATGTTAGGTAAATTACCCCGAAAACGACAAGGACAAATTGAGAAAGCTGCTAGTATAGCAGGTACTTTGCAGAACTTATCGGATGCATGAAATCCTTGGTCGTCTGTCGTTCCATTTCTGAAACTAATAATACTACAAAGTATCACAAACCTTCATTTCTTGTCAAAAATAGTCGTTTCTTCTTTGGTTCGTGTTAACTCGAACAGGGCTGAAAGAATCAAATTTTTTCAGTCTAGCCACGCCACTCAGTGAACTCAGAAACTGATGAATTTTTTCAGAATGTAAGTGAACTGTAGTTCAGAATAAGCAGAGTTTAGCTATTTACCTTTGGGGTGGCATCTAGTGATGGTCCTGCCCTTTCCACTTCAGTATTCACAAAACAGCTATTCACTTCTGCGGAATGTAAGCTGGCTTAGCACACCAAGGATAACTTCAGACTGATGGCTGTATGAGAAATAGTCTCACTTTCCCTCATTGTTTTACACAGAACCTGGAAAGGATTGTTTGTGCCCAACAGATTTAAGTTAGTTTTTATTTAGTTTTCCATGTATTTGAATTGACCTTTCATCCTTGTAGATGCTGTACAATTAAAGTCGGCTCTTTACAATAAAGGATAAATGCAAACGAAATAGTGGGCGATAGAAACAAGAGGGCTGAACGACCGTTTTTCATTAGACTGATAACAGAGCTTATCGTTCACAAACACTTGTCCAGATATGCAAAGCTCATCCTTCGTGGCTTGTCTGCAGTTGGGATCCTAATTTTTTTTATTTATGTAGAAGTTCTTTGAAAGTGCGCAATTAAAAGAAATCTTTGCTGGAACAATCTTTTGCATCTGTGCCTAGTTTCTTCAAAATTATTTCGGTAAAAATGTACAGAATTTAGTAAATTGCGATGATATATTTACGCTTAATACAGAACAATATTACTTACCGGAAATTTGTAACAGAATATTCGGCTTATTGAACGTTAAATGAAAAGGAACCCTAAGATTTCTTGACTGAGAATAAATGGACGAGAAGAACAGAGCTAAAAAATAAAACGTTTGGACTTATACTATCTACTAATATGGTCATTCAGATAACGCAGAGCTGATTATCGACGTATTTTTAATTCATATACTATTAGGAATAGGAAAGGCTGACTGATCTGCATGACGTTTTTGTAATGAAATAGCGGTAAATTGAAGTATGAACATTTTTTACAGGTCAACTATCGTATAGTTTGGTGCTGCAATTGGTGCTGGATACCAGAAGCACTGTAACAAGCTTAGTCAATTTGTACAAAACATACTGTAATTTAACATATCATTTGACACTCAAAACGGAGTCTTGGTACGATGCTTTGATCGAAATAACAAACACCGTGGAGAGGGAACATAACTGTGACCTTGTAGGGGTACTCGGCCTTTGGTTAATCCATTTTAGTGCCCCCACTTAACTGGTAACTTCTTTAAATGTAAAGTTTTTTCAAATCAGTTTAAAGAATGTTTGTTCACAAACAATTATAATTATTTTATCGACGACTGAATATATGCCTCATAACCCGGAATTTCAAATAAATGATTCAACAATAAAAAGCGTATTGTATATACTTTTACTTGGTTTATTTTTTTAAAAAAATTCTTGAATAACATGTTTTATTTGTTCAGGGTCGGGGGAAGGGGTTGCCTCCAACTTTGGAGTTGAACTTTAAATTTCCCTTTTCATTTTTACCAAAATTCATTCCTGCACACTGCTCATTCTTTTACATGTGGTACATGTGGAATATCCGTAGATTTGTTCTTGAACCAATAAAGTTGTCGTGCGACAGTATAAGTCAAGTAGCATCTAACGGGAGCAAGACAGCCACATACTTAAATTTTATCTGTAATTTTAATGTGAGGGTACCATCATTCCTTGAGCCAGGACTTTATGTTTTCTGGATTATTTCGTAATAATGGTCTTTTCCTTTCATTGGTTATTGGACTCGTCTACTCATCTATTAAAGGCGGTACTGAAATTCGTGCACTTGTTTGACTTAACTGAATCTTTTCAACTTTTCACTGTAATTTTGTAACCACTTCTCTATGATTTGTAGGGAAGTACACGACCAGATTACGATTCACACAGGCGAATGCCGATACAACGACAAGAATATAATCGACCTTGGCAACAGTCTTCACACAAATCACCAACAGCTTCTGAAAGAAGAGGTGAGTAGTAATATGCCATATATATGACATGCTAGTTCAAGTAAATAAATATATGCACACCTGTCAATCTTCATATTTTCAATTTCCACATCACGATCACGGTAGATTTGCATGAAATCGAGAGGATACGAACTCATAACTCGTTAAACTATATGCACAAAAACAGACAATTTGACAATGTTTGAGTAACTTTTGTTGCCTCAGATTAGTAAGTTATCATAACCCCAGTTGAAACGAATGAAATCCAGTTCAATTATTTCTTCAGTATTTCAGTTTTAAAAGCCTTTATCAGTACTGAAAAATATTTAGATATTTAGACATATGTATTTTTTAATGTACTAAAATAATGAAACATTACCACAATAGCTTTTCGAACTTCGACTTGTCGAACTTTAGGCTTTGTATATGTTTATTTATATGGCATTCGAATATCTTTATTGTCTACCATAACCCAGAACAGACATGTTTTTAAGTACTGTATCCGAAATATACTGTAGTAGTAACGTAATAGTGACAACATTAGATGAGAAAGAAATATCTTTCTTGAAGCAGTTATTTAGTAACTAAAGGCCTAATAAAATTCATATACAGACATCCGATACATAGGCCATAGTCTAGTTTGAATTACCCACGTAACAATTTTTCGTCACACTGCCAATGAAGAGTATCAAAAACGATTGTTATAGTAGTGGCAAATAGTATTTCAACAAATGTTTAACGTAATTCATGTTCATTAGGTAAGACTGATGTACCATTGACACTGTTTAAGAGATGAAAGTTAGCTAGTTAAAGCGGGAGGTATCCTTATCATCGTTTAACTGCCTGTTGTAACACTTTTTTTAGAACCGCGAAAACTTTATTTTGATGCCGAATATACCTCTTCAGCTACTGCCCGAAATTGGATAAGATAGGATAAAATGTTTCCTTATTTCTGTATCGTCACACAAGTATCATCTAGTTTTAACAGGGAAGACTAACAGGGGTTGAGAGTGCATCGCATGTCACTTTGATTAAAATGACTTTTTTGTCTCTCCCTCCTTCTGTGTGTTTTTCCATCCAATTTTACAGTTTGCAACACTTTCCCAGTATAAGCACTGACGTGATTGCATTGTATCAGATGGAGGTATCATTTTTTCTTGCTTTGCCTTTCTAACAACTCCAATCACTGTATCCCATTTATCTCTGTTGCTGGTTAGGTAGAAAGGTTTAAATTTGTTTATACCAAAGACTTTCTCTCGTGTACGGCAACAACAAACTCAGAGTTTCCCCAAGTTACTGCTTCATCGCCTGATAGTTGATACTTTTGCTAGGCTCCACATCTTTCCAATACGTTTTTCCTGTGCATCTCCTCATTCCCAAACGACATTTAAAAGGAAAAATCATCAACATATTGCGGGCTTTAGGCAACATGTACTCTTTAACAATGGGTGCAATTGGCAGCTGCAGTTGGTTTCCCCTAGATATTAGGATATTGTTTGTTTTCCTAGACAATTCCAAGCACTTATTGATACTTAGATTACGTTTTTCATATTTTTTGTGCGTCATTAATTTGCAGTGGCCAAATCACATGGGATAAGGGAAAGTACAATCTATACTTAAAACCCAACATTAAGACAAATTTGTACCAGTTCACTTCTGTCAATTGCCTTTATCCATCTTCTGCAAATTTTTGCATTTTTGATCTTTGATTTCAGCCTTTAAGTGGGCCGTTTTGTTACCTTCCGCAGCTTGTGACAGGGCCTTGGATCACTGTTGGTACCCTTTTACCCCAGTTTTGAATTCAGTGATTTGAAAGTTTATTTTTCATCTACGTAATACTTATGAACGGATTTTTAGCAGGGACATTGCCCATAAATATTTGTAGTGGTGCAGTGATGTTTGCGAATGGATTTTCACATTTTGGTGGACGGGGTGCAATTTCCTTCACAAACACACAAAGAATCGTTGATACAGATCGCCCAACGGTGATACTAACTTGTATTCGCTGCCAGTCAAATGTAAAAGGCCTTGTAGTGAATCCCCTTTTGAAAATGTTGTAATATTTCATGATCATATTTCGAACAAATTTGGGTGTCCAAAAATCTGTATGTCACTGTATCATTGCTTTTTGTGCTGGGCCTCAGGCATTTGGAGAAGCCGGCCAGATATTTGCAAGTCTCTCTTTATCTACGGCTTGTTTTGTGATCATTGAAGTATAGTTATGGATGTAACTACTTGCTCTCTTTGCAACGATGTCATATGAAATATGATTTTTTCAACGATATCAAGCAACAATCTTCTTCTTCTTCTTCTTCTTCTTCTTCTTCTTCTTCTTCTTTTGGTCTTTCCCTTTTCAGGGGTCGCCACAGCGAATTGACTTCTTCCACTTGAGTCGGTCACGTGCGTCTTTCTCGGTCAAGCCAAGTTCCCTCATGTCATCTCCCACACAGTCTTTCCATCTCCTCCTTGGCCTTCCCTGCTTTCTCTTGCCAGGCAGCTCCATGTTCAGCACCCGTTTAGCAATGTGATCCTCCTCCCTCCTTTGCACATGTCCATACCACCTTAGCCGTGTCTCTCTCAGCTTTCCTGCGATGTCACATATCCCGATGGTGCCTCTGATCCTTTCATTTCTGATCATGTCCTTTCTTGTGACTCCAAGGGACCACCTTAGCATACGCATTTCTGCTGTTTGCATTTTCTTCTCAAGACTCTTGGTTAGAGGAGCTGTCTCTAGTCCATACAGCATCGCAGGCCTTACTACTGTTTTGTATAATTTTCCTTTGACTTTGACCGGTACTCTCCTGTCACACAAAATTCCAGTCGTGCTCCGCCAGTTGCTCCACCCTGCCTGGATTCTTTTCTTCACTTCTTTTGAACAATCGCCACTTTGCTCAACGGTGGACCCGAGGTACTTGAAATTCTCTACCTCTGGGAGATCATCATGACCGATTTTAATTGGTGGTAAGTCTCTTTTCTTGTTTATGCAGAGGTACTCCGTCTTTGCTCGGCTCACTTTCAGACCACGTTTCTCAAGTGCATTTCGCCATCCTTCCAGCTCTTCTTCAGCCTGTCCTTTCCCTGTGTTCATGAGCACAATATCATCCGCAAACATCATATTCCATGGCGCCTCCTTTCTTACTTCATCTGTCAACACATCCATCACTACAGCAAAGAGTAGTGGACTCAGGGCTGACCCCTGATGCAATCCTACTTTTACACTGAATGCTTCTGTCCTTCCTGCAGCACATCTGACCTCCGTCCTACACTCTCTGTACATTTCTTGAATACAGCGCACATACTTTTCCGAGACTCCTTTCCTTCTCATGCAATACCAAATTTCCTCTCTCGGTACCCTGTCAAATGCCTTTTCGAGGTCGATGAATACACAATGAAGCTCTTGTTGGCCTTCCCGATACTTCTCCGCTGTAGTTCTGAGCGCAAAAATGGCATCCGTTGTGCTTTTCTTGGGCACAAAGCTGAACTGTTCTGGGCTGATTTCGATCTCCTCCCGGACTCTCTGATCTATCACCCTCTCCCAAACCTTCATGGTGTGACTTAGCAGCTTTATTCCTCTGTAGTTCGGGCAGCTTTGCACATCTCCTTTGTTCTTGTATATTGGGATTAATGTGCTTTTGTTCCATTCTCCCGGCATCTGCTCTGTTTCAAGGATATCATTAAATAGGTCTGTTAGGAGTTCAATTCCGCAATTCCCAAGGTGTTTCCAGGCTTCTACTGGTATTTCATCTGGACCAACTGCTTTACCGTTCTTCATTTTGCTAAGTGCCCTTTTAGTTTCCTCTCGTGTGATTGGTCTTATCTCTCTGTCCTGGACTGCTCCACTGTTTTCTCGGCCTTCCCTGGGGTTCTCAACATTCATTAGGTCTTCAAAATACCCCTTCCATCTCCCCAGGATTTCCGGTTCTGACATCAATACAACGCCATCTTCATCTTTCATCATCTTAACGTGTTGTATGTCTTGTGTGTCCTTGTTTCTTTGTTTAGCCAATCTGTGGACAGCTTTCATTCCTTCGCATGTCTCCATGTTGTTGTACAGTTCCTCAAATGCCTCTGCTTTTGCTTTCGCCACTACTCGCTTGACCTCTTTCTTTGCCTCCCTATACACTGCTCTAGCTTCTTCTTCTCCATCTGCATACCACCTCTTGAAGGCTTGCTTCTTTTTCCTTATACTTTCCTGTACCTTTTCATTCCACCACCAAGTGTCTTTCTCCTTCTTTAGCCTACCAGTGGTCTTACCGAGCACTTCACTGGCCACTGTACGAATTCCATCTGCCGTTGTCTTCCAGTTTACTGGCAAGACCTCTACCGGCAATGATCATGTGTATATAGGAGCAGATATCAAGATATCAGGATATCAAGATATCAAGATATCAAGCAACAATATTAGAAGTGGCACATTGAACTTTTCTTTTTTTGGTATGTAAAAAAACCCAGCAATTCTCCATTATTGTCTCTGGAAGCTTCGTTTTCATTCCCTTTTACACCAATCTAACTAATTCTCTTTTGACCTTTTCTACTAGCGATATTCATTATAGAGTTGATGTCTGTGTCCTTCAATCTTACTGACCTATACTTCTCCTTTTCCCCAGTAAATCATAAGAACGTTTTGGCCTAGGGAAACAGAAATGTTGTTTTAATGTTACATGAAGTTATTTTGTGGACCTAGGATTTCACGTCATTTTCATTCAAGGCAATATATTCCTACACGAAAATAAGGACCCACTGAGTTGGTTTTATTTTGCCCAAGTTAGTATAGTATCTAAAGGGTATTTTTGACTTTTGTCTGTAAATTAATCAAATTTATTTTAAGAAGTTTTATCCTCAAAAGAGTAATGTTAAATTTAAGTGTGCATGGACTGAGATGTGTTTTATTTAGCTGCTCTAAGACATCTCTTTAATTTCTGCATTTCAGGGCACTCGTCACGGCCAGCCTTCTCACAACAGATACACAACTATTCGCCAGTGAATTATAGCTATGCTAAACAGGCAGGGCAACAACGAAAAGGGGGCCAAAAACATTGAGAATTTACAGAATTAGGATATTGTCGTTTGTTTAATAATACCTTGGTGCGCAGCTCACTGCATGGAACCGCTTTTTGTAAACAAATCTACTGAAGGCATTTAAAAGATAAAAGACGCCTCCTTTTTTGAGGAATATCAGGGGCGTACAAATATGTGTTATGAGTCGATTTTTGCTAATGTCTGGAATGTACATTTCATCCACTACCGTCTTATGTTGCTCGCAGATACAAAAAATGTCGTGAAAAGTAAAGTAGTTTAGAATTTAACAATTTACCCACTAGTCTTATACGTTATCTCATTATGTTTATAATATTTGAAAATACTCTGGTTCAATTTATTGGAATATTGCCAACCAACACTTCTCACTTTTGTTTAATGTACTTAATTCAAATACATATAGAATTGGATGCTCTCCACATTTCTTAGCTCTGGTTAAGTAGATAAGAAATTGAAAATTGTGCCAGGTTTTGGGGGCCAGTACATTGCATTATTTTAGGGTTCAAAAGTGTTTTAAAAGAAAAAGATGAATGAATTTGCTGTTTTGTATATTACCGGGACACGCTGTTGTTGAACCAGTTGTGAAAATTTGCAGATATCGAATGGAAAATGGGAAAAAGCTACCTTAAAGGTAGCTTTTCCCCTTTTCCCCTTTTTCCCGGGTACTTAATTTCGCGATTGAAAAAAAGAACATTTCGTGGCTATTTAATTTCGCGACTTTTGAATTTTAAAACATTTCGCGGGTAATTAAATTTCTCGATTTTGGAAAATCAAACAAGGAAGCGTATTTCTTAGGATAAATGAGATTCTATTTTCTATCACTGTCTTGAAACAAGTAAAAAACATTTCTATCATCATTTGGATTGGTCCATTCACTCTAGTCTCCAGGTAATTCTGTGATTCTCTCCTCTAATCTATCTTCATTGATTGATAATATTTACTTACTTACTTATCCTCTTTGACGCATGGGCGGCTCATAAGGCTTGACAGCATCCTCCACCATCTCTCTCTGTCTTTGGCTATGTTCCTAACTTCGTTCCATGTTTGCCATCCCAGGTCATTTCTTTCTGCTTCCGCACTCCTCCGCCATGTTGTTTGTGGGCGTCCTCTTTTTCTTTTTTCCTCTAATGTCCATGTTAAGGCTACTCTACAGCTATCATTTTGTGGCTTTCTCAGAGTATGTTCAATCCATCCCCATCTCCTACTCCTTATGAGCTTTCCTACTGGATTGGTCTTCGTCCTAAGGTAGAGCTCGTTGTTTGTGATTTTTGTGGGCCAGAAGATACGGAGAATCTTTTTCAGACATTTTCTCTAAAATTTCTTTTTGTTTCAAAAGTGCAGTGTTGAATGTTGCCCTTCTGCTGGTGTTCTTGAGTTTGTGTCTTAAAAGCCTAAGCTTCACTTTGCCGACCNTCTTTTTTCCTCTAATGTCCATGTTAAGGCTACTCTACAGCTATCATTTTGTGGCTTTCTCAGAGTATGTTCAATCCATCCCCATCTCCTACTCCTTATGAGCTTTCCTACTGGATTGGTCTTCGTCCTAAGGTAGAGCTCGTTGTTTGTGATTTTTGTGGGCCAGAAGATACGGAGAATCTTTTTCAGACATTTTCTTTAAAATTTCTTTTTGTTTCAAAAGTGCAGTGTTGAATGTTGCCCTTCTGCTGGTGTTCTTGAGTTTGTGTCTTAAAAGCCTAAGCTTCACTTTGCCGACCACAAGGTTATGGTCAGTTTCAGCATCTGCACCCCTCATGGCTCGTACATCAGCGAGAGACCTCCTGTATCTGCCATTGATGATGAAGTGATCAATTTGGTTTTTGTCTCTGTTGTTTGGTGAAGTCCATGTGTATTTGTGAATGTTTTTGTGTTTGAAGTATGTGCCTCCAATCACAAGGTCGTTTTCTTCACATAAGTCAATAAGACTTTCACCATTCTCATTCATGACGCCTAAGCCTTCTTACCTAAAACTTTCTCATGGTTTTTGTTGTTGTTATAACCCACTTTGGCATTTGCATCACCCATAACGATCAACATGTCATGCTTCGGTGTTAACACAATTTCTTTCTGTAGTTCATATAAATCATCCTTCACCTCTTCATCTGCATCATTTGTAAGGCTGTAGATCTAAATAATGTGGCTTTTACATATTTTGAGTTGAATCTAGCACTAATGATCCTTTCATTCACTGGATTTCACTTGATTTGGCATTTCCTAATCTCAGGGCTCAACATGATTCTTACACCTCTATGATGTTCGTCTGACCCAGAATACAGTACAGACTCTACAGTATTAACCTTCACTTCTCCGAAACCAGTCCATCTTGCTTCGCATATGGCTAGTATCTGTAGATGGTATTTCCTCATTTCCCTTGCTGTTATTGCAGTTTTCCCGGTGGCGTACATGGTTCTTACATTCCAACATCCTACATGGATGTATCTTTTTTGGTGTTAGAAGTTATCTCTTGCATTTCGTTCTCAGGTTGGGGACTTCCCGTAGGCTTTCACCCCCAGCCGTCATGTGCTTGTCTTCCCATTTGAGATCATTATCTTCAAGGATTTCACACGACATGGTTATGTGACCATAGATAGTTTTGTTTGCTGTCCAAGTTTCCGTAATCGGTGGTTGTTTTACGGGAAGGGGTGATGTGCCCCTTGCCCAACCCTCCTCCTTTCTCATCCAGGCTCAGGTATTGATTGATAATGCAGCCATCAAATTGTACTCGTCTTGATCATTTTTTGATGGATCAAATTCATCAACTGGATCCAATGATAGAAGTTTAGAGCTTACCATTTTGATTCGATCTATTATTCCTGACTCTTACAACCATTCAAAATAACATTTTTACTCGACTTTAATGTCATTTCGTCATAAAATCCACTTTGCTTGTAATGGCTTCAGTGCCAATAAATTCTATGTAACACATATCTTCTTTGCTTTGCCACTTTCGAGGACTTCTTATATTTGTGTCTCAAACTATTTTGTTAAGAACCTTTTCATAGCCATTAATTGTGAGGTTTAATGGCTGATAAATATTTGTCTTATTTCCAAATACTCAAGAGAAATACACGTCGTTTGCTGCAATTAAATACTTGGCAGTGGTGGTTGTTAGACCCCAGAATACACCCATTATCGACATAAATGGGTGAGAAATGTACAGCCCGAGTCGTTCTCCATTTTTTGCATAAACAGAATGATTATATCTTGTAGTGTAAGAGGCTGTTCTTCGTTACTAAAGTATTTTGAATTAACACTCAATGAAACTTCTTTCGGAAAATCCACTTTTGGGATACTTAAATCAGCCTTTCCTGCATAGATTAACTGCATGAGTTAAAATTTGCCATCCAAACTAATTGTAAACGCCTCATTGATGATTCGTTTGTCTGAAACATGCTTTATTGGCATTTTACGATCTTTTGTAAGCGTTGTATTTCCACATAGCACGTACTTCAAAGGTGTTTGGTCTGGTTTAAGCACTACTGATTTCAGAATGTTTTGGGTTTGAATTCACAATATCGCTGATATATTGAAGCTTAGCTTCTCTCTCGGGTCTTTCTACTTTACCAGTCATTACAAATCTAACAAATCCCATGCTGCGAAAGAGACTTTGCCCCCATGGTTCAAACTTTAATGTTTTCAGTGTTTCAAAATCCTATTTACATTTGCAAAAGGAATATTGGTATTGGTTACAGCCCACGATTTTTAGCTACTGTAAGAAAATTTTAAAATCTTTTTGCCCAAGTCCTTCAACAATATTAATCTGCTTTTTCATTAGCAAGGCTGCGAGTCACGTTTTACCCAATTTTTTTCCCCGCTGGTATCTTCATTTGTTCCAGACATGAATAACACCATCGAATCTTTCATGCGGAAGAAAATTAAATTAATGGTTGGCTTACAGATTGACCGGGAAGATAAAAAAATACATTTGCAAACACTTAATTAAAACTATCAAATCAAAGGATATGACTACGTTGTTTTTTCTTGACCTACGCAAATTGGTAAACTTCGGTTCCAAACACGAGGCTAGTTCGCGTTATTTAAAAAATTTGGCTCCAGACGGGGGAATAAAGGTCATCATCGATTGCCAAGTGTATGCTGAAAATGATAGAAAATGAAATAGAAAACCTAATAACCGTCTGTTGGGGACCAAAACCCATAAATAAGGTTGTGCTAAACCATATTGATTGAATTCAACAACCGATAATCTTTTTTGCCTCCTGGTAAAATTGTAATGCAAAATAGCAAAACTTCCAGTTTGTCATTGGAACAGGCGAACAGTGGAGGCCAATAGGATTACGTAATGTAAAACCCATTCTAGCTGGATGGGGAGAAATATACCACTCGCCAAGTTTCTCTTGAGAAAGAAAACAAAGAGATATAATTTTGTAGTTGTCTTTTTTTCAATATGTATGAAGATGCCAGTTAAAAAAGTAAACCTGGTTTTAAAGTTCACGGGAGGGTTCATTGTTATTGATTTAAAAAACTTGTGTATTTTGAATGCAGAACCACTCATATTGAATTTAAAACTGATATTAATGCTTTCAACATTCTTAGCAACTTGCTTCAATTAACGCCTAATATTGAATTCACGTGAAAAAATGATATAAGAGGAATATGAACATGGATATATGAGTAAAAACAATCAAATTTCAGGGTTCCGTTCAATGGAGTTCTACAGTTCAGGTAAACTATAAAGATCAAAGCTGATTTTGACTGGCATGGTTACGGCAAGCAATCTTGCGCAAAAGAAAAAAATATATAGAAATTGAAATGTTTGTATGCAAAAGAAAATCAGTAAATTCTCACAGATCTATTTTGATGGTGAACATTTTTGAAAATATCGATATTTACTGGAAACAGAAAATCAATTTACTTCGAATATTATAACCTGCTACGCAATAGTTAATAGGGTGAAGTCAATAATGAATATGAACTGGCAAGAACTTAACAACGCATGTCAGGATCGCGAAAAGTGGCGAAAACTGGTCAGAGAGGTCACTAAAGGTCGATAACGATCTACAGACTACTACTACGACGACGCAATAGTTTTCGTGAGCATTAATGGCTGCTTAGCATTAAAGGGTGTATTTTTCATTCATCCTGTTTACAGCAGGCAGGGGGAAAAAGGACAAATTCGTTCAGGTTATAATTAAATGATTACAAAAATAGAAACGTAGTCTTATGCAAAAAGTAGTTTATATCCAGCCACCACTCCGTATCTTGTAAGGAAGGTACACATCAGAAAGGAAGTTGGTAGATATAGCATCCAAGCTCTCAATTTCCGCTTTCACTTCTGTCTTCAACAATTTTTCAACCTGAACGAGAAGCAAGATGAAATATATCTTTTTCCTGGCTAGTAAAAGTGCCAGGAGTATTGACGATTAATCTCATCCTTAAATTAGTAACAGTAAGACAAATTTCAGGAAATTCCAACATAAAACAAATACTAAGATCAGGTTTCAAGGCTACGGTCTCAACTCAATTTACCCTGGTAGACCAAATGACATGAAGTATTAAGTCAATACTCAAGACGCAAAAATCGACGACTTACAAACAACAAAATGGACCCTATATTTTTACAGTCCATGGCCAAGAAAAGCTCGGAAGCCATGGTGTACTATTCCTTTTCATTCAACGATCCAGGTTGAGCCGTTTGCTTGTAAATACCCACCAGACATACAAACAATTCTTGTAAATTTTGATATGTGTATAATCTCGTAATTTAAAACATAATTTTCTACTACAATTTATTCAGTAGTAAGTTTATCAACCTTTTTTCAGTTCAACGCTCGTACTTCAAGGTTCTAGTTCATTGACTCGAGGGTCATTTATCTGCAAAACACCATCCAAACTAATTCACAATATGCAGTTTAGTTTTGACCTGTTTTCATCAAAAATGAAAGTTATTCTTGAAATGAGCTTTTCACATTTCAAGCATACAGCTTTACTTCTCTTTAAAGTGAAAATATTTGAACTTTTCAACGTTCTAATGTATTGTTGCTATATCACATTCATTTCACCTTAAAGAATTTGTTTACTCCTTAACAATACTACATGAACAAATCACTTTGGTCAAGATCTGGCAAAACAATACACAGAGAGAGAGAGAAAGAGAGAGAGAGAGAGAGAGAGAGAGAGAGAGAGAGAGAGAGAGAGAGAGAGAGAGAGAGAGAGAGAGAGAGAAGGAGGGGGAAAAAGCAAGGTGGGTTTAAGTCTTTGCTATTCATTCCATGACACTCCCAGGATCGCCTTGCTGAAAACTGAATCCCAAGGAATATCACCAAGAAATTGACGAAATCCACCCCAGTAAGCCTGACCAGATTTAAAAGTCTTTACAATGATGTGGATTGCCAATAAGACTTGAATAGTTGCCTTCAACTTAACAGTGACACTGACATGACCAGAAGATTCAAAAGGAGCCAAAGACGAAACCATAAAATGCTCAGGAATTGAATTCAAAAGAGATATAAAAGAAACAGTTCTCCTGATTCTGAATTACGAGGTCTTTTGGAAAATCAACCAAGATTATCAAAGAGTGAACCAAAAAGTAACTCTTCCAATTCTGTCAGTCCAATAAGAATGAGCTAAGCAAGTCATGCGATGATCATGAAACCATCATGAAGGTTATAGCAGTGTGATGCTAGTCCAGAGCCTTATTAATGAGTACGATATTGACTCAATAACTGAGGAAGAATCAAAAGAGAGAGATCAGCATAAGAATAATAGCTAACAAATGGTCCGAAGAAGAGACAACCTAAGCATACCAAAAGTTAGCATATCTCTAGATTCATGTGTTTTTACAGATGGACGATCCCGTCAATCATAGATAACAAAACCACAAAGGTGAGCTGTGGAATCTAATCGAAACAAAGAAAAATAGCCATCAGCATAAAGAAATTTTTTTACTTACTCTATCATTGAGAAGAAAGCTTTTACATAGCAAAAAATTGGACTGAAAAATTCTTACATTAAGTACTGAAAGGTAAAAGAATTTTTTTAAAGATAACAGGTTTCTCCTGATCTGTGAAGAGCTAGTACTGCTATGAGGAGTCTAAACTCCCAAATGAAGAATTAACTTTTTTGTACCTCATGACCATTAAAGGTCTACCGGCTACTGCTAACCTTTCCCTAGATTAAAATCTTCATTCAAAAATAATGGAGACAGATATTCGAAACAATTACCCAGACGCAGACCATCAGCCTACCGAGTAACTGAGCCCTATGGTAACTGGTGATGCGACAGCAGACAGAATCCATCACACAGTCTGCTCATAAATTAGGTGTGTTAATGAGGTGACATTTCGACCTGTCTTTTTGTCCTTACAGATTAGAAGGGCTCTAAACCAAGGCTAAAGAAGCCTTTTTTCCCCAAGAGATAGACTACCTTGATAATCTGAAGTATTTTCTTTTGGTGACATAGCAAAAATCTGGGAAGTAGAATAAATTCGCAAAAAAATGTTTTTACTGAAAAAATGGATGATGTAGTTTTGTGAATGATAATATTTAATTGGTATGCATAAAAAAGTCAACGAATAGAGCATAGATATATTTCTTTTTAATTTTAATGTGGGAACCTTCAATTCTACTACTTATCAGAGGGGCTCATTAATATCTGGGACATCGATTTTAACCCAAATTAATGATAAAATTTACCACCTTCAGCCAATAAAAAACCGAGATAAAGCCAATAACAGAAATGAAACAGACGCTTCCCATCAGAGAAATGCCTCAATTAATAAAATATTATTGAAAAATTGAAAGCACCTTTAAAAAATGTCATCAGTAATTTAATAAAACAATATTAAATCATGTGTAAAGCGGAATGGTTCACTGTTCACTGTTTTTTACAAAATAAGAAGCACTGTAACAGTCATTTCATCAGGTGGTTCTATGAATTGACGTTTAAAAATGTAAAAGAAATAAATTAAAACAAAACTAAAAAGCATTTTAGTTAAAAATTCTCAACGGCGCACTGCTAAACCTCTACTTAAAGCGAAGCCACTAAAGTAACTATTGATACGGTGAAAAAAATTTATTTCTGATTTTGGCTGTCACAAAGAAATGTTGCCAAATGTCTTTGCCTTGGTTTAAGCCTTTGATGAGTAAACCTTTTTTTTCAAGGTTTTTTTTTTAAGTCATATTTTACAATGTGAAAAGCTTTCTTGGATTGTATGTTCTATTGTTATCCCATTTAGAGAAAGGCAGGCTTTTTTAAACCATTGAAGATGTCGTACCAATCTCCACATTCTGTGCCATCAGTCGCTTATTAAGTGTTTACTCCTTTTTATGAATGGAGAAAGAAGACAAAGAGAAAAGTATATGTATATATAAGGAACAAGTAGCAAGCTTCAGGTATATGAAGGGCTTTTAATCAAGTTTCTTTCACATCAATAAAATGTTGAGATCTTAAATCTGCTTTTTAATCGTATTACCATGTCCTCCAGCCCCTGATACTAAAAGATGTTCTAAAACCATAATTTTTTATTGCTAGGTATCAAAACGAAAGGGGCATACATGTGTGACTGTATGTGTGTTTATTTACAAAAAACATTAACCCCAACAATTTATCCAATATATCAGAACCTCTCTTTCAACGTGTGTAGAAATGCAAAGCCTCAGACAGACAAAAATGTCATTGTCTTCTGTCATGATGCTTAAAAAAACTCTGGAAAGAGGTTATTAAGAATATATTGCTAACATTCAAATAGAGAATTTAACAGAGTTCAATATCCAGATATAATCCAGGTTGTAGCAAAAGACGTCAGGTATGAAACTGTTGCCTTTCGTAGGTCAGTGAAACATATTTTTATCTTCGTCTTCAAGAATAAATAATAATACATTTTTAAAGCAGACTTTGCACCGTACGTGTCCCTTTAATTTACCGACAAATTTTGAAATTTTGAAATTTTGAAATCAATGATAATTTCCAAAAGCAAAGTTAAGATAACTTTTAATTTTTCTTTATCCATAGTTTTCTTGAGAAAATTCTATAAATACATGAAATGTCAATAAAAATTTGCCATCAGTCAAGTTGTAGGACAAGAAATTGATGGTTCCAAAAAACGTAAGCCCAAATCGTTGTTGAGATTTATTCTGCTAATATTTTTAAGTAGAGTAATGCTATAAATTAGTTAGTTAAATACCTGTGTAAAGAGCTCCATATTTTCTTGAATGTAAACCCTTTGAAGCAAGTCCTTCGCCTTTTTATGGTCCTTACCAGACATGGGAATAAGTACATCACCAGGAATTGAGAACCTGAGAAAAGGAGTAAATACTGATCTGTCGTAAATGATACACAGTAGAACAGCGTATAAAAAATGAATACATATATATATATACATATATATAATTAATACATTTTTATTGTTTGTTTCTAATGCTTATGGTCAATAATATAAATCCTACACAAATGACAACATTGTAATTCAGGTCAGTGCAAATAGAAATTTATCCCTCAACTTGGATTTCTAATTGTTTTCAACGAAACTTTTAGATTTTCGCGACTAAAGTGTCCCTTGGGGAACAAATGCATACCAGTTTATTTGTGATTTTGATGTAAGACACATAGCGTAAAATGCATATCATACATATACATCCACACATTCACACACATTCACACACATACACATCCACATATATATGAACAGAAATTGCAATGTTGGAATTTAATGAAACTTCTAGACAAGCTACATTTGATATCATCAAATCAAAGATTACAAGCCTCGAAGTAAGTATAATATGTGCACACAAGGATGCAATGTACAGCTGCAACGTCTAGACAGATGCAGAAAGGTTTCGATCAATGTCAGGTTTCTTCTGCATGTCTAATCATGGATGTCAGAAATCTCAAAAGAGGCGTCCATAAAGACAACTGTACAATGAAAGGTGGGAAAAGAAAAAGTACATTCGTACATGAATTGCAATTTAATTATCAAAACTCTAGGCACGGTAGATTTTGATAACGTCAAATTAAAGGCTGGAAGTTCCTATGTCAATATAATATACAAACAAAAAGATCCAATAAGGGGTACGGAAGAGACCTGAAAAAGGTTAAAACTGGTCTCCGTACGGCCGATAAAAAGCTCGAGCATCGGTTTGATGGCTAAAAAAGAAGTTATCCTTAAACGATTTTTAGTCGGAATTTTTCGTATTCAATAAACTTTAGCACTACATATTAAAATTTATATAACATGATACTGTGCCATGCTTTGTTCAAGCTTAAAGTTACTTGTTAACGGTGTTGCGGTACCATCAAAGTTTAATTCCATTTCTGCGTGTAAATGGTTCAGGACTGAATATTTGCTCCATATTTTTCCTTAAAGTTTAACTAGGAACTTACACCCAAATAGCCAAAGAAGAAGCCAGTTCAACACATTAGGTTGCTAGTCACTATTATTGTAATTTTGAAGCTTACAGCGCACTTTGCCACTTGGGTATTTGTTACTGATTAAGCAAACTTTTACAAACCTCTCCATATCAGTCGGATGCACCCCTATCCAACGGAGGGGCGTGCATGTCAAGCTGCCAGCATCATAAGCCAATGCCTAGATAAAACAAATGGATAAAAATCTTGTAAAAGACATTAATATTCCCTTCTAAGGAAAAGAACTATTAATGCCTTACTTTTTCCTTCATCCTTACAAGGAGGCAATTTGCTATTTATCTCTGCCAGGAGGAATAACAGTCACTTTCGTAACAGTTTTTGGGTTTCCTGTCAGACCAAAGGCATTATAATGTTTACTTGCTGCCATTTGGGTACAATGGATTCTTCCTTTTGAGTGTTTGATTGCTCCAAGGGGAGGAAAAAGAAAGAATTAATAAAATATCTTTAAGGCTCGACAACCTAGGATTAGAAAATGCTTGAAAAGCAGAACTTGTATAAAGTCGACTCCGGTTATATTTATACTATGTTTTTCCAAGAAACGTGTGATTGCAATTAGAGCGACCTAAAATAGCTGTATAAATAATTGAAATTCCATTTTGGTACTCTTACATGGACACAAGAACTCCTCCCGACTTCTTCCACCATAAACATTTTTATAGGACCATTTATATACTTATGGATAATCGCTTAGATATTCATGAGTGCGATTATGGGACCAAAAATACAACAATAGTATTGGAAGAATAAAACATTTATTAAACAATACTGTGTGTAATACCAGTGTACTATAAAAAACCTTAAGAATCCTTAAGGTTTATGCTAGTGACGTAATCAAGGATAGATTGGGTTTTTTTATTCATCCAATTCAAAATTTCCTCTACTTTGGCCAATAGTTTTTTTTGGAAAGAAATATAAGAAAACTCCAAAATTTTGGTATTTGTGGCAACAAAAAGGATATTTTGCAATTTGGGGAGAAAAAAAGTCGTACTTATAAGCCGAGTATGAAAAAAGTTGAGTATGTCCAAGAGGAGATCGTTTTTAAAGGTTTGACTTGGGCCAAATTCTGGAAAAAGCATTGGTGTTTTGGCCTCAGGTGCATTATTTAAGTAGTGTTTCAATTTATACTCGAGGTGTGACGATATGCAGAGGGTCTATAACCGAAGTCGACTGTATTTACTGATCCATTAATACCTTTTGCAGGAATGAAAATCTTCGTAATATGAATATTTATCGAATGTAATAAGGTAAGATGTGTCCCAAAAGGATGTAGAAAATATGCCAAGTTCAGGAATTTCAATTTTAATCTAACCTTAACGACGGGAGGATAAGAGTAACAATGTCAGATAAAGAATATCGAAAGAAAAGTTTAAAAAGTAATTATCCAGTTATCTCGTTTCAATTTTCAAGTTAGGTAACCGCAAAAAAATAAACTGGGGCTTAATAAAAAAGGAATCAATGAACCATCCTCCGCAAAATGTGCTTTCAAAGATAGAGTTCCATAGCGCTGTTGTGGTTGTTACTAATTTTGTTGTTTGTTGTCTTTACCCTTTACGGTTTTTATCTGAACAAGTACAAGTATCAATTTAAAGTAGCTTATGGATAGTGCTTATTATTGTCATTATTTACCTTCATAACTTTTTAGATGTCTTGGACAAAATATAAATAGATATTATCAAGTTGGAAAGAACTATAGTTACCATCGATCCAAATCTGTAAACACACATAATCTCAATGCCTAGAGAATGAAATCAAACAGCAGTTTTTATATTCTATATAAATAAATATCTTTTAGTAGTTTTAAATGTTGAGAAAAAGTATAATAAAATGTGATATACGAAAGCAAATAGGCCATTTACTGTTAGATAAAATATTAGGCTGATGTTGCTTTTCATTACGTCAGATCAATACGAATCGAGTAAGGTATAAATCAGACGTGGTGTCAAATTGAGTTCGTTACTACACTTTTTCTACTGCCTCATTACTAGTGTAAGCAAGAAAAGCCCGTGTTAATTTGTACTGCTACCTAATTCTTGATGACATCGATCTGGTTCTCCCTTCGCCTTTCAGTTCCTTTTTTTAAATACAATTATTTAGCCTATTGTTAGCATTTTCTTCACAAATTTCATAGGCTATAACTCTCTAACACTGTCTCTTTCATTCAAAGTCTATTTTAACTTTATTAAATATATTAACCTTTCTTCTCACTATTTTTTCAATCCATTCTTGAATACACCAAACTTACAAGATTGTCTTGAAAAACAATTTGCATTCTACATCCTCAAATGTGGAAACAATTACGTATAACTAAAAAAAACATAACGCTTAATTTGGTAATCTGTTTTCTTTTGGGGACGAGGCTAGTTTATTGGCGAAAGAAAAGGTGTAGTTTGTCAGTTCTCAAATTCAGTTCGAATGTGGTTTGTTGCTTTAATTCAAGTTTATAGACAATTAAAGACTTTAGGTGGCTAATACCTTTATATGTGATGAATTCATAGGCTTCAAAAGATGAATAGCATAAGAGAATATTATACATGTATATATATTACATCCCATCAACAGATGAACAAATATAATTGCAGAGTGCTCAATATTTACTAAAATAGAGTCAATGTAAGTTAAGTTAAAATTATATTTCAATATTTCTGATAAAAAATTACACAACTCTGAGTTTCTTGCTCACGCATTCATCAGATGTACACTAAAAAACCCTGCTAAAATCCTGTGCACTTTTATAAAGTTCAGAAAGTAATTAAAGTCATTAAAATTTTCAATGGTCTGGTGGGAATGATTTGTAGTTCTTTAAAAGGTGTTTGTTGACGTGTCGACATGTAGAGATTAGTTCAGAGCTTTTGTTTAATAGTTTCAATTTGGACACAATTTCTCCATCAGGCAGAGGTTGCACGTTTTGCTACCATTAACATATGGGTGGGTATGGTCGATCACTTTCCAATTCAAAATTGGTGTTATGTTCTTGTCTTGTAAATTCCAGACATATTTCAAAAGTTCTGTTGAATTAGTTTTATGTTCATACTTGAAGGGATTTTTGTTTAAATACAATCTTTCTTTGAATGTTTTTTCGGTCAATCCAATGTAGTTCATACCTTCGTCGTTTTCTGATGATTTGATGGTACATTGGTAGATAACGCGCTTATTTACCCTAAGTGGAATCTTGAAGCCCTGCAGAATAACAATGCATGCAAGAAACGATACAAGACAGCAATAAAAGAGCAACTGAATGAAGTAGGCCCCAGTGGAACAGGAGCAGAACAACAATGGCAACAACTCAAACACATAGTCACGGAAGCAGCGGAGACAGCAGTTGGTAAATCCAAACCAAGAAAAAGACAACCGTGGATCTCTGAGGCAACTCTTGGATTAATGGACGAGTGACGAAAGGTTAAACCCCTGCAACACACAAGCACTGAAAAAGAGCAAGAGTACAGAACATTGGACAAAGAAATCAAACGAAGTTGCATTAAAGACAAGAACGCATACATAGAATCCATGTGTGAAAGCTTAGGGAACAAATATGACACACACAGACACATATATGCGTACAAGCACATCAGGGGGATAAAGAAGACATTCCATCTGCACTCCAGGACCATCAAGGATGCAAATGGAGCTGTCCTGCAGGACATCAAGGATTCAAATGGAACTGTCCTGCAGAGTCCATCAAAGAGCGCTGGAGAAGCTACACAGAAAACCCTCTACGCCAAGGATGTCAATACAGCCCTTACCAAGTTTGGCAATCCATGATGGGCTCCAGGCATTGGCTGTACTGCGTGCAGAACTAACAGCAGCTGTCAGACACATCAATGACAGGAAAGCAACCGGAGTGGATGAACTGACGATCGAACTCTTGAAAGCAATGGCAGACAACGGGGACTAACAAAATCGCATACTGGGACTGTGCAACGAGATCATCTGGCATGGAGAATGGCCCCCGGACTTCACTACATCGGTGTACCTGCGTCTCTACAAAAAAGGGGGTAACAAAGACCGTCACAACTATCGAACAATAGCCCTCATCCACCATATTAGTAAAATAGCACTGTCAATCGTTCACCAAAGGACTAATCAGCACTATGAAAGAGAACACAGTGAAACCCAAGCAGGATTCAGGAGGGACAGTGGAACAAGAGACCAGATACTAAACTTGCACCTACTTAGCGAGAAGGCATACGAGTACAACATACCTCTACTCTGTTGCTTCATTGATTACTCTAAGGCCTTCGACTCTATAGACTTCAAGCGGCTGTGGGCAACATTAAGGAGCGTTGAAATACCAAGCTACTTGGTGGACTGTTTGCAGGCTCTCTACTCCAATCAACAGGCCATGACTGACACACCAGTAGGGCTCTCTGACCCACTAGCGATCGGGAGGGGAGTCAGACAGGGCTGCCCTATGTTCCCCACACTGTTCAATCTGTACAGCGAAATGATCATGAGGGAAGCGATGGATGGGTTGGACGGAGGGTTCTAATTGGAGGCGAGAAGATTAAAGATCTGAGATATGCCGACGACGTCGTCCTACTGGCAACATCCGAGCAATCATTCAAGAAATTGTGAGTAGGATCGGTGCAACCTCCTTGGAATATGGTCTGAGATTGAATGAGAAGAAAACGAATGTCATGTTCCTTGGAAGAACGGAAAGCAACATCAACATCAAGCACAACAACGCAATGCTGATGCAAGTAAAAGACTTCAAATACTTGGGTGCACTCTTCAACACCAACTGCAACAGCTCACATGAGGTCAAGGGAAGAATAGTATTGGCAAAGCAGGCAGCAGGCAGCGTGAAGGATCTATAGAAGTGTGGAAACATCAGGTTAGGTACCAAGGAGAGATTAGTACAATCCCTTCTCTGGTCAATAATGAGTTATGGATCTGAAACGTGAATCTACTCCCAGGATGTGAGGCGAAGGATAACATCATTCGAAATGTGGTGTTATCGGCCGATACTTTGGATCCCCTGGACAAGCTTCGCCACTAATGAAGAAGTATGCAGAAGAATTGGAAATCAACCACAACTATGTCAGCACTTGCTCAACCGCAGACTACGATTCTTCGGACACATGATCAGAAAAGATGGCCTCACCCGCAAGCTCCTGTTAGGGAGAGTGCATGGCAAACGACTGAGAGGAAGACCACGGCAAACGTGGCTCAAACGCGATAAAGATCGTGACCTGTGGAGAATGGTGATCGGCAACCCTCAATAGACGAGGACGCTACAATAAGTACAAATACAAGTATGCAAACAAATGTCGAATAGACCGTAAAAGTACCAGTTAACCTCGTATAATATATATACGAATAAAAATTAGGAGTTTGAGACGACCAACAATTACCTAAAATTATCTTTTGCGTTGTTTTTCATCCTTGTGGTCCAGATGTTTCCTCTCTTTTAAAGAAGCACTTATCAATTATTGAAAATCTTCCTACTTTGGGTATTGGTTTCCTGAAGGGAAGTACAGTAGTTGCCATTAAACGAGAAAACATTTTGAAGAATTTGCGTGCAATGAGTGACCCATATAATATAAAAGCAGATCTCACAAAAAATTGTGAGCAAACACGTAAATTCTGTCAAACAACTTTGTGATTCATGCAACAATAATGTCACGGAAACCTCTTCCATTACTCCATAGCGACTGGTAGAAAGTATTCCATCAGAGCACTTAGTAATTGTGTTGCCAAAGATGTGGTATACGTTGCTTTTTGTAAAGTTTGTGGAAAACAAGGGGTACGGTCTACAACTAGTTGGAAGCCGCCCCTATCGAATTACAAATCCCAAATAAAAATCAACATAAATACATGCGCATTGTAAAGCAGTTCATTCATTTTGTCCGGACGAGACTGTAGAAAATTTTGGATTTGTTCTTGTTGACGTAGCCAATAGCAGAAAATTTAAGAACTGAACAAACCGACGACCTGTTTTCACAAAATGAAAAATTTTGGATTGGCACTTTAGTAACTCAGCATAAAAGGATGACTGGAAGTCACGATCGGTTACGTTCAAAACTAACTGAGCGATAAAAGATTGGATGGTTGAGAGCAATTTTTGTCGCGTCTTACTTTTACATTGTACATTGTCTTTGTATATTTTCTTTTTCGTTGCCATGGTAGGTAGCAGCAGATTGTAGAAATAAGCTTTTAATATGGTTTAGGTTGCCTTTCCGTCGCCCAAAATGTTGATTATTTTACTTCTATCAATCTCTCTTCTTACCAACAAGGCTCTGGACAAGCACCATACTTCTAAAATCTTTGTCTTCAGCGGTTTAAGTGCTCATAATATGACCTGTCTGACTGGTTAAAATTTGACGGAAAATCTGGAAAGGTTATTCACAACTTTGCTGTAGCTATAATTTTGCACTGCTTTTTGATTTTCCAACAAGATTTTCTAATTCAGAGTCAGGAGAACCTTCTCTTACAGACCTCTTTTTGACTTCAGTTCCTTATCATCTTCCTTTCATATTTGAAGTGTTTTATATCTTGATGACAAGTTTTATCATCATATTTTTATTTGGCCAGGGTGGCTAGGGTGGGTTTTCCTAACTTCTTAAGAAATATTCTTTGGAGTTCAGTTTTTACTAAATCGGCTACGGATACTGCAACTGAATTGATAAAATAAATTCAGGTCCGTTTTTAAATATTTTTGCCTGGTTTCAGTTTGCCTTAGTCTTTTTTGTAGGTACTATTATCGGAAGTTTTGAAATGAGCCTTTCTCGCTGGTTACTGGCTNCTCTTTTTGACTTCAGTTCCTTATCATTGTACGCTTTTATTTTTACCCCCTTTGGATCTTCCTTTCATATTTGAAGTGTTTTATATCTTGATGACAAGTTTTATCATCATATTTTTATTTGGCCAGGGTGGCTAGGGTGGGTTTTCCTAACTTCTTAAGAAATATTCTTTGGAGTTCAGTTTTTACTAAATCGGCTACGGATACTGCAACTGAATTGATAAAATAAATTCAGGTCCGTTTTTAAATATTTTTGCCTGGTTTCAGTTTGCCTTAGTCTTTTTTGTAGGTACTATTATCGGAAGTTTTGAAATGAGCCTTTCTCGCTGGTACTGGCTATGTCTGTTGTGTCCATTGTAACTTGTTTCTCTTAATGTATTCATCCTCATGCAGTTGTTGCTTCTCGTCGTAATAAATCTTTCTATGAATTTAGTTTTTTCCCCGGATACCTGGTTTGTGGAACTCTTTGGCTGCTGAATGTTTTCCTCTGTCACATTATTTGAATGTTTTTAAGTCTAAAGTCAACTTTTATCTCTTTTCTTACTACTTTTTTTTTAAGTTTTCCATTTATTTTACAATTTCAGTCTTGTTGAAGTTCAGTATCACTTTACAGGATCTCTTTCCATTAGTCATCTTTGGACAGTAATCAGGGTACTGATTGTATGTATCTGAATGTATCTAGTTCCAGACTCTGCTGATACGTTTCAATTTTTGTCTCAATATTAAAATGTGGCTAGTCTTAGTCTTTTTATAGTTATTTTCACAGGAAGTGTTCTGATGGGCTTTCCTTGCTGGCGTGAATCGTTGCTTTCAACATCTTTGGCTAAAGGTGCCATCATATATCCTGTGACCCCTCTTTACTGCATTTCGCGTTACGCTTCCTTTACTCAGGAACCACCTAACATACACATTTCTGTTTATCTTGCCCTATTTATTTCTAAATCTTGCTTTGTTCCTGGCAAAGATAGTAGGATAGTAGAGAAATTGGCAACCAAGGTCCAGGAGATTTCTCTAACGCATATGTTTGATTTTTTGTCACGGGGCTAGTGCATGTATATAGGCACTACAGGCTTCATAGTCAAGGAACAATCTTCTTAAAGGGCAAAAGCGTGAGTTAAAAGCAATGGCTCTAAAATTAAGACAGGAGAGTAAGTTTCATACTTCTCTTACCATGTGGATCTGCATCGACTAGAGCAAGAATTGGTATCCCCAGATGTGACCACAACTTTCGAACCACGAGTCTAGTGTTTATGTCTGGAAAACCCCGGCCCTGTAAAGGCAGAGAAAGACAGAAAAATAAAAATTGTTCAATATTTCAAAATCATTGTCTGAGTGGGGGATTGATCGGGGTATCGTAATTACTGATATATGCATTAAAAACTTAGAAAAAAATTAATGAACTGACATACTGTTTTTACAGTCTAATTGTAAAAAAGTCAACATACCGTAATCAGAATGCAGGATCCCATCTTTTTAGTAAAATTGTCATCCGCAAGTTTTTGAAAAGTTGCCTCTTTTTCAATGACTAAAATAAATTTTGCATTTGAATGGATGTCTGCTTAGTTAAGGAACATAACATAAGGGCTGGAAAAAATTGTTTAATTGAAGCCTCAAAACACTGAGGATAACGTAAACGCTGTCATCGCTGCCACATTTAACTATTAGATCCTTATTGGTGATAATACGACTGGAAAAGATTGAATGCTTTTTCATGTAAAAGCAATAAGAGTAAGTCGTAACTGTTGACTGAAAAGGATACCTGTAACTGATTCGACGTGGGATGGCACAGAAATACCCTGAAAAAAACAGGAGATTTGTTGTTATTTTTCTTTAAGAGTAAACTTATGTATTTCTCACTTTTTCCATTACTACAAAGTCTTGTTCCGTCTATCGTAGCCTTTTCCCCCAAGCTAGGACAAAACAATCATGCGATATACGGTCCGTAAAAATACATTCTTTACATTTTTTCCACATCTAGTTTTGTAAATGTTTTTTGTTGCTAACAACCCGTGAAAGAATCTTTAATCTATTTTATCTTTATCTCTTCGAAGTATACGACCTCTTCATTCTTATTTTTCTTCTACATTCTTCATCCCTTCCTTGTTTACCGCTTCTAAGGTAGTCCATTTATTTATAGATATCGTTGTTGGTCCATTATCATTGCTATAATGTGGCTTACGATTGTTAAAAAAACCCCTGACATTTCCTAATTCCTGATCAGAAATAGCAAGCAAGAAAAAGTTTAGTTAAGTTTGAACATTATCTTTAATCTCGTTCATCCTTATCTCATTGAATAATGTGACCTCTTTACCCAAGATAGCCTTCCGAATTTACAAATGCCATGTTTTTCTAATACGCTGGACCACAATGGATGATCAAAGCGGTTCTTTTGGTGAAATAACACAATAGTAATAGCTTGTCTTTCTTGGTTGCTAAAATGGCCCTTTCAAGATTAGAAGTTGTCTTTGATCTTATCAGTGTTTCATTATAGGTGCGTAGCCACTTTGTGGTGGTAAAAGTTTCCTTCTTCAACTTTACAGAGAAAACAATTCGTTTGTCGAATATTCCAATGGGAAAACACATGAGGTTCAGTGTTAGTGCAACCCAGCAGGACACTTGTTCTATAGACGTAGGCGATTATGTCATTCCACTTGCCTCTTTCTCGTGTCATACTCAAGAGCTTTCTCGCTCAACCATTTCCTCAAACTGCTTATCCACACTTTACGTCTCCTACCCCTGCTCCTCTTTCCGTCCACTTTTCCTACCATCGCTACCTCTTCAAGCAGGCCTTTTCTCATAACATGACCAAAAAAGTTTTTTTCGTGCGGACCTGATTAATAATTGTCCTGTTAACTGCCACCCTTAATTCCTCCTTCGTTATTTATCTTATCTGTCCATGATAAATTCATTATCCTTCTCAAAAACCACATTTCACAGCTTTCTAGATTGCGTATCTACTCTGATATTACTGTCCATATTTCTGACCCATACCTTAAAACTGGATATACATGGCCATGCAGCACAGGGAGCCTTGTTGACATTCTTGTACGCTTGTTCTTCAAAATGTTTCTAAGCTAAGAAATGACTGACTAAGCCACTGCTATGCATTTCTTGATCTCCTTTACCCATCTAGCTTACTCAATAATTAGACTTTCAAAATAGTTGAACAAGAAAGACTGTCTGATGATCTCACCATTGACTTTGAAAACACAACCCGGCTTTCTCTTTTTGACAAACCGTACATTTAGTCTTCTTGGAGTTGGCACAATGGATGCTAGATGAAAGAAATGTAATGCATTAAAAGTAAAGTTGAGTTTTTTTATGTTGTGCCAACACTTTTCCTGTTTCTACTTAGGTATTAATTCTTTTTACGAAAAGCTGCACAATAAACAGATCTAAGAATGTCCCAGAAAAATGGGATTTTTTAGAAAAGGAGTTATGCGACTTTTTTTTAAAGAAAGGTCTTAACGATTGAATGTCATAAATCCATGAACTAGCAATTTTTAGATCCATATTTAGATCCATACAGGTCTTTCATGAATTGTTAACTTCAACTATTGTACTTGAAAAAGTAGCTTGAGATTTTTGTTTTCATTGATAAAGGAATAATACACACTACACACAAGATTGGTAAACCCCCCTCCCATAGAATATCCATTCATTGGTATTCACATTATTCACACTTTTCCTCCTAGATGAGATCTGTACACCTCCTAGTCATACTTTACATAATACTGTATGTTTCATGCTATAACAACATATGCCGTCTCCTATGGCCATATCATAGGCTTAAATACCGTTTAAACATAATACCATACTGTAGGTTACCAAAATCACTCTTACTGCTTGATTTTCTTTTTTTAACCTTTAAGTTTCTAGTGGAGTAACTCGTTTTTGACAGAAAATCGTATATTTCTTTTGCCAATACTTCTGTCAGCAAATTCTTACGTTAATAGTAGCTATGGTGTTGGGACAAAGCTGTCTGCTGCCTTGCTTTTAGCTTGGTCTTTTCTTTGGTGGTATCCCAGCTAGGCTACTGGGTTTTCAACTTGACATAGTGTTTTATTGATTCCACCATTTTCTTCATTATGGTAACAGTTACTTGCATTTCGTTTTCATTGACTCTCCTTTTTATGTGATTTTCAGCATTTTAGGAAGTTGTCTCTTTAATGTTTTATTCTCTCCTAATATTTTTGTATGTTTTTTTCTGCAAAAGAATTTAAACTATAAGATTTGCTTTGAAACAATAAAAATGTTGTATAAAAAATAACGATATCATAATTCTAAACAAAATCTATTGAAGACAGCAAACTTCCTTAATAATGACATAATTTTTTTCACTTATAGAAGTATTTTCTTGCGGATTCAATTTTTGTTTTTGTTATTTCGTAATGCAATAGATATTTTCTGTTAATATGGACAGTCAGAAAACTTATAAACATTTTGTACTGGTAGTACTTTTATTGTGTATCCTGTAAAGAAAAAGAAACATTAAAGGCAATTTATTGTTGCTGAATTACCAGGATAATAACTTGCAAAATTTCAAAATTCAGTTTTCGCTGAGTTTCAAATTGATGAAACTAACAAGAAAAATAACAAACCTACATCCCTGGACCCATCACAATCGATAAAGTTGTCGTCTCCTTCACGAAAAGTTAAATCTCCAAGTATTAAGCCTATGATACAATATTAGTAAATAGTTATTGAGCTCGAATTAAGCAAATGTAGAAATATTATTAAATTATGTTAATTATGTTTCGGGTATTTGGTAAAATGTCTAGATGTAGAAAAAAGAGTAGACTAAAACGCTTGATGGTGCTTACACAAAGATGTTTAAGAGTGGTTAACAAGACCTGACAAATATCGAGCTACAAGACGAGCTCTCAAAAATAACAATAAAAATTGCTGAGCTAAGAGTGACGTTTAGTGAGAATTATTGGAGAAGTAAAGAAGAAGTTCTCCGCAAGGTGCTTCTTTAGAAACCTTTGTACGGAAGGTAACTACGCGGCAGACAATCCTGTACATTTATTGGCCAACTAGTAGATGGTACTGGCGTTCCGAGAGAACATCTAGCAGCAGAAATGGAAAACAGTTAAAACTGAAAAGATCGTGTCATGACAATCAGACTGAGGTCGATCAGGCAAGGTAGGTAGGTAAGTTCTAGACAATGTCTGTATATGTTAAATTAAAGTGGACAAAAAATTGATACAAACAATACAGTCAAAATTGCGTTAAGGCAAGCATTTTAGTGACAGTCTTCTGTCAATTAGGGCAAGTTCTGAATCTTCCAAACAGAATTCACACAAATAGTGCTCGTAAATAGTGGCAGCTTAGTTTCATTTCATTCCACTCCATACAATATTGAAATTGCGTCACATGTCAGCTATTAGGACAAACTGAAATTGTTTTTACATTTTTTTACATTTATTACAATCCAAGCTTGTATTCGTAAAAACTACAAAGCATCCTTGTTTACGAAATACCCAGATTATCTTAAATGGCAAATCAAGAGGCAATTAATACTACTTTTATCCTACGATATGCATATCTTCTCTGAGTGAAGACCAGTTGTGAATCAGATAATTTTCCTAGACCCCTACTTGTATTTTCTAGTGGCAGGCTTCAATGCAAATTACAACAACTTTGAAAGTAATATTGGAAGAGAAGCCGTGGAACAATAAAGAAAAATAAGTGGACTGAACTGGCTTTCAACTGGCTTTCATGCCTCTGTTAATTGAGTCTTCAGTGCTGTGCATTTTGGCAACAAAAACTTTTTTTTGAATTGCACTCCAACTCTCAACTTTGATAAGCCTTTAGATGTATACGTCTGTAGTTTTAATTTACAAATAGCATATGACTAGGTCATGCAACTTGGATGTATATGTGTATGTAGCAAAAATATACATTATTTCTTTTTTTTCCAACAATTTCTAGATTCTTTCATTGCACAGGATAAAGTTCATTCAACGAGGGCTATACGCCAAAACTATTTAGATTCTACTAGAAGTTCCGCGTGGATAAATAAGTTCCCGAGCAAAGAAAGTAGCATCTAGGAATAAACGCCTGGCCTAATATAAACTGAAAGAAAACCACGGCATAGTACTGTGGTGACAGTTAATAAAAACTCTGAGGGTATTTGAAAGAAAGAGATTTTTATCACATGTTTAAAATGATTTCATGGTTTCAGAGTAAAAAACAATATCTTTTAACCCTGAAGAAAGTTAAGCCTCCTGTTTACAATATCATGTTCTGATGGAATATTATTAGTTACGGACGTGTGATAAAGACAGGAGAAATTTAATAACCACGTGAATAAATATAGAAATAACAAGATCTTACCTTTCGATGAAGCTAGCTGTAAAGAAAAAAGCAATATGAAGTAAACGGCATACATATATAATCAAGCTCAATGCAACATAAAGGATACAAAAGTAATGATCATACATGTGTTAATATAAATATAGGTTTATGTAAGCGTGTATGCTAGAGGCGTGAAAAGTAAGTTAGCAATAAATCAAACCTGTTAGCTTTTTCTAGAGATTGATAAATGGATGGATGCGTGGATAGATAGAGAGACAGATGGATAGACAGACAGATGGATAGACAGAAAGATAGATAGACAGAAAGATAGATAGACAGATAGATAAAGAGATAAATAGATAAGTAGATAGATAGATGGATAGATGGATGGATAGTGAAATTAAAAATTTAAATAGATAGTGAAATTTAGCTTAAAATCTTCAAGATGAAATACTCTTGGCTTGGGTTTTCTATGCTTTTATCATCTTAAGNATAGGTTTATGTAAGGGTGTATGCTAGAGGCTTGAAAAGTAAGTTAGCAATAAATCAAACCTGTTAGCTTTTTCTAGAGATTGATAAATGGATGGATGCGTGGATAGATAGAGAGACAGATAGATAGACAGACAGATGGATAGACAGAAAGATAGATAGACAGATAGATAAAGAGATAAATAGATAAGTAGATAGATAGATAGATGGGTGGATAGTGAAATTAAAAATTTAAATAGATAGTGAAATTTAGATTAAAATCTTCAAGAAGAAATACTCTTGGCTTGGGTTTTCTATGCTTTTATCATCTTAAGATTTATTTATTTATTTATTTATTTATTAATGTATATTTAAGCAAGATAAAAACTTCAGTAGTATGTACAACATTTGGAAAATATATACAAAATACTGCTATCATCAACGTTTTTCCTGCCAGCATTTCAAAAAAAACCGAAAAAAAATATAAGTAAATGGAATAAAATTTTGTTTTATTCGAAAAATGTATTTAAAAAGTAAAATATTTAGAGTCCTCCATACAAAAGGTAAATTAGGTATGAAAATGAATCTACTGTAATCCATGGTACACTCTAAATATTAAAGATAAAATTAGATAAGGTTAATTAAAATTTGAATTAGTAGAACCTTTTTGAGCAGTTCAGAGTTTCACTTTTGATAACCTTAGAAGAGTTCCGGAATTTCGAGTGTTTCGATGACATTCAAACGTTTCGAAGTAATTTCTAAAGTTCTTGTTTACATCTCGTTTAATGCACTGATGGACAATTACGACTATTTTCTTCATTTCAGGTATTTCGATCGGAGTAACAAGCGTAAAACCAGTTGAGAATTTCTTTGAGGCTCTCTCATCGATTCAAGCTATTTTACATTTTTGAGTGTCCCTGAATGAGAAAAAAATGCGGAGGGATAGTACGTCGCAATCGGTACAACCAAAGCCAGATATAGTGTTATTGCACCCTAAAGAGTGAGAACTGGTCGAATTATTTATAAAACTCTTAATCGACTAAATGCCTTTTTGTAACATTTCTTGAAGTGCCCAGATGCTTGTGCTCAGTTGTTTCAGTGAAATTTTTGTTGTGAAGCGATGTATTTAGGTTGTTATTTTATAGCTTTCAAGGTGTTCTAAACAGGATGCATTTAGTTTTTCCTTTTTTTGACCTTTGGTATTAATTGATATTAGTTGAGGCAGCTGTATATACATGACAGATCTTCATTAAAATACTGTTCAATTTGATCTATTTGCTTCTATGAGACAAATGTCACTGTGTCGTCGGCGTATGTTAAAATTTGACACATTCATGGGTGCCATGAATGTATCAAGAATAAAAGTGGACCAAGCTGGGATTCTTGAGGTAAACCACAAAACACCGATTGTGGTTGTTATAGATGGTCATGGAAATTGAACAATGCTGCGTTCTTCCGAAGAGTTAGTTGAAAGACCACTAATTGGAAGTGTTTTTGATAACATGCTTTTTGGAGGACCCCAGGCTTATATAAAGCTAATATTTTAGCGATTGTAATGTCATTAGATGCCACGCTTGAAGACAGTGATCATTTTATAAGATGTGCTAGTGGCTGTTTGATGACATGCCTTATGTCATTTAGGTATCTTGCAGCGATGTCATCTGATCCAGTGACTTTGTTACTTTTCAGATTTTTCAGGTGGCGATCAACTTCGCTTACAGTTACGTATTTCAAAATAAATGTTGGAAAAGTTGAATATTTGTCTATAGTTCCGTCACTCCAAATGAAGTTGGTAATCAATAGGCATATGGTTCTTCGAAAGGGCTGCACAACTCTGGGAAAAATATCCACAGAAGTGCTTGGCGATTGTGAGGTTTTCGGTCGTTTTGGACCCATATATGACAAAGGATGATGAAGAACTGTAAGACTCCTTTGTCGGAAACACTTGCTTGATGGATTTCCAAAATTTGTCAGAATTTTTAGAGTTCTTATGTAGCAAGAGTTTATGGAAGTTAACTTTAGCAGACTCAATCAAGCTGGGTGCCGTGCCAGAATTCTCGCCTTGGCGGCAGCCATAACAACCCTCTCTTAGGGTTCTTCAGACCCTGAGTGAGAACAGTGGGTCTCCAACCAGTTGCACTTTCTAACCATGCCCAGTACATAGTTCTTTTTCTTCCCCTTGATCTTTTTCCTTCTACACGACCAGTCAGTACAACCTCTTCAAGACTCTCCTTCCTCATCAGATGCCCTACAAACCGAATCTGCCTGTTCACGATCGTATGTAATAAACATCTAGTAGTTGCTGCCGTACCCAGAACGTCCACATTGGTTTTCCTGTCTGTCCATTTCCACTGCTCAAATCCTGTCTTCCAGACTTTTATTAATAATCCCAACTCTCCCAGCCATGTAGTAAAGTTGACCACAGGTAGCATTGAAGTAGCTTAATTCTAGTTTCCATTGTCACACTATTTGACAGTAGAACCTTCTCAAACTTTTTGAAATTTGTTTTCGTAATGCCAATTCTTCTCTTTATTTCCACCTCTGACCTAATGTCTGCTGAAACCAAACTACCCAAATAAACAAATTGTTCAACTTTCTCTAGTTCTTGGCCCTTAATCAGGATCTTACATCTCGCCTCCTTCTTTTTTCAAAATACCATCACAAATGACTTCTTTCTGTTTTTCTCCAAACCTTTCTTCTCGCTTTCTTCTACCGTTTTTCTTCACTGTCTGCTATCAAAAAATGTGTCATTTGCTTATCTAATTTTATTAACATTTATTCCACCAATAGATATTCCTTTCATGTCCTTAATGTTTCGCATGATCATTTCCGTGTAAAGAGATAACAGGTCAGGAGATAGTATACAGCCCTGTCTCATTCCCCTCCTTATTTCGACATACTCACTAACTTCGCTATTGAGTCTCACAGCTGCCTTTTGTTCCCAGTATAAGTTTTTCAACAGCTCAATATCCTGTCCATCCAGATCTAATGCTTCCAGGATTTCAAACAAAGCCTCATGTCTAACTCGACCAAATGCTTTCACAAAGTCAATGAAACAAACATGTACTTCTTTTTACATACTAACTGCTTTCTCTGCTAATATTTTCAGTACAAAAATGGCATTTTTTGTACCCTTATCGGCTGTGAAACCATACTGTTCTTCTGCTACCTCTCCAACTCTTCTACTTCGCAGCCTACCTAGAAAAACTCTATGAATCAACTTTGCTAGTCGGCTCATTAAGCTGATTGTTCTGAAAAACTCACATTTCGTAACCCCCGTTTTCTTGGGCAGAGTGATAGAAATAGATATGCCCATCAACTCTGGAAAATGATCTTCCAAATAGATTTTCTTTGCTAATCTTGTTATTTTTTCTATTCCAAACTCTTCTAGTGCCAAGATCATTTCTTCCACAATTCCATCCTTGCCTCCAGCTTTACCTCTTTTCATGTTCTTTACAGCTTTTTATATTTCCACCTTTAAAATCGGGTTGCCTCCTTGTTTCTGGGAAATACTTATTTCGCCTCAGTTATCAGCAAACAACTCTTCTATATACTCTTTCTGTCGATGTATCATTTGCTCTTGATTTACCAAAATACTTCCATCCTTTGCTTCAATGCAGCTGGGTGTAACACTCCTTTTACCTGCGATTACCGGTCGCGCCATGTGATGCAACTTCTGTGGGTTGGTCTTCTCCATTCGTTCCAGTTCTTCGCACTGTTTCATATACATGCACTCCTTTGCTTGGTGACATTTTATACGCAACTCCCTGTTTAATGCGTCATATTATTCTGACCATCTCTTTACTGTTCTACGCTTTTCCATTTCTTCGAAAATCTCGGCCGTCATCCATTTCTGCTTATTTCTTTGTCTTACACGAGGTATGATTTCTTCAGTAGCTTTACTAATTGCCGAACGAATTTGTTCATAGTCATCTACTGTTCTGTTGTTCTCCTTATCATTTTTCATGTGAAGTTTAACCTTATGTTGAAAAGCCGTTTTCTCATCATTGGGTTTCAGTTGGTCTACATTTCTTCAATTTCAGCTTGACAGAAGCAACTAATAGAACATGATCACTGTTGCAATCTGCACCTGGATAGCACTCCGCTTGTGTGACAGCATTTCTAAATATCTTGTTGATTGTTATGAAATCAATCTGGTTTCTTGAACAATTATTTGGGCTTCTCCATGTCCATAGACGTCTGGGATGATTTTGAAAGTACGTATTAGTGATCATCAGGTTATTTCCTTCACACCGCTGAACTCAGGTATTTCCACATCTGTATTTTTATCATATTAGGAAACGTTTGGTATGTTGGAAAGAAATTTCAACCAATAAACTCCCTATTTCGTCATTTTCCAAATAACTTTGTCATGCGTAGGGAATTCCTTGCTTGGTAGAGATTCCGACCTCTCCTCCTCCACCTGAACCTCTGCACTTCTGTTCGCACACGTGCCCTGGAGTGTCAATTGTTGCAAAGTTTCATTTAAACAGCAAATGTTAGTATTATATGACTCTAAAAGGTCAGCAAGAATATCCTCTTTTCCCAACAAACCACATTTGATTTGATGAACAATCCTCATACCTCCACTCGAAGCAAGCTCTTGTAGTTCCTTAACAAATACACGGTTTGATCATAACTCAATATCTCCAGATAAAACAAACAGAGAATATGTATCTGCTTTTGGAGAACAATAAACTATTTTTTTATTTTACGCCCAAAGTGAAGAAATAAAATGATTGCTTGAGGCATAATTCATATTCTCCGTGAAATGAATAACATATGGCATCAACCTTTACAAAAGTACTTTTTACCAACACAGTTGTGAAAAAATGCAGGGCGATTTTCTCCTGGGTTATTTATGGAATAGATGCAACAGATTGGGAGAGAGAATCTTATGGTAAAGTTGTTCCTAACGTTTCCAAGAGATACCTGTATACTTTTATAAAGCCGGAAAGTATCTCAAATATTTTCAAATACACAAAAGCTCTTTAAGGGATCTGTAATAGTACGTAAGGTGCCTGTTATTTGTGTTTCAGGCACATATATAGCCCTATGCAAAGGCTAGAAGTTTAGTGGCTCAAGGGTTCAAGAGAAATATCTGCAGTCATTCTACTATAAAGCAATGATAACGTTTATAATCTTACTTCCTTTTTTCAATACGAGTCTTCGGAAATAGGAATTCTTTACCTCTCTCTATTTGTGTCAATGTTTGATATTTGAAAGACAGAAGACTTCTGGCATTGTGAAAGCTATTTATTTTGAAATCACGCAATTCTCAACAGAATATCAAGTTCATACGTTTCAAAAATCTTTATATTGATGCCTGCCATTGGAGATTTTCAATTTGAAAACAAATTGCGTTACTAAAGTTTTTTGATCACTGTAATAGCATTGTATGATTTAAACTTTTCTTTTCTAAGGTAAATCACAGTTTTCAAAACACAATACTTGAATCTTTAATATTAAATTACAATTAAGTAAACCCCCCAAAATAACTTCATCTAATTATTATTATAATATAATTTCATCACATAAGTTGATTTTGTTGTGCTGTGGACCAAAGGGAACCAAAAATTAGAAGTTTCTTTACAGCCCACTTTAAATACCTTAACTACGGATTTCAAGACAAGTATTGGTGAAGCGTGCATGGCTCCTATTTTCAAAACAATGTATGAGGAATTTAATTCAGTAGTTACAGCTTAGTTGTACCTGGGTGGAAAGATCAGTAACAGATTTTCTCAACAGCTGTGAGATAAACGATATATATAATGCAGATAGTGGTATGGACATTGAAAGTTCTCTAGATTTAGAGGTTACTTACGAAGGATAAACCTTAGCAGTCTCAAATAAAACAGGGATTGTCTGTTGGCGTGTATAATCCTCCCTTGCCACCCTTCGTAAAATCACAGTGAAGATCTTTAGGTGTTTGATGAGCGTGTGGAGGACGTTTTGCTGGATGAAAACTTCAGCTTGGTTTGCTTTCCCCTTGGCGAATACTATTATTACCAACAAGGGAAATTCAGTCTTAGTTAGCTTTCAACTGATAACATTACGTTCGGTATCTTCAAATGAGAAAATTTATTACAATTTTACCAGACCTAGAAATCCAGGTTGTGTTTACAGCAATGAAAACAGATATCAAACCCTACCGTATTGGGTAAGTTCGTCTATTCACTGTACCAACATCTCGCATCACTTATATTTGATTGTATAGATCACATATATTTAATTTCTTTATCTTGTGGCATCAGCCAAAAAAATCAAAAACAGAATTCACTGCTGAGTTTGAAAGAGTTATTAAAGTCTTTGGTATATTACACTGTCAACTTACAATATCCACCCTATCTGACGATGAGATTATAGATTTTTACTTAATCTTAAGCAAAACTACTATAGAGACTTCAGTCCATGCATGTGGTGAACTAGTTTTCTCATCACAAACGTCTCTGATAGCAATACAATTTCTTGTCGGAGCTCTTTCAATAGCACAGCCTCTGTACCACAGAAGTATTAAAACTAAATGAATAGAAATTATGGACTTTGAGATCCATAAAAAGTGAGTTACATTTAGATCTAAAACGAGCGAGATAAAGCTGGTTTAAGAGTATGTTTGGTGGCTAAGCTTATTTATCCTGAAATCCAATCAGTGGAGAACATTACAGATGATAAAGATGTCTGAAATGTGCTAGGGCGCTTAAAACAACTCTTTTCTTTCGGACACTGTTTGAAACCATCTGAAAACTGCTAATGAAAGAGCTGCAAAGGAAAGAATTCATAGAACTTTACCCATGTTTGTTGAAGTAAATGGTCATGCTGAAGATATTAATGGTGTAAAGAAAGAAGTAAAATAAGTGTATGAAACCAGTCAAGAGTATTTCTTATGTAACGAGACGATTACCGAAAATACTATTGTTAGAACTTACTGTTTCGAGAATTCACTCGAGAATTGAAAAAGAGTTTGATTTAAGACAACACAATAGCATTGCTAAATATTGTCAGGATAAAATCAATATTGCAGCTAAACAAGTGAGACTTGTAAGAAAGGATTTGGCCTTGACATTTTACAAAGGAAACCAAGAACCTTTTATTTACCAAAAAAGGTATGCAAATTTTGTACCGATAATCTTCGATGGATACAATCTTGCAAATGGTCTTATCTGGAATTGTTTCAATACCCCGTCCCAAAAGTGACCTTACATTTACTGACAATAACAGAAGTATTAGCTTCACACACCTTCTTTCCAAAATTAATAATTTCGTGTTACTTAATGGACTTAGACCTGTTGGTAACAAAATTGGGCGATCTAAGCTAAACCTGCCTCCACCGAAATATACCATCTTTAACCTGAGACCTTTCAATGATAGAAAAGAGAGGCTGATCAAAAACAGGTGAAGTTAAAAGATAAGTAAATTTAAGCATGGGCAACTATGAACACTTTCTTTAAGTATGGGAAAGTCCGTTTAAGAATTCAGACAAAATTTATTCATTTGAGCAATCAGTAGGAACAATCTTGATCACTACAAAATTAATCTCTTTGAATAGAAATTGTAAGCAAAATCTTGAAGTTGAGAAAAAGAGGTCATAGCATCGACACATTATCAACATGTGTCTTTATGGTAACTTGCTTTTCCGACCGTCCATAAACAAAAACTTTGTTTAGCCTTCATGGGTCATTTGATGCGACAGTCAGAACCAGCTACATTTGTATTGTTTTGCACCCAAGAATGAAAATATCGCCTGAAGCAAACCCTGTATTACAGTCAAATTAATTACGGAGAATAACACTGACTTTTGTGTAATGGAAGCTATCACCACTATGAAAGGCAGAAAAGATGTATTTTCATTGACAGGAATCCGATGACAACAACTAACCAGATGAAATTAATACTTGCAACTGTGGAAAGCGCTCAGACAGATATAGAAGAATTGGCTCTGGAATTCTCTAGAAGGCTAACAAACGTTTCCCTTGTGACAGAAGAAGTAACAGTTTCAACTAAATGTTTCAAGTTAAAAATATATTGTTGACAAATGTCTGAAATAGTCAAAGTAGCAGCAAATAATTCCGAGTTATTCAAGCAGAATTAATAGTTTATCATATTGGATATTTTCCCGCATCAAATTAGGTGTCCAACTGTATTTTGCAGAATTATTTTAACTGCGGCTGGTTGGAATATTCAATATTTGCTGCGAAGTGTTTTTTGGGATTGTTTCCGGTATCTTGCGTCTTCTTTACTTCTCAAAAATCTAAGCCCTACAATCTGCTTATGAGCTTACCCAATATTTTTATACCCTACAAGAGATTCTATTATCTATATCCTACAGCTAAATACTGTTTCACTGTACCCTTATGAATCTGGTCTGTTAGCTTTTAGCAGAGTTGTTTTGACAATAAACCTTCATGATTGACTACTCAGATTAGTTTTGTAGACAACATCTCAATTCATAAGTTTCCTAGAGCACTGCATCAGATATTGGTACCCCAGTGTAGGCATGCGTTTCGTGCATTAAAAGAGGAATCCCCTTTTCTGTCTTTTACATTTCTAGTTCTCAAGTTCCATATAAATAATGCATTCAGATCTTGACAACTTGACGTTAAGGAGCAATTTTTACAGTTTTATGGAAATATCTTTTGTATTTTTAATTGTAAGCGGTTTGAAATTGTTCACCTCCTTCTGATACCATATCATTTATTGCATTCAATACTGATCCTTAACTAATCTTATCTTTGATCATTGGTATTAAAGCACCTTTAAGCTTCAAATGGAAAGTAATTCTAACTGCTTTGCTACTAAATAAATCTATAGATATCATTCATAAAAAATCATGTTATGGGTACGGTAGTCAAAAATAAAGAGGAACTGGTCAAACTGCTATTGTTTAGGTAAAAGTAGAATAAACATTAATTTACTGCGGTCCTACAATCCACCCAATGCATCTTCTGAATGCTTCTTTGCAACAGAGGAATAAAATAGTGTTTGTTTGTTACAACGCTTTCATTAACTCCATACCATATTCAACTAAAATAATATAAAAATTCAAAGAGCATTGGATAGTGATACTCACAGCATGTAGGTTGTACCTTGGCACTCTCAGTAAGCAGGCCAGATCAGTTAATGCTTCATCAACCCGATTTTGCGTGCCAAAGAGGTTGACATCTAAATAAAACAACTCCCTGCAAAATGATAATTCAGCGGCTGGATAATTATTTAGAATATCCAGAAAATTCCTATATACTTTTTCCAAAGTAGTAAACTATACTGTGTATAGACGTTATTGTTTGTAAGCAATGTTACTGACAAAAGTACTTGAAAAGGCTATCACAATGGGATAAAACAGTAAAATGGAGTCTTTATACCAAAAATACTCCGAAAGTTCTACTCTTTAAATCTGTTCGACTACCCTATTTTGCATTTAGATTATTACTTTAGATTATTGCCTTAGATTGTTAGCTTAGATTATGTTAATCTGATTTCATCTCCTTGTAATAATACTGAAGAAAAGGATTTTGAATTATGAAAAGCAACAGAGGAAAAATTTAAGTTTCACTGAGCTGAGTTGGAACCAATGCTTTTAGTTTCTGTGGCCTTATGTTCTACCAACTGAGGTATTTGGGCTATAGATGTAAGAGCTTTATCATGTCATGAGTCGTATGCTTTTTCTGAGCTCAGAAAAAGCATACGACTCATGACATGATAAAGCTCTTACATCTATGGCTTCCTCTGAGTCCATAAAGTTCAGAATTTTCAAGAGTATTTGAGCTATGTTCTTGACCAGATCATATTGGGACACGAAGGACAACCTGGAGACCATTGTACCTTCCACTCGCATTTGAAGTATTGTCGTATGACTGACCATGACAGTGATTACTATTTATGTCATTTCTTTCCAAAAAATTAATGATGATTTGGGTTATTTCTGAACCAATGTACGGAAAGCATTGGAATAAACTTTAATAGTTCAAAGGGGCCAGAATGGTGAACACAGATGGCAATCACTGTTAGGTGGTCTACATAGGTGACATCTGAAAGAAGTCTACAAATGTCGAGAAATACTTTGCCACTTTGATTTCATCAACAACAGCAAACAATACCTTTCGACCCTTGAGCTCAATCACCTCTTCACAAATAATTGATGACAGGTATGATGCATGTTCACATACCTTGTTGACATGCACACGGCTATGTTCTGCAACAAATGTGTAATACTGACTCAGTAACTCAAGTGACCCGTGGTAGCTACCGTTGCTCGATGAGCCTGTCACAAAATTTTTGATGCCAAATGGAAGACCACAAATACGGAGTAATTGTATGGTACCAAGTATTCCTTCAAAAACACGTTTCCAAAATTGAACTTCATTTTCGTATTAAATCAACAGGTAAGTGTCGATTTGGCTAGATGAGCTCCGAGAATCTAGTACTGGAACTGCATAAAGATGTTTCTTAGGGTTATATACAAAACAATGAAAACTGCCACTAGTTCTTGAACAAATACCAATTTTTCTGTAACTGTTACCCTTTTCACGTATGGACAAGTAGAATTAATGATGGGGTGCAATACCAGTGCTCTAACTATTATCCAAATTGTATAACTGATACTTTAAAGCCATTTTCTTTATGTTGACATGGGGATATGTCAAACTGGATCCAATAATTACAAACGTTTTCAGATACCTTTCCCGGTCAAAGGTAGAGATCTTGAATGGCAATATCATCTGAAAACTTTTAAAGTTTCATAACAGGTTTTGAACAAGGCGTTCCAAATTCCTACTCTACTGCCTTTGTCACAAAGGACTGCTCCTTGCGTTCTCTGGTGGTTGTAGTCGTAGTTGGTATGAAGACTGATGCAAGTTCTGATGTCTTTTCAACCATTTCAGCTTCTTTTTTCCTATGGCAGTTACATGCTCTTATGCTCAACTGACATAGTCATGCTGCACCATTACTAGATTTTCTAAAATTGAAAATGTAAAATCTCAACGTTGGTATAATGAATACATTTATTTTTTATTCTGGAGTTTTCAACCTTCTTTATGGCCATATCCCTTAATTATTTTGGCCAAGTCTTTGAAAAGAAATACTTTTTTTAAGGATAAAGAAAGTAAAATTATACTAAAATCGAGAAAAATAAATGTGAATATACAACACAACAAAAATTGACGACAACAGTATTGTAAAGATTGTGGAGTCCAATTCAAGTATTTTTATGACGTTTCTATGCACCATCATCTCAGTGGATGAACTAACCAAGTTAAGGCTGCGCATTTGCAAGGCTGGGCACTAAAAACCCTTGGAATACTAACTCGCCCCTCCCAAGAGATGCGAGTGTAACGGAATGGCTGTAATTGTCATGCTGGAACAAAGTAGATCTCAAGGAATCTTCCATCAAGAACTTTTATTTATCACCAACACTCTCAACATGAACAAAACACCCTTAATGTTTACAGATCTAAAAAGAATTTATGATTAAGATAATTCAAACTTTTGAGAAAAGTAAAGGATAATTAAAGATATGTTATATTGCAAATACAGGAAAATTAAGAATTAAAGACGTCAAGAAAACAACTGTGATGTAATGTCTTTTGGGTCAAATCGAGGCTGAAAAAAATCTCGTACTACAGAGGCAATGAGGGGGTGACTAAAACGCTAGAAAAATTTCCTGCTTACTTGTCTCAGAAAGAGAGACTTAAGAAAAAGTAATTAGAGAAACCGAAATATCTACGACAAGTAGGCTATTCGTCAATATAACATATCGTATTGCTCCCCAAATAGGGAATCTGTCAGTTACAAGAATACAGACATGGTGTTAGTAAATGAATAATATGTTCGTTTCAAATTATCTTCATAAGTTAATACAAAGAAACAAAGTGGCCTATCCATCCCAAAGTAATACAAAACTAAAACTAAAATAAATAAGTCAAACAAGATAACCTTGCATGACTTGCTACAAAGTAAAGTATTAATTAGTACCATAGATTTCTTACTTCTAGGATTAGTACTAAGAAAAGATAGATAATCGTTACCTTATTCATGATGTAAAAGCTCCTGTCTGCCTACAGCTAAAACTGACTGTATAAAGGAGCTTTGACATAGTATGGCACTGGCCCCGGGAGCACTGGCTGGGTTCAAGGTACAGAATAGCAGCTCCATATGTTTGAAAACAGAACTACAGGTTGTGTGTACCCGTATCTTCCTCAAGGTGGTACAAACTTAGACATTCAAAAAAGAAGCTGTGGGAAGACTGGAAGCATTTGAGGTACATTGGTTTTGCAAAATACTTAACATCAGCTGTTATGGCCGAGTAACAAATGCGGAAGTGATCAGCAGAGTTCAGCCATAAATCAGATTGCGACAGATGGTCATCAAGTGAAAGCTGGGTATGTTCGGAAACATATGCCGAATCAATAATGAAAATATGATAAAGATAACAATTCTAGGAATGATGGCTGGAACATGATGGGGAGGGCAACAGAGAAGCCGATGGTTGATGACATCAGTGACACCACCCAGATGCGTATTGGTGAGGCTATGAGTGTGGGTAGTGACAGAGATACTCGGGGGAAGATGATGAAAAACACAGCAGACACTAACAGACAATAACCCAATAAGCTTGAGTCATGCTAATCAAGTCATAGCGGCTGTGACTTCTTAGTAATGCCAAGCTACTTAAAACTGTATTAATTTGCTTAGTTAAAGGGAATGTTTCTTTGAATTGATATCACTACATTCTCCGGGACGTATTAGTAACTCCTATACAAATATGAAATTAAATCGGTTGCTTGGGAATAATGTGGGTTATGCAAACCAATTGAATTGGAAAAGTTGTCACGAGGTTGACTAACTGGATACAATCTTGACAAAAATTAACTCAGAATCAATAAAAAACAATACTTAAATCCATCTTTTTGCACAAGCATTCCTTGGACAGAAAGCCTACTCTAAGGGATATCGCATAGAAAATATATGAAATCATTGATAACATGCATGTTGTCCATGCATGCATAATCTAGGTATAAAATATTTATTTATGGTAAAAAATAATAATATGATATTTAAATTTTCTGGCTGTAGCCAAATTACTCCCCTTAATTTACCACTGGTAATGGTAGTAGCTGTAGTAAATGAAATAGCAGTAGTAGTGATAACAGTGGTAGTAGTGATAAATGGAGTAAGAGTAATAAAAGTAGTTAAAATCGTCAAAGCAGTAGCAGTAGCAACAGTAGTATTTGCATTAAAAGCAATAGAAGCAGTACAAAAGTGGCGATGTTAGTAGTAGAAGTAGTAGTAGTAATACTGGTACTGACAGTAGCATTGAGAGCAGCGTTACATGTTGAAAGGTAATAGATATTAAATGGGTAGGTTGCTTACCTCTTGGTTGCATAGTTATTACCTTGAAGAAGATTGTAGCAGAGACTCAAAACTTTTAGCATAACAACTAAAATAAAGCAAAGTGTAAACATTGCATTAGAAATAAAGAGGAGAAATGAAAGCGGAACATGATACAGTCAAAAAATACACAGGACAAACCATAAAAGTATAAATCAACAATTTTCAGAGTGGTTACATTGGTGTTATTGTTGACTCCGTCCTTGTAAAGCCAAGCCTCTCGTACTCAAGTTGACATGGCTAAAATTATTTAAAAAATAATGATCTTAACAAGAACAACAGGTTACTCTTGAGTTAAGAAAAGACGGGAGATGAGCATTACAATTATATACAATATATTAAAAATATTTTAAGAAATTATGTGCCTGTCATAAATTGACGCTTTGCCACTAGCCGTTATTTTCTTATTTTGAAATTTTGAACTGAAAATTTAATTGTTTGTTTCATGCAATCCTTTGTGATTCTGAAGTTTGTTCTGGTAGCAATTAAAGAATAGGGAAGAATCTTAATAATTTTTACTGTACATCATTAGTTGCACTAACTAGCACATCGGAATACTTTAGTGTTGTCTCAAAGCTCTGGATCTACAAATCTACTTTCGTTTCAAGCAAAAATTGACCTTTAGAAATTATAATAAAGGGAAACATAACTTTAAGCCTCCTCTGTGGTTTAGCCGTTGTGACTATCTATTTTACAATAAGATCACCTGTCTATTAATACCTTAAAAAAATAACTACCACAACAAAACAGTTCTTCGCCCTAATGGATCTTATTTGCAACTGTTGGATGTTAATTTTCTTATTCTGATGGACAATGTTGATATTTTGTAATGTTTTATAATCAGATAGAGCGTAGATCAATATACGAAAGCCTAAAGTATTTGCAACTAGACTAGAGTTTGGTCAAGAAAAGTGGTAAACTGATACACGATTCAAATTGACCATACTAAGGTTTCTCTTCCCTAACAAAAAGGAGATGAAAACCCCGCGGCTTGCAGTATGTCAGACTTCATTGTCATCAGTGTCAATAAAGCTAATAAGAGTTTTCTGAGAAGATCACTTCTAATGACTCATATTGAAAAAAGTACCGATGGGAAAAAGAAGCACGTTGCACATTTTTTGATATTTGGGATGGCAACGGTACCAGTGACCAACGGCTTGGAAAGCAAAAGGAGATGTTCATGTTACAGTGATCACTGGGAGTGACCAGAAGGGATATGTTCAGGAGGGAGATGACCAGAGAGGTTATTAGGCCTGGAGAAATCTCAAGAACGTTGGCAAAGGTCAGGTTGAGGTCGTTTGCGCATCTCAAGAAGAGAGACTAGGAGCATGTTGGACAAAGGCTTTTAGGGATGAGGGTACCCGGTATGGTATGGAGTGAAAGATCGAAAGGGAGATCGTACGGTTGTGTGAAAGAAGATATGCGAGCAATAGAAATGGTGTGCGATGACGCCTTCAGTTGTGTCCCATGGAAAAAGAAGATTCACTATGGTGACACCTAAACTGAGAGCACCCCAAAGTAAAAGTAAAAGTAGAAGTTTCTAGAGAATCTTTGATGCGCCAATTTGCACACAAGTTTTTTAAAATGTTTGATTCGAACACTAGAAATAAAATATTCTTATTATGGAATTTTTAAGCCAGACAATGCATTTCAGTTGTATTTCAAATGAACTGCAATCAATATGTGTCCTCTCTTGGTATACGTACGTTTACAAGGTGCTAATAAAAATAGAATTTAGAAAAATCATTAAACTACAGGACACTGTGAGATATAATAGTGATCTGCAGTGTTTCAATCATGTGAAGTTATATCATGTGCAGGCTGACTGATCCTCAGTTGTTTTTGTTGAACACTTCCGGTTCTTGGAGATTTAACACAAAGGGAGGGAAAAGAATTTGCAACCAATATAGATGCTTTTGACGACAGAGATAAAACCTTCAAGATTTTCCAAATTTTAACAAAAACCGTTCTTTTGAATATAAGACAAAAAGTAGTTATTGGAAAGATCAGTTGGCGCCTTGTAAGGATTAAATTTTTATTATATTTTTATTATGCCTAAAAGCAGACCTTGCGGTTGATGTACAGACTAATATTTTTACAAAAATTACTTTTATTACAATAGCATATAACTGATATGAGTTAAAAACAATTACATTCTTAAAGCAAGACCATTGAATAATCGTTTGTTTCACGTCCAGGGAAAGCGTATGGTAGATGGTTATCACCAACCGTTCTAAAACACACAAGTCATTTGACACAGGTACCAAGTCCAGAAAATATCAGCTGCAACCATTAATTAATATAGAACTGATTTCCCGTTTTGTCCTTTTGTAATAGTATATATGTTACATTTAGCAAATTAATACATGTTAAATTCTTAGTCTGAATAGAACTTCTTTTTAGTTTTGTCAAACACATATCTACTAACATTTACTGTCAAATAATGTTGATTGAGAATTTTGCCTGTTTTGCCCCAGTCTAATGAAAAAAGAAAAACAGAGGATAATCTGTGAAAATGTTTCAAATGCTTTGATAGGTCCATGATCAGAAGCCAATTGAGAAGCACTGTGCTAGGTGTTTTAGGCTTCCAGTTCTTTTTGTTGAAGTGGATCTCGCCAGTTGTGAAAGAAAACCAAACATTGGACTTGTTCCTGGAAGAAGGAAGGCGACAATAAAAACAAAAACGAAATTACATATTTCGAAAAGTAAGCTTAAAAAAGCAGACCTATTTAGAGCAGCAGTGCTTTTAATAAAAATAAAGAAGGTCAAACTGTTTTGTATTTCTGTACACCAAAGTTATACATTGACTTTTGAATTATTGTATTTCAATTTTTATATTGATTATCCTGAAAAAGGATCTGAAAAGATGACTCTTTTTTCCGGGCAAGCACTGTTAATTGACGAGTTTGGTAAGGAGCACTTACTAAAAAACATATTGCCGAAGGCGAGACGCTATTATTATTATTATTATTATTATTATTATTATTATTACCATCATCATTACTATCGAGTGGTTACACACCATCAAGTGATGGATTAGTGAAAAACCCACGTTTAGTGCCCAGCAGCAAGCCAGGTAAGTTAAATGCAGGCATATGCATTGCAGCCACAAGAGTGAGATAAATAGAAAACCAAAAATGGCAACATCACTTCAACCTTGCAAGTGCTGCCCCACAATCAGCGAGGAAAGGCACACTGCTCAAGCTGTTGTTGTTGTATGACAACAACACATGACTACAACACTCCCCACTCTTAGCCTGATATCTGACAAGTCTGCTATTGCAGCATTGAATTCAAACTGGATATTTGTTATTGCCCTGTTTGGTTATAAAAACAACAATAAATTGGCACAAAAGGCCATGTTGTAATGTAAGCCAAATGGAATTTATTATTATTATTATTATTATTATTATTATTATAATTATTACAAAATGCTTTAACAACGTTTGTGTACTTCAGTCCCTTGAATATGCCGGGATCAACCTATGATCCTGGGGCTAAGTTATAGATAGAGTTCTTCTTAGTAAATGTGCAGTTCCAAGAAGCACCGTTTTCTGCAGTTCTTCGATTCTATTATTACCAGGTATTCGATCAATATATCGATTTATTCCTTTTCTAATAAGTCCAAGAGCTCCTATTACAACTGGAATGACAGTCGTTTTAGTGCTCCACATTTTGCTGATTTCTATTTCGAGATCTTTGTATGTCGCAACATTTCTTTTTGATGGTACAGCCATATCAATTCAAGTACTAAAACTTTTTTATTTATCTCTGATTACGATATCCAGCCTGTTTGCTTTGATTTCTTTGTCTGTGTTAATAAGCATATCCCACACTACTGTAACATCATTTCCTTCACCAACATTGGTTGGTTTATGTTCATACCATTTGTTACTGACTTGAATCTGGTAGTATTTACAAATCGTCCAGTGAATATACGCTAGTGCCTTATCATGTCTTTCTAAATATTCCTTTTTGGCTAGAACAGGACTGCCAGATATAATGTGCTGCACACTTTCATTAAATTCATGGCATAATCTACATTTCGGGTCAGCTCCATTTTTAATAATTTTGTGTTGATAGTATCGTGTATCGTATATTATATTATTATTATTATTATTATTATTATTATTATTAGACGATGCAGTTGCAGTCACCTTATTGGAAGGAGAAAACCAAATTCTTCTGAACTTCTTCAGCAAATGGTGTAAATGGTCAGAAATGAGAATAAAACCGTCAAAATGTTACGCCTTCGGTATCTGTAAAAAGGGTACATTGTCAGTTCAATACAAACCAAAACTCTACTTAGACAACAAGATTGTATCACAAATCGAGATTGATCATCATTTTACCTATCTGGGTCGACACTTTGACCTCAAAATGATGGATGAAATGCACAAAAAGGAAATAATAAAAATTGTGACTGAACACCTCGTAATCATCGATGGACTACCACTTCATCCGAAAAACAAGTTGAAGCTGTACCAACAATGGACATTATCGAAAATCAGCTGGCACCTGACAGTCTCCAAAATTTCGAACACTTGGGTTAAGAACAACATCGACAACCTCGTATCCAGGTACCTCAGACTATGGCTC
>RDPX01000206.1:1075408-1090949 GCA_003991215.1 Morbakka virulenta | reverse complement strand
GAGGATGTACCACAACTATGGTTCATTGTGATAGTTCCAGTCCTCTGGATCCAGTGACAGCTTAGTTGTGTTGCAACCTGTATTGAGTAGATCAATTTCATTGTAAATTTTCTAGATCGTTAATTTACAAATAAAACCATGTGAAGTTGAAAAAAATTATTATTATCATTCTTTCACCTGGAAACCACTTTAGTTTAGAGTTACTTTTCTTTCTTAATGTTTTTCTTTGTACTTTTTAAATCTTTTTTATTTATTGTTGTCTCACCTCTCTCAATTCTATCTCTAAAACCATGAATACACATACAGTATGGCAGTTATGTAAGAGCAACGAATTGGGCGTTATACTTTCAGGAAAGGCTTTAAACGAGAACCTCTTGCAGGGTAAGCTGTTAACTTAAGCACTCAGTTAAACTGAAGGATACTATTTGGAAAGGGGTGGTGATAATTAAGAATATAAAATTCAATAGCAAGAACAAATTAGGAGAATGAGTTTTGCATAATTGTTTATTAGACGAGGTGGGGACAAATGAAAAAAAGGACTTGACGAGGATTTTCTATCATTTCTGTTGTGGTCATGTTGGAAGGAAACCTGAAACTATGAGCAGTTTTTGTAGATATCACAAATGTATGACACTTGAGCTGTTTCCAAAATAAATACACACTAAACTTTAGACTCACCAAATTTCCTAGTGGAGTATATCTTGTTAACTGAAATTTCTCCTTTTGGTAATAGGTCCTCCATTTCAACACCTCTCGTTCTACTGTATCTGAAAACAATACAAATAACTGACTACATGAGTGGCATAACATTTGTTGTACAATACAAACAACAAGCCTTTTATGAAATTAAACATGGAAACTCAGTTTATTCAAAATTTTTAAAAGAAAAACCATCTTAAAGTAGTTGCGAGGATATAGTGAAACTCACAAGCATTACACTTTAATCTTGTACGCTCTTTCCATCATCTAATGCCATCTAAATGATACTTTAGATAATTCAACATAACTAAAAACGCTACTAGTGCCACGGGGTGAAAGCAAACATGCTTTTAAGAGTTGCAATATTAAGCCGTCAATTAAATGGCAAAGCATCGGTATGTGTGTAACAGTTTATACCATCAACTTTTGTGTTTATTTCTCCTTTTAAGAATTTTTGGTAAGGGATTAAAGTCAAGCAACACTGCAGATATTAACAGCTATGGGCCATTCCACGACAGTAGAAATAAAGAATTCATGGTCTTGGTCTCATATTTCCTGTAAAAAAAATTATTCTATAAAATTTTATAATAAAAAATAAAATCATAATAATAATAAAACAATAATAACAATAATATTACTACTACTACTACTACTACTACTACTAATAATAATAATAATAATAAGCAATAATAAAACAATAACGATGTATAGATAATTAGCTTTAAATACAATCACCTTGTATTACTGTTCTTTCCTCTTCTTTCGACTATAAACTTTAATGGTTCTCCATTAACTAATTTTTTGATAAATTCTAGTACCAGATTTTCGATTGCTGCCAGTACATCTTTCCTAGGTACATATGAAGCAATTTACAAAGACATGAAATGTATGTAAAGAAATATAGACTATTCCAGAACAGTATTTTCATCTTTTTAACTTAAATCTTGAAATAATAATACCTATTTACAATTATTATGAGCATTAAAAGGTATCATGATAATTTTATGCTGTAACATAATATTATTAAGGACATTCGTGATATTAGTTGTGATTTACTTGGTATATATTTGATCATGATGGGTATTCAGCACTTTGAAGTCAAAGTGATATCTCTGGATTCAATGATAATCTACTGATAAATTACATTATAGAAGTAGTGGTTTCTAAATGAGTTAACAAAATCAGCTCCATTATAATCACACAATTCAGAGTATATATTGATCATAGTGTTGTCACAATATACAAAAAGCAAAAGCAAAGTTGGGACAGACAGTGCCTTAAAATGCTAACGAGCCTTACCAAATTTTCTACAAAAAACTTAAAACGACAAGCAGGGAACTTCAGTTGATTATTAAATAAATTTTGAAAAAAAACTATTCTCTAAAAATTTCCCACCTTTCAGATACTTTCGTAGAAACTGTCAAATTTTCTTTATCTAACCCAGCGTTGCCCTTATCAGCAAATTCTGCCACAGCTATCTCATTACGTCTTTGCAGATCGTCTTGTAACTCTTGAAGGTTTTCCCAGAATTCTGAGTGCATTTTTATCTCAAGAAAACAAGGAGTTTAGAGAAATTGTTCCTTGGATTTCTAACGGTGAGAAATGACCTAATATTAACAATGGGCAAATCCTTTTTAGCCTGTTTCACAAATCAATATTTAAAGAAAGCTGACATTGCATTGTATAATTATGGCAACTCTTGGCATATTGTAAACAAAATCTCTTCCTTTATAAAAATGAACAAATCCTGTCAATCCATAAAGTTAGTAGCATAAGACATAGACATAAATGAATACTCAGAGCAAATCAGATTTGTTTTGGTTTTGTTTCAGCACACAGCATGCGAAGGTTCGTTTTTCGCGCCTTTTCGAACCCAGACCCCTATGTGAATGTGTAATGCCATAATTCTTGGAAAAAGTGCAAAAGAAAAAATAGCTGGCTCGTGGAGATCATTAAAACGATTAAGCAAAACAACAAGAAATAGACCTGAGAGAGCCCGTGAAACTAAAGAAGTCAGGATGGAAAAAGATGATCAAAGAGAGGATAGACAGTTGGATGGACAGAAAGGTAAAAGAAAAGACAGCAACCATCAGAAAGCTTAGATTTTTGGAGGACTCCAGGGAGAGGGCTAAGGCAGTGGAGCTTACATTAATTGAGGCGAGAACAGTCATGGTTGCAAAGCTGAATATGTTGCAAGTGTATGACAACATCGTAGAGAAAGGAAGACTCTGCGGACCATGTGGAAAGGAAAGTGAAACAACAGAGCATATAATTAATTGCATAGGAGGAGAAGCAATAGGTATTGAAACCGAACATCTAGAAGAGTTTAGAGAAATAGCAAGAAGAGCAGAACGCATTAGGAAGAAAATAAGTACAAAAAAGTGAGGAGAAACCGCGTTTTTTAATTTCTTTTAGATACTAAGAAAGTCTTGCACTCGTGGAGATTCAGAAGTACCTACCTAGTAATATGGTAGAGCGAACAACGAGAGAGCCGCAGAACCGCAAAAACGTTGTTCAACAAGGGGCTCGCAAAAAAGCAGTTTCGAGTTGTGAAATCCAGTCATGCTAAAAAGGGAATAAAGAAGTGCAGATAGCCAACTTTGGAATTGAGTTTATTTTTTGTTACTATACATATATTTTTGTAACTTTTTCAATTACCAGCTCTTGCTTTCTCTTGACTTCTTCACTATTTTTGTTAATCAAGGGGTCGAGTGCTAAAAATTAACCAGAGGAATGATAAGACGTTGTCGGCAGTTTAAATTTCCATAAATCCTCTTGGTACGCTAACAAACTACCAATGAGCAATAGTATTGTTCTGTAATCAAGATGCAGCTTTTGACAGAGATCAAATGTGAAAAATATGAGTAAAGAGCCATTTGTACTCTTTTCACAATCTCGCTCATAACGGTTAATATTCTACATTTCATCTCAATTGTTGCTGGACCTCATAGCGAATGCTTCTTTTCTTCAGCAGCTACGAATTTAGATATTTTCTTGATAGGAGCCAATGGTCTTTCTCATTGTTGATTTAAATCTTTCTGGCAACTGTGAAAATTAGATAGAGAGAGTTATACAATATTGTGTATATGATGAAAAAAACCAAATCGAAGCATTTATTGATTTTTATTGATATATTTCATTGGCACTTGCAACGTCATCAGTCAAATGTTCACACCTTAAAACAATTACTACTTTTATATAGATTTCATATGTATAAGCTACCGAGGACAAAAACTTTAAAGTCTTTAAAGGTTTCAACTTTTGTTTTCGTAAGTAATGCATACAACGCATATCTTATCAACATCACAAAAAGTCGTCAGACATTATTAATGCGACTGTTTCGTTTTCAATCAAATAAATAAGTGTCTCTATTTGGCTGCTAAAACTGAATTAAAAGTTAACCAAATTTGGCTACAATAAGTTAAGAACCTACGAATGCTGCTTGGGAAAGATAACACTGTCTTGATCCCCGTCTACTAAAGAATTTTTTCTTCATGTTAAACAACTTATTGTGATTGCGCCCACCGTATCGCTTATAGATGTTAGAAGATTCCAATTGTTAATAGCCTTGTGGGTACACTGTACCAAATTTTAGACCAACTGTAGGTATTGCACTATTGCAGTTGCTCCTCCTTCTCCCTTTGCTGCAGGGCATGATTGTACCGCTGGAGAAAATAGCATTATAACTTTTTCATGAATTTATGAAGATTGGGGTTATCTCTTTATGCAAAATGACTTTTTTGTTGTTGGTGCTTTTTGTTTTGATTGATGATATCAGTTGATCTTCCTTAGAATTTCTGCCCTCCCTCCTCTCCTTTAATATCAGATTCCAGCGCTTGACTGCAATATTGTCCTCAAAACTGATACCATTTCTTTCTTGGAGATTGATTAGATCTGGATAATCAAGAGTGTACGGTTTTGTAGGTAACAAAATACGCTGTTTTAAGACACTTTTCTGTAACGTCTTTATGTTTGACTTGACCTTTAATCACAAATATTTCTATTGATTTTTATTCTTTTTGTCATCAAAAGATTCACGGCTTCTTAATGAGATTTGGATTGTTCATATTTTGGTATTTTCTTTCGTAACGACTTTTGTGCCACTCTTTTTTTTCCCACTAGTTCGACTTTGGATTCAGTCCACTTTTGGTAAATGACTAACCTCGTTGGAATGAACACCAAAGGTTATTATGTTTTAAAAAAGTACAACCAACCTTAAATCACTGAATAACAGCAAACCGCACGGCGTAGGAAAGTAGTTGAATTTTTCAGGATTCCAATAAACAGATTAATCATGAGCTGTTGTGTATTTTCGTGAATGATGCCGTTTCGCTCTTCTGTTGATTCCGAATCCACTGATGCAAATTATTTATTTCCTTCATCAAAGCAGTCTAATCTTGGAAAGAAATCATTTATTGCGAATAGCAATTTCTTACTAACTGGCAGTTTTTCTATTTTTATCGAAGTTGAACCTTCGTACTATTAACACTAGACACTTTTATAAGAAATTTGGATCAGCTGTTAGTGCTAAAAGTTTCTTAATTGGTCTCTTATTTTCGGAATCTAAATTGGTCTTATTGCCTTAAAATTAAGCATTTTTGGCTAAATAGAAACGTAAATTGTCAGGGGAAATAACCCATGCAAATCAAAGTCACAAATTACAATCTTTTACAAACAAAAATTAACATAATAAAAAACTTGAAAAAACTGTTGACGCAAAGTTAGTTAAAACTATCTACAGTAAAATAATATCCATCCCATCCCATCAGTATCTTCAAGTGTTATATTGTCTTCAGAGTCGTTTCGAAACAAAAACTCGGTAGGTATTATGAATTTCAGAATATCCCACTTCTTTTTAATTTATATATGATGACTTAATAAATGCTATTTAATGAGGTGTTCAGGTGTTATTCCCTAGTCAAATTGGTTAAAACCAAAAGCTTCTTTGTTTTCAAGGAAAGTTAATACTTATCAAAGAGCTCCATGATGTCGCCGTAAGGTGTAATAGGAAGAGCTTTTTTTAGATATTAAAAACAAGGCTAAATGAGATTGAGAAACTAGGACGTGACGGACGATTACGTGTTAAAGATTAGGTTAGTACGATGTTGAGCAGAAGGTATATTTATGGAGAGAAATAGAAGTAAAAATTGAAATAAAATGTTTTATTCCTACTTAGTCTGACATTCTGTTACACTCTAAATCCATAAACTTTCCTTTAACTAATTCAAAAACTTTTCGATTTAAAGACTGTAATGACAACTTTTTGCTAAAATTAAGTAAAGTCAATAAACAAGAATTTTGATAACATTTTGAAAACAAAAACAGACTTGTAAACTTACTGTTAATGTAATGTTAATTCAAATTCAACTATCGAGGACGGAAGTTGAAAGGATGTGATTGTGACTGCCTAGGAAAAGAAAAGCTGGATTGTGATATTGGAACTTTAACTTGCGATTGCCAGAAGCGGAGAAGGCCAGAGTCCGTAAAGGAAGGACTCAAAGTTGGATAAGCACGAGAGAATGCTGCAGTTAGCCTGAAATCTCTTTGCTTGCTTCACCCATTGGCAATTTTGAAAACATGGAAAAGAGGTTACAGTGAACAATGTCAGTGACGTATATTTTTTTGTGACCTCACTGGCATCATTGACACGACACAGCTTTTTGGTGAAGGCGAATGAAAGGAGTGCCATTTTAAACTATTTTAAAACTATTTTTAAACTAATAGGTCAGCAAATTAATTTTTACTACGTTAAATTGAAATTTTTGATCATGGAGAGCTGTATCTCCATTTGGGCAGACAATTGATGTGACGTTTGGGCCAAGCTTTTGATACTGTGTTTCAAATGTTCCCCTGTACTAAATTGCATTCAATTTGTGTTTCTCAATTCACGAGGCCTTAAACTGACAAATACAGAGCCATAGCATAGGCCTATAGCCCAAGACTAATTCAACACTGGTTAGATTTTTTGATTTCGTATTCTACTTTTATTAACTGGTGAAATTTATTTGCACATTTTGACCTCCATAGTTTACGCTAATGCTCTTTTTTCTTTCTTCTCGTCACTTAAATTATTAAATCAATTACTATACATTTGGATTACTTATAGATCAAAGAGGTTTCCTTTTTAGTTTCACATATAAGAGTCTGTCTGAGATAGGGTGAAAGCGTAACAAACTTTGCCTTTAGTAGTCATCGAGGAAAAGTCACACATCTCGTTCATGCTTATTTCCTTCCTCGTATTTTATTTTACATCCTCATTTTCAAAGTTGCAAGTTGTATTTTAGGGTGTTTTGCCTAAAACCTAACATATTGAGTCCCGGCCTTTCTATCTGTAGCTGTACATAAGTCAATAGAGTTCGAACATTTTATCTTCCACAACTAATTGTGGTTCCGTTCCTGACAGTAAGTAAACGATAGTAGGGTCCTATTTGTCAAACATGGCAATTCTTAGTAGGCAAGGTACTAGGTAATTTTAGTCCCATTCGCACTGGTTTCGTATAATAATGTTTTTCTAACTTATTTTGAAATCAAAAATGTATTACAAGACATTCTAGGCAGAATATAGTGGTGGTTTGTCATCCTTGCCTTCCATTTGTGACTTGTATTAACGTCCCACTCATTCCCTAGGTATACTACAATACATGTAGATGTTGCACCACAGTTACCGATCGGTTTGAAAACGATAAGTCATCTCTGCTATTTTCCCTCCTTGTGTGCCAGGTGAAAAATGCGCACTTATCACCAGGAAATATACCTCCGGGCCACCCATACCATTTTTAGCCCATCATCTAAGGAGGGTCCCAGGATGAAGACTGCGGCCAGGTACAAGCAACTTCTGAAATCCAGACATGGCAGCTGAGTGTTTTCATGAGTTTAAAGTATCCACCTACCCTTGAGGGAGCTAATGATTGCCACTGGATGATACTCCTTGAAGAACACCTTACATACATTCTGGAAATAGAATGCCCTAGTCAGAAAAATTGCTACTCTAAACTAAACACGTCCCTTATAGTCTTCATCAAATATTAAAATACAAATTAGTTTTAATTCACTGTGATTTTCAGCTAACAAGAATGGTGGAAATAAAATGTTTAAAGGAAGCCGCAGTAAAAAGTTATCAATTAGCTTAAAGCTGTGGTCATTTAATTTGTTTGCCTCACACTGTTAATTGGTCCATCAAATTGAAATTATTCTGTTTTGAAATTTGTTGTTGTTATCAATAACCAGGCCACCAAAGTAAACGTAAAACAGGGTTTAATGTGAGACTATTGTTAGTTTAAAGGTGAACTATTGTGAATCGAAATGAGAAATTAATTGTTGAGGGAGTACTATGCCATAGTTGGAATATAAACGGTTCAGGAAAGCTAAAATATAAGATTCCAGATCAATTGAAGACATGTAACTGTTGTTAAAGGGATTTTACCACAATGGCAGATCACAACTGCAGACACATACATTAATTTTTCATAGACATATGAGTAAATACACTAATAAGAATACATACGCGACTCAGATAAATATAGAGAAATTTACAGAAAATCTTGAAAGACGAGGACCCCATAAACCAGTAAAGTTCTATTAATGCTTCAAATGCTTCACAGTGAATGTTTTGGCGAACTTCGAATCTTTAAAGTGAACGATCTCTGGCAAAGCCCTAAACACTTTTTGATGGTCCTTATAAATCTTAGAATACATGATAAATATTATCTTACCGAATAAAATGGATCTCTTAAAACCTGTCGTAGTTTTACAAACAATAAATTATCGAACTAAGGGTCCACCTCCAAACTTAAAACTTCTGCAACAATTAATATTAATATCAACTTCATCGACACGAGTCGTGTCAGCGTTGAACTTCATTTTTGCTTACAGAATGGCTGTATTTCTTGTCTGAAAAACCAAAAAATCCACCCACAACAGCCCCCATCCCACAAAATAAAAAAAATTAATGAAGTGAAGCTTGGTAATTTACGGGAACCATAGGAACGAGGACATATCTACCCGATACTTTATAAAGGAGAAAGAGCTGATAGCACAGGGGGAAATGTCATGTTATACCAGCACCCAGAGTATTCAGGGTACCCCAAAAAATTTGTCCTGACAAAAAAAGAAGAAGAAAAAAAAGAAAAAGACGAACAAGCTCGGGGAAGCCTGCAGAATACAGACTCGATTATGAATCTGATTTACTGGTTGTCGAGGGTGGTGAAAATGACACAAAATTGAACGTACTAGGAATATTACAATGTTTTTGTATTTAATACATCCTGATAAAAAACAATTTGTTATTCTAGTTAATACTTGTGATTTTCTTATTAAATTGACTTTTCTTGATGTTTTAAAAATACATCCAGACTTAAATATTGCCTTGAAAACAATTTATTCCAATATATAACACAGTTCATTGTAAATTTTCTGTACATTTGACAGTCGCCTCAGCGTGAAGCTGACAGTTATGTACTTGAAACATATATGTTAATTCCAAATATGTATATATTCCAATATATATGCTGTTTTATGCATACAAGACAGACTTTAATTAAAAATAGAAGAAAAATCATACAAAAACTTTGCCCGCTGCTAAATAACCCAACTTTTCAATAAGTCCCCTCGAATAAGCCTAGGTATTTTTACAAAATAGCCATTTTTACAAAATAGGCATTTTTACAAAATATCTTATCGGCCCTTTTTACGCCGGCCCTAAATGGCGTTATTTTTCCGAGTGTGGCGTAAGAAGGGCCGGCGTAAAAAAGGTCAAAAATGGTTATTTTATCAAAAAGAGGGGTTAATTTTCAAAGTTATTTTTTGCCCGTGCAGGTATAATTTTTATAACAAGGCTTAAAACAATTGACTTTAAGCTCATAAATTGAATAAATCGGTCAGATGTAATCAGTAACTAAGTTTCTTTTGATGTCAAAACACGTTATATGTAACAAAATAATAACCAACCAAATATTAACTACATTTCAAATACAAACAAATAATAAAATAGTTCTCAAAATAACTTCTGAGTTCATTCGACAGACCAGGTTAATCGATTCTGACAAAGCTTCAGTGATACGTGCTTTCCTGAAACTGTTAACAACAATTTTTATGTGATTGTACTTATCAATCATCCATCTGGCATGGCAAAGTTTAACGGTGCTTGATCTGACATCTACTTTCCAGCAATGAAGCATTTGACACTCTTGTTGACGGGTAGATCTGAAAGCTGAAATAGATTGGTGAAGTTGTTAAGTACATGGATAACAATTGTTATTGTTACGGAGCAACTCGTTAACAGCACTTGTTGTTTGAGCTGAGAAAACGTCTAACATTAACAACGCTTTGGCATCACGAAATAGCGGTCGAGTCTGATGCTGAACAGGAAGTTGAAAGAACACTGAAGATGCTAACAAGAACAAGAACAATAATAAATAAAATAACAATAAACAGTAATCATAGTCGATTAATTATCACCAATACTTTTACTTGATTTGCACCGTGATAGAGATGATAAGATGAATGTGTTGTGAATTGTTTCTTATTAGTGTATGTAACATGATACGTCAATAAAAAAATAATTAGAAAATCATTAGAATTGTCGTTACTGCTTTCGGATGCGTTACTGGCGGCTCTACTTGACGTCAAGCCAAAATTCGCAGTTGGCGGAATTAGGCCCTGTGTAAAAAGGGCCGACAAGGTAGGTATTTTTTAATGAAAAGGTCTTTTAATGAGAATCCAGCTTATAAAAGACCTGTTAATGGAAGACTCAAAATTCTTGAAGCTTCAACCGGTGAATTAGAAATTAAAGCGAAACTTGAATTTTGTGTTAACCTGTCGTTAAGTTGATTTGTAGCCTCGGCAACAGTGAAAGATCTTAGACCTGACTACGAAGGTACATAGTTTTCTTGTATGGTATTTTGTTGTTTGTGCTTGACTTAATGGTTTAAAGTGGGTCTTATATTTCCCATTCCCTCGATATTAATTGTGAACAATGGAGACATGTTTTTTGATGGAGAAGAAAGTGACTTTAAGGAAAGCTTTACTGTCCGATTGAGAATTATCTGTCACCGGAAGCTCTCAGCTCTCGAGTGGGTGGGTGATTTGGACCCAATGAGCCCTCAGGCCTCGTTGTCAACCATGTTGTCAACAAGGTAACAATAAATGACCTCCAACATGATAGCAATGGAACGTTAAATGCTGAACCGGTATATGAACTCAAGAGTTGTTTTTGGTGTTGGATTGAGACGTTAGAGGTTTGTTTTCGTGAATCGTTCGAACGAGCAAGTTGGTGAAATTGAGTTATTATTGGACTGCAACGAATCGGACACTTTATCATCAGACTAACTTGATGTAAGTAGCCACCATCCTTGATATTACCCTTATCAGTATTTCCGACTGAAATAAAATTTCCTAGGTAATCAGTCAAGGCAGAAATCTAACACAGTAGATAACAGTAAGTGATTGCAAAGAGCTTGATGTTAGTGACTTAAACCGTTATGTTTCATTAGAGAAAGATGATCAAGCATGCTGGACTAAAGAATAATTAGAAAAGTATCAGTCTTCAGTGTTTGTTTCTAAAATAGCTTCATACCATCACAGAGAATTGTGTGCGTCCTGTGTTGACAAAAACTATTTACAATTCCAAATGAGAGTTACTTAAAAACACTGCTGGTTCAAGTTAAAATCGCCAAAATCTTTCTTGTAAACTGATGAACATTCATTAGGAAAGTAAATCACTTTAAATGCTTGGTTTAATTACAACCAGATGCATGCACAAACCAGTTGTACGAAAGTCGGATTGAATACTTTTAAGTCCAGATAATTAGATAACTTTGATTTCGATTTTTTACCACAGATATACAATAATAACGATTAATCATAAATATTAAGAGAAATGATGCGAAAACATTTAATGTAAAGTTGAAAGTAGCAATCTGGTTAACCACTACCCATCAGGTTGTTTTAAGTGCAATGGCAAGTCGTAAACTGATATTTAATCATGTATATTGCAGTCATTTTATCTTTGTTGCTGAAGATTCCGAATCTTCCAAAATCCACGTGTTTTCCGGCTGGAGGCCATCATTTGCTGGTAGAAAATTTTTAACGCCCGGACTGATAAATACGTTTACACCAACGATACATTAAAGTAAAAGTTTTGCTATTTAAAGGTTATATCGAAATAAACTGCTGACTACACTCTTATGTCATAAAAAAGAGTAAAATCTAATTTGAGATGAGTTATTTACACAAGGTGTTTACATCAATATGAAATTGTGCCTTGCTACAAGAGAGTTCACGAAAGTGTTAATGAATGATCAGGACAAAATTCTTGCTTAACAAATTAAATATTTTGACCCATCAGCAATTGTTCTTGATGGAAATGTGCTCTGCACAAAGTTGTCTGCTTTGGATACCTGGCAGCCTAACTAAAAACAATGAAGACAAAAATAAATGCGAGAAGATGAATTTTAGCTACTGTTTTTAATCATTATTCATTCTTTGGAAAGAGTACAATTGGCAGATTATTGTGATGACAACATATGTAATTTGATTGGTACACAAAATAGATAGGGATAGCTCATGTAATTCAATTGGTATGCATAATAGGTGGATAAAACTCTCAACCCCTAAGCAATGACATTTATTTACATAGTTGTGTAGAAGTTTCGAATACTCTTTCAATAATGTAATGCTACCAATTTATACAGAAATTTCCTTTAGAAAATCAGATAACCTAGTGAAAATTTTCTCTATCCCTGAATAATGACCCTTTTTTTTTAGGGTGTCTATCATACTTTTTTTTCCATGTCGCTGCTTGCTCTTTGAGTTGCTCTGGTCTCTTTTGTGTACTTCCAACAAGACCTCTTGATGTTTGCTATTCCATGGCTGATCTTCTGTTACTGTCTCTTCCTCTAGAGTTTCAAGTGAGTCCACTGGCAGATAAGAGGCTGCTCCAAACATCAAATAGAATGGGAGGTACCCAGTTGAAGAATGTGGTATTGAATTACATGCTTAACATAGCTCATTAAGATGTTCAGGCTGCCACTTTTTTTATCAGTGGCAAAGTTCTCAGCAGCTGATGTAATGTACAGTTGACTCCTACACATTTGGGATTTACCTCTGGGGTAGCATGGAGTAGCCCTAGCCTTGATACCGTAGATATGACAGAGCTCCTGTACCATTCTTGCTTTGAAAGTTCTACCTTGGACTGAATGGAGTCTTTTTGGAACACCATATACCATGAACATTCACATCTTTACAACACTGTACACTACTGGCCAGCAGGACCTTTGGCATAGTATCTTTTTTATCCTCGCTGACCCTTGACGAGCATTGTTATCATGTGCTGCTTTCAATACATCAGCCTCAAGGACTCAGTCACTACAAGAAGCTGGTTTTCTTTACCACTAGGGACACTAGCAATCTTGATCAAGATTCTATCAGTTTAAATAATACTGGTCATGTAATTTGAAAGTCTTTGAGACTGTGGTGTTTGTTATGGCTGACTTGAAAGCAAGTAACTTTAGCTTCTTGGATAAATAAGTTCTCATACTCCTCCCTCCTTCCCAAAGTCATCTGCAGACATAAACAATTAAGACTTGCCATCCTGTTTTTGGGAGAAAACTACTCCTAAACCATTTTCTAAGGCATCTGTTTCAACAATAAATGGTCTTGCATAGCTAGGAAAAGCAAGTACTAATGCAGTCATCAGTGTTTTCTTTAGTGCTTTAAATTTCTTTTAGTAATCTCCTTTCCATTGCTTGCTACTGATTACTTGTTGTTTCTTCTTGCCCCTAATTTGGATCACAGTAGCCAATTTGTGGAATTGGACAAGTACAAATGCAATGTTGTGGCTAGCTGGAATTTACAACAAATGTCCAGCTAGCTTGTCACTAAAAGACAGACTTAAAAACAGAGTAATAAGGATACTAGACTATCAAAGTCAAGGTGGGCCACTAGTCTACATAAAATACCAAATTGCTAACAAAATAAAGGATCTAGTAGTACACAACAACAGTACAGAATTGATGTTGGCAAATCAACAATATAGTTGCTTAGGTACCACTCTGACATCAACAGAATAACTTGTTGTATCACAAAGTGATAAAACTGTAGTTTAATACATAATTTAAGTCAAACAAAATAAACTAGGTTTACTTTCTACAAAATGGTACTATCAAACAATTGATAGTGATTACCTTGTAAACTGTGTAAATAAATATTGTTGCATATCAAATTACATATGTTGTCACCGCAGTAACCTACTGGATGTAATACTTCCATAGAATATTTCAATAATTTAAAACAGTGCTTGTATATTACAATGCATGCTCTGTCTGTACATATTTTATCTGCCTTTATATTAAGACCTTTGATAATTATTAATTGATAATGGGTCTGCCTATTTGCCACTGTGGACTCCTCAGTCTGTTACCCATTGTTGCCTATGAAATACCTTATTTCTATTAGGCATAGCAGCTGACCAATCTGGAATTATGATCATGATGATGATAATAATAATACTACTACTACTACTACTAATGATAATTATTATTATTATTATCATCATCAAACAGTTAGCAGAAAGGGGTTTTTAAATTTATGCTGATTAATCTGGTTATTGTGATCCAAATGAAATCCTCAGGCTCATGCCTGATACTGTATTATAAAAGGCAATGATATCTACTCAGTCAAACTTACATCTTGTTTCAAATCAAATATAGAGAAGTCAAACAATTACAAGAAAAATAGATACCCTCATCTCAAAAGTGGTTTAATTATTAACATGAACTTAACCAAATTTTACTTTGAAGTTACTTCACTATGATTTATACCAAAGCAAAATGAATTGTTCTTTTCCTTTCTAAAAAGTCATAATATAAATATTAAAATACTGATTAATAAAGTAAGTGAAGCAGCCTTATGCTGTTTGTACTATTTGTATACATGAAGAAGTAAAACATGGTTAGAAAAAGGAATTTTGAAATTTTACTTTGTTAACAATTCACTCTGTATCAGGATGGCAAGACAAATTTTACTGCCTTGTTGCATCATATTTTTTTGTTTAGGATTTTAGACAAATAAACATGAATTTAAAAAAAATTATTATTAGCTCAGGTAGTGTTGGAGCATTCAGGATCTGGGTAATATAATTTGGTGCACTTTTAGCAATTATGCCAAGAGCTCATATTACAACTGGAGCTGTAGTTTTCTTGAGCATCCACATTTTGTTTACCTCAATTCCAAGATCTTTGTGCTTACATAACATTTCAAAGAGTTAATGAGATATATTACTAAGAAGAGCCATGTCTATAAGGAAGAAAGGCAATTCTTTGCAATTTTTCACTATGGTATCTCACTTATTAGTCTCTATTGTGAAAGCTATAGTTTCATAAAATGCTTACTGGGTCAGTTTCCATAACTTTGGTTGGTTTATGGTTTATGGTTTATTTCTTAAGGTAAGTTTAAATGATTACATATGCACCAGTGGGTGTACTGACCAAGTCTGTCATGTCTCTCTGGATAATATGTTAATGCAAGAAGGTCCTCCACGTCATAGAGTGACATGGTGGTGGAATGCTTCTGTTGAAAATTATGTGAAAGAGAAGAGAAGAATGTAGAGTCAATGGAAAAAGGGGTTAGTGAACAAAGAAAGGTATCTGGAGCCCAAGAGAGCAGCTAGGCAAGCAATCTACAAAGCAAAGATGGATGCCGAGAAAAGAAGATTTCCAGACATAATGCGTAGAGATGACCAGAAGAATGAAGTATTCAAGATAGCTAAGGTATCAAGACTAATCAGGATATAATTGGAGAAAAGTGAATCAGGAATGATGATGGAGAACTTGCAACAAGTGAACTT
>RDPX01000206.1:1039849-1067874 GCA_003991215.1 Morbakka virulenta | reverse complement strand
TCCATTGTGAGTAGTATGAAAATAGTCCCAAGCACCTGTTTAAGGTCTTTGAGTCATGTGGTACAGGAAGCTCATGCAATGGTCTGAGGAATTCAGGATTGGGATGGATAGTGACATCCTCAATAACATATCCAAGAATAGGTAGACATTGGGTTGAAAAGACACTTTTATCATCATTGTACGTAATGTTCTTTGCCTGAGCAGCCTCAAGAAACAACTTTAGATTAGCATCATGGTCCTCTTGATCTTTACCGCAAATGGTGATGTTATCTAGATATGGGAAGACAGCTTTAAGGTTCTCCTCTTGGACAAATTTCATCATTTCTTGCTGAAATGATATACCTTTGCATAATGTCCTTTCTTTTGGCAGTTGTTGCAAGTAGCTTCACGTGCAGGACACTTTGAACGAGGGTGCTTGCTGTTTCCACAAAAGAAACACTTCTGATCTTCAGATCGAGCAGCAGTGGATATGCAGTGGTCAGGGCTTGTGTCTGGTCATGGAACTACAGGAGTTTTAGGTATAGCTGCATTAAAGGAAGGTTGAGGAGTAGCATATGATTCAGAGCTTTGCATGGCCAACTCCAGTGCATGATTTTGATCAAAGATGACCTTTAAAGTAAGCGTTGTGTTTTCCAAAAGTCGTTTACAGATGGCATTGGATTGAAGGCCAGTTATGAATGCATCAAGAATACTTTCCTCACAGTAGGCAGCCACAGCAACAGTTTTAAAGTTGCAGTCTTTACTGAGGGTTTTTAGAGCTAAGAAATATTTGTCTAATGTTTCTCTGGGTTGCTGTCGACGAGTGGCCAACAAGTGGTGAGCATAGATTTTGTTCATTGGCTTTATAAAAGATTATGAAGTATTTCCATGGCTTGGTCATATGAAGCTGATTCCTCAATGTGTTGAAAGATTTCCGGTGACACAAAGTTCATTAAAACTTGAAGTTTATCGAGGCCCTCATCGCATCCAACTGAAATAAAATTGTCGAAAGGTCGACTCCAATGGAGCTATTCTTTGTTTGCTGAAACACTGTCAGGTTTCGTCTCCAAATGCTCTGGCAATAAGACTTTATCCATAATATATGATATATAATAATGATAGCTCAGTAAATTGTAATGAATAAAGACACAAAGATTGCCATAAAAACTAGGCTTCACTGAGCTATCAATTGATGCTACATCATGAGTTTACAAAATGGCAGTTGATACAGTGAAACCGCTGACCTAAATACAAGTCACAACAGGAAGTCCAACAGACTAAATTAGAAGTTCAGAGTTCTTGGTGAATCATAGTTCATAACAATAGTTCATAATAATAAATTATAGTTCATAACACCCACATATTTAAACACATCAGCCTTTCTCGTTATAACTTTGAATTCACTAATAACCTTTTCAGTTATTTCATGTTGAAAAAAGCTAGTCCCAGTAAAAAGAAAATTGTCTACATGGAGAAGAATGATGCCATTAATTTTTCCACTGTGATACCAGTGACTGGATACATTCCAGTTTTAATAATTCTTTCTTTACCAACAAATACCAGTTTTGTGCTGCATCTACTAAGCCATATGCTACTTTCTGCAAATGCCAGACTTTTGTTCCTGTTGATGCCTCAGGTGGTGGTTTAATGAAAACATCTCAATTGATTTTCCAGCTTTGAAGGAATGCAGCTTTTATGTTGATGTGCTCCAGGAACCATTCTTTGTTCTCTGCAATGGCTAGCACAGTATGCATTTGTGCCTTGCTTGCTGTAGGTGCATCAACTTGCCCTTTGTTTGATTCTTCAAACCCTCGCTTGACTAGTCAAGCTTTCAGTTTAAAGTGAGCATGTGAAACTTCTTTCTCAGTTATCACCCACCTTGTTGAAATTAGCTTTTTTTTCAGCAAGGTCAACTGCTTTGGTGGCTTTTCAATTGGCAACTTCAGCTTCCTTTGCCTCAATAACATCCTTTTCACTGTGTCTCTCATATGGAATAGTTGCAATGTTTACTTCTTCATTCTCTTTTTCATTCATCCTCTGTCCATCTTCTGGTACATATCATTTAGGAGCTTGTTTATTTCATTCTAATTGCCTAATTTCATTGTTTAGGTTGTCAGTGTTCTCTGTTTGTGTTGGTTGTAAAAGTTCACTTTCTGCATTGTCATTTTCCTCTTCTGCAATTTCCTTTTTTCCTTTCATGATTGAAAAGAAGACACCTGTGGCTGCTTCATCATAATCAGACTCTTTTCCATGCATCTCTTCATTCGCTCTGTCATTCCTGCTATCATCACTCCTCACTTCATGATCTTATCATTGCTTAGGAATAATTGGCATGTCTTTGGAAGAAGAACAGTGCAATACTCTGGAGCCATGAACAACAAATGCTTTTGTTACAAGATGACTGATTACCTTTGGCAGACCATGCCACTTGTCATCTGAAGATTTCTTGTAATAGATTTGTTTGCCATTGGAAAATGTCGTCTTGTATGACCTGACTGGATACTTCAAAGCTCGTTTAATGTTCTGGGATGATTTAGCTTTTGTGAAGGCTCATCTGACAGAGTACATTCTTTCAAGGTGATGTTGTGTATCTTCATTAGCAGCTTCATCCACTGCAGCATTTCATTCACCAACAATGGTAGCTTTGGTAATGCTTGAGTAAAAATCTGGGTTGGAGTAAAACTGTTGAAGTTTTGCATTGAATTTCTTGCACTAATTGCATGAGCTCGTGCTTCTTCTATTTTGAGATTTTCATCTTCGAGCATCATCTTTTCCACCATCAAGTTGATGACTGTGTGATTTCTTTTGCATGCACCATTGCCCCATGGTGACTAAGCAGACATTGCACAAACCTCAATCTTGAATTGATCCATTGCATCTAGATACTCTGGATTGTCAAATGCATTGCCATTGTCAACAACCACTTTGTTTGGCACACCAAAACCACAGTCAATCCATTTCATTATGAAAGCTTTCACAACAGGAGATGGCAGCTTTCTTCTCAATACTTGAGCTTTGCCAAGTCTTGTGTACAGATCAATGAAATGCAATAAAACTCAATGAAAGATGTAGAGCTCATCGTTTTTTATCACATCTAAATCCATTGTGACAACATCATTGAATTTCTTGGCCAACTGTAATGCAACCACAGGCCAAGCAGGAGTTTTCTTATACCATTTACAAATTTCACATTCACCAACAACTTTGTTTAGCCTCTTGATCTTTCCATTCAGAAGACCAGTGTTTCAAAGAATGTCTTCAGTGGCTTTTGCATGATGATGTTGAAATTGCCCATACAGTTTAGTAAGTGCCTTCTTTTGTTCCTTTTTGTTCAGTTCTGTGATGCATAGATTTACTTCCTCTCTCCATAACAAAATATTGAAGTGTCCTGTAGATGTTGTTTGCAAAACATGTTGAGAACCATCAACTAATAGAGTCTCACTACTAAAATCTAGGATAAATCCTCTTGCTCTCATCTCAGGTTTTGATATCAGCAAAGGAATGTTTCTTTCAACAACATCAGCAATAATTGTTGATAGCATCCCCCAAAAAATAACAAGGAATTCAATTTTTTCAGTTGACTTGATGGGTTTCTCTCTACCAAAACCAAATAGCATACCACCATTTTAGAACTTTACATCAGCTTTGTCCTCATCAGACATAGCATCTATAAAGAATTCTTTCCATTGTCTACCCATTACATTAGCTGAACAATAACTGTCGAGGAGTGCCTCTTTGCTGCTTTACATATGAAATATTTTGTTGGGTTGGATAGGAATGTCACATATGTTTGTGTCCTTTGCTTTGTTAGTGTCTTTCATATTCTCATATTATTCTGGACAGCCTAAACCATTTCAGCCAAAAAATGAAATATTGACCCATATATATTGCATGTCGTTGGGTACCCTTTGTTGTCAAGTGGGTTAGTTCCCCTTCATCTAACACCACCTCTCAATCTAGCATTGTTGTTAAACCTTGCTCCTGTTTGCAGAGATGATCTAGGTCACATTTGCCCTCTTGGTGATGCATTCTCTCTTGTTGGCAATCTTCTTTGAAATCCACATCTAGCTTTCCTGTACTTGGTGTAGTATATGGCATTACTTTCTTCATCAGCATTATATTCTTCCTCTTCAGTGACATTGAATGCCTCTTGTTTGATGTTGGGGTTGGATTTGTTGACACTAGGTCCTGATTTACTACAGCCCATGTATTTTTTTCATGGACCTTTTGGCTTGATCATAAATGTTAGTGGCTTTTTCATCAACACCACTCAGTACTAGTTGATTTATTTTATCTGTTAAAATAGCATTTTCCATCAATTGGAGAGCTAGAGTTTCTTCATCCAGGTCTTGTCAACATTTTAGATAATTTCTCACGTTTTCTTCAAACTTGTCAATATACTCATTGACTTCCTCTTCTTGGGATTGTTTTGTTTTGATAAGTTCAGTTCCTTAAGTAAAAGAAGAATTAAGACAATCTTCACACAACCAAAATGTTTTTCTACAATAGATTAAACAACTGCTATGATAAGTATTAAAGCACCAATCACAAACTTTAAGCTGAAGTGTGTTGCAGAAAGGTAGTTTCAGTGTATAAAGAGATACTTACAAGCACAGTGGAATAATTTAAAGAAAAGTGTTACAAATGAATCTGCTGCAGGATGAACCAGAGTTAAGCATAAATAACTGTAAGGCATACTAAGAATTTTTAAGTCCAGAATTATAACAATAGATGAACTCACCTGAAGACAAATAACAAGAACACTTGTAACAAGGCAATTATCTTTTAAGAAAGAGAATATGAGCATGCATGAGTTAAGACCTTCACTGAAGTGTTTAGCCTTCTTTGTTCAGTAAGGTTTTTAAACATAAATTTGCATCACAAAGTTTTGAATTTATCCAGCTTTCATCATTTTAATAGAGAGGATCAGAGACCACAAGGCTGTTTGCTTCATACGTATAATAAAAATGTAAGAGGTTGTAAAGGCTGATTAATGTCTGTGGGCAGTGTCTCCCTTTAATGGTCACCATCAAATACAAAGTCTGTTGTTTCATCCTTTGAAGTATTGTTGCAGGGACAAAATCTACAGGTAATTCGCAAGCAAGGGATATGATAGCCTTCCTATGAGACAGATCTATTCCCTATCAAATGCCAACCCATTATTTGAAGGTGACTGAAACTTTGAAATATATATATCTTGGTCCTGTTGCCTCTGAACTTGCTTTACTACACAGGTTTTCTTTAAGTCCATATGAGTATGAATGCCCCCTCTAAATAATAGTTTTTGAAGGGAAAAACAATATACAACTTTATTTATAATCAACAAAAACTTTTAAGTTAGAAACAATTGTCAGTGCTTGGTAACAAATTATTGTCATGAAGAACTTTCACATTAGGAAGTGTGCAGAATGTCTAGTGCACCTGACTTGAAATCAGTATAAAGGTTGCAAGGGTCAGATGGGCTAGAAATATTAAGTGTAGGGATGATGGTGTCTAGATACAAAAAGTGTTGAAAGTTGGAAGAAGAGAATGAGATAGGTCTATAAAAAACAGGGACCAAGTTAATAAAAGTAGGCCTCTGAGAAACAGGACTGGAGTTAGAAAATGCTGGTGGTAAAGGTCTGTGGCAAAAAAAGTTGTTGTTTTAAGCAGCCTTGATTACATGCTAAATTGCATGCTCTGTTCTGGTAAAGGTGAATACACCAGATTGCAAAATTATGTTACCTTGCATAACACTGTCTAGTACTTGTGTTAGTATCAAATCAACCAGAGTCACTTTGCACTCATGGTTGCTAGAAACTGAGAAAAATGCCAAATGGAAAATATAGTAAATGGGATCATTATCCTCAGTAGTAGCAGTAAACAGCAACAGTTGTAGTAGAAATAGAAGTAGTAGAAGTAGTAGTAATAGAAGTAATAGAAGTAGTAGTAGTAGTAGTAGTAGTAGTAGAAGTAGTAGTAGTAGAAGTAGTGGTAGTAGTAGTGGTAGAAGTAGTAGTAGTGGTAGAAGTAGTAGTAGAAGTGGTAAAAGTAGTGGTGGTAGTAGTAGTAGTAGTAGTAGTGGTAGTAGCATTTGTAAGAAATTATGATAGTTCCTCAATGTTTTCATGATCTGAGGTAAACCATGAAGGTAAGCGTGAAACTTATAGTAATTGTCAGTATTATCAACCAGAGAATATTCACTTCAGGCTTGTTTGAAAAGGATTAAATAAATTCAAAATAGGGGAGGATTCAATGGCAGGTAAAAATTGTAAAAAAAACACTTTTAATGCCATACAGAGAGACAATCACACCTAGACTTACAGACCATTTCAGGTCATTTTGACCAATGACTTGATTTGAATTAATCAGTTCTTTCACTTTTTTTATAAGCATACTGGTATTCAGAAGAGGAATTTTTTTTATTCATTTGTAAGAAGTTGTTTAATGGATTTATTAAATGTTCTGGTCTGGGTGGATCAATTTTCTCATGATTTTTATTTTGGTAGCTTCTGACAGTCACATAACCACAGAAACTTATTTGGCCTCAAAGAACTCACGTTTGTTAAGATATACACTTTATTCACAATCACAATCTTCTTAATACAATTTCCAGGTGCTATAGATGTTCCTTGTCGTTGGAGGCTATAATAATCACACTTTATCATATCAAAGATCCACTGCATTTTCAGAATATTGCTTAACACTTTATGCATTGCACTTTGGAATATTGGTTGCCCAAAAGTAATCCCAACTACAACACAATTTTAGTAGTATGACCCATTGTGAGTAAATAATACCAAGTTAACATCTTAGAATCTTCACTCATTTTTCTTTGCAGATAAGCTTGAGTAAGGTAAATTTTGTGAATCTTTGACCACCATCAAATGAAGCAGAAATGTAAAAAACCATTTGACGCTGTTCAGTTTTCATTACAGGATTTAATTGTAGTCCTCACAGATTCAAAGCTTTCCATTAGACTTGGGTAATAAAACAATGGTAGAAACCCATTAACAAAACTCTACTGATGTGATTATATTTTCATCCGTAAGACTTGGCCACAACCTTTGTGTGTAACAAATATGGTACATTGTATGCTTTGTAAACCTTGGTTGTGTATCATGTCAGGGAGCAATCTTTCCTATAATATGCTTCAATAACCTGTGGTGATCTTCTAATGTCATCCAAAATGTCTCAGAATGTTTGTATGAGATCTGCATTTGGGGAATCAGAATGATATTCTCTTAATGTTTTGAATTCTTTTCAGTGTAACTGTAGTACTTGCAACCAATTCCCATCCATCAATGTAGCAACATTGTGATTCACAACAGGTAAAATTTTAATTTGGACATTGATCCTTAAGTACATGAGGGACTTGGACTGTTACTAGTGGCATTATCACTGAAAATTCTTAAAGCTTACACAGTATGCTGAAGCTTGTATTGCTAAGTATTCATATACAGTTTTGATTTGAAAATAAGAGAAACTGGATATCCTGTTTCCATCTCTCTGTAAATCAAAACCTAATAGATTTGTGATAAAAGATAAAGAGTCAATTCACTTTTGGCTAAAGTCAGTATGAAAACTACACAGCTTTTTTATACTTCATCAGATTGTGTTTGTAAAGGGTACCTTTCCATTCTACTTGGAGAAATAAACAGTAATAACAAGACAGTATAATTCTGGCAAAATCAGAAACAGTCACACAGATGTTTATCTCTTTTACTTATAAAAGAAATATTTGGGAAATACTGTTTATCCCTGGACTACTGAAAATCCTCTTCTTTTTGCCAGTATTTTTTTGTTTATTATAAGATATATCAAGAAAAACATGATGCTCAGGTAAAGAGCAGACATGAGAGTTTTCACAGGGATACACACCCTAGATAATGGATTAGTATTATTACATTCTATTAATGGCAAGTGGTCTTACCATCTCCACAGTTCAGACAGGAAGGATCCACACCAGTAAGTAGCATTTTTGATGAAGAGCAATTATAGTCTTGAAAATTCTTGAATTTATGGACTCAATGGAAGCCATTGATGTAAGTCATTTATCATGTAGTGAGTCATAAGCATTTTCTCAGCTTTTGTCAGGTCAAGCCTGATGATGGGAGAAGTATCTCAAAATGTAGCTGAGAAAAAACTTATGACTCATGATAATGTCCATGTCCCTTAACATCAATCCTGTGTTTGAAAGGCTAGGGCTGTCAACATTGCCTTTGTTGCTTCCACAAATGATATAAGCTTAGGAAACAAATGTGTCAATCCTTTTGTCAATGATAAGAGCTATTCCAAAGGCAAACATAGAACTAATAACTAGGGATTTGAATCATGGAGTGAAAGTGTTGTTAATGTGTGTAACAGTATTCTTGGAGCTTACAGAATAGCTCACCTGAATGAAAAGCCAAATAGTCTTCCTTACTTAGCATCAGTGCATGATTCCACCACCTGGAATTTGTGGTTAAAATCATTCATACCATTCATTGACTTTAAAACACAGTAAACACATTTATTGCTCAATTGTGATGATGCATGCTAGCAACACTCACAAACAAAAAATGCTAGAGAAATGGGCACAGGAAATCGTTTTTAATGGAAAGTGTGACCACCAGCAGATAAGATCCATCGACCACCTGATGAGAAGAAAGCTATGCAAGCAAGTCTACAAATGTCTACATGGGGATGTCTGTGTGAATTTCAAGAACTATTTTGAAGTAATGAATAACAATACAAGAAACGACCATATTTTATTGAGAGTACCTAAGACTAAATTAGAGAGTACAAGAAGGAATTTCTATTTTACCAGAACTAAATTTTTTAATGACTTGCCTGCTACCACTAGGGAAGGGAGGGGGGGGGGGCAGAATCGCTCTCAAAATTTTTAACATATTTTAATCAAATAAAGATATATATATTTATTTTGAAATATTTTTAAATGTGTAGTGCAGATTTTTTTCTATCTATAGAACCTAATGGTAGAACAGAATTTATTTATTTGTAAATATTTTATTTGTAAATGTGTAAATTTTGAATTGGCCTATCTTGTAAAAACATGCAAATAATAATAAATAATAAGAGAAAGAGATTAACAATTTTCTTGTCAAGAGACAATGCAAGTTGGCAGTTGACAGTGTGATGATCAAGCAGAAAGCAACTGTTGTCATATATTACAACATGATCCTGGTCAAGCTAAAGCTTTACTGTTAGAGCCCCCTAAAAGAGAAATGATTCCAAGCACCTAAGATGCAGATGCTCTCATAAACAGATAGAGAGAATGCCATCTAACTGAAGCTGTCTAACTGGTTTGCAGTGCTGCAACAGAGTAGGGACCTATTTATTTCTTATAACAATTAAAGACATAATTGCCCTCATAAATGACATGATGCCAACAAGAGAAGAGATTACAAATACTATATATAGGCTCAGAGTGTAAAAAGTATGGTATAGATGAGATTACTCCTGAAGCTTTCCAGGCCACTGATAATTTTTGGCTATTTCTGATAATTTTGTTCTCTCCTGTGATTTCTAAATATTTTAAGGCCTTGGTCATATTTCCATTATACAATAAGTGCTCTGGGAGTGAATATCCCAACCTTCTTGGCATATATACTTTTGCAAGGCAGTAAATTTTGGATAGTGAAAACTCTGCTCAGATGTATGGAGACTATCCCACTCATTCAAAAAGACCATGGGTGTTTGTTAGGGTTGTGTGATTTCGCAATGCTTGTTTAATGTGATATTGGACCGTGTAGTCTGTAAGCCTCAGAGATACTGGTGTTCTTTTAGGGGCAAAAACGTATGTATGACCTAGTCTACACAAACATTTTTATCTATCTGCCATAGAACAGGAACTAGATAAAGAAGGATTTTCCCAGCACTTCGTTGCATGCCTAAATGATGCTGGAAGATGTGTTGGCTTTACAAAATGCTCAGGGAAGACCAATATCATAGCTTTTAATGTTTATCCAGTGCCTATTTTTCTGCATTGCAAACAGGTAAAAAATCACTTCGGCTGCTTAGGCACCACTTTTACAGCAAGCCAATTTCTTGCGTCCACCAAGTTCTGTGTGTGTGTTTGTATGTGTGTGTTTGTGTGTGTGTGTGTTTGTGTGTGTGTGTGTGTGTGTGTGTGTGTGTGTGTGTGTGTGTGTGTTTTGGCAAAGCTTCTGTGAGGTTTGACAAACTTTTGCAATGTCTTTTCAGTTGTGTTGGTGAGGCGATGGCCACAAAAATGTGAGTTTTTAGTTATCCTGATATATGAAGCAGAGTTGTGGACAACCAGGCCGTCACTTGGGAAAGTTGAATATTTTATGTTATGTAGTAATTGGCACATATTTCGATCAGAATCCGTTCATGTTGTGTTCAACTGGAAGAACAATTTCACATACCACTTACTTAACGAGGAGAATTTTGACTGTAATACCTATTCCTGTGGCCTCTCTCATGGGCTGACAGTGCTTTTAACGTATTCAATCTAATATCTTTTTTTCCAGATAAGTAAGTATTTAGTAATTAAAGGAATCAAATGGTAATACATCATGTGAATATCAGACGAGTAAGTTCCCTCTTTCCATTTTCATTTTGGGCCAATATTTTTGCCCTTTAACCTGGATTTTGCAATGACCATAAAGTTGAAACTGTGCTGTATCAGTCATTGATGGGGAACTATTTTTCAGACAAGGATGAATAAACTGAGATCTAAACCATTATATTTTTATTGAATTGAAGTGGAAGTTATTGAATATGTTCCCTAAAGTATACATTTTAAGGTGAAGGCGAATACAAGAAATTGCGCTGTTATTTTACTTGTTGTTTGATTGTTAGTGTTACTCGTGGAATGTCTGGCCATGTAAATGTGAATTGCACTTACTTGCTGACATTCGTAACAGTTAAAATCATTCTAATCAACTCGAAGCCTGCCACACCCCAATATGGCAGACTCTGGCTGTCACAACATCGAACAATGACCTGTTCTCCACCATTCGAGAAATGACCACGCCTCTTTTTGTTTTCCCTTTCACATTTTCTCACATCCTCTAGTATTTTATTCCTTTCTTTTATAGTATATAGCCCAAGAAACCACATTGTCTCTGCACTATTTGTTTCATTAGCCGTTTGTTGGTCAGCTCCTTTCTCAATATGTCGTCATTGATTACCTAGTTTATCCTGGAAATTTTCATAATCTTTCGTAAAATCCACTTGTCTGTTGCCGTTACTTGTTTTTTTCATCGTTTCGCCCACTGCCCGCGTTTCATACATCATTATACTCTAGTGTAACACTCACTCACTTATTAATATTCCTAGCAGTAGGTACATTGGGCATAGAATTAAGTGCTGTTTTCGCAATCCCATTTCTTCGTTTAATTTCTGTTTTTATTTACTAACATGTTATTCGTTTTGATTACAAGTAACGTTAGCTCGTACCTTAAGAAAACGTGTTCAACAGAAATAATTCACGGTTTCAACAGGTATTTGTGATCAACATGACTGAGACAAAAAGGAAATACGCTGACGAGGTTGTTGGGTTATAACACAGGGTCAGTCAATTTCAGAGAGTTTATCAATCGAAATCTACAATTAATGCACAGAAAACTGGTCGATTATGCAATAAAATGGCACAAAAGACATATAAATATACACTGTAATGTTAGCTCTGAACGGTTTTTTGTATTTTGAAAAATAGAATAGAAAGTTGAGATTTGGCAAAAGCAGGTATTACATGCTCTTTTTAATACATGCAATATGTCAGCACGGTAATAAATAGTAGTAAAAAGTAAGATTTGACACATACTACCGGGTATGTATTTTTAAAACACCATCTTAGTGTGCTAGGTTTTTATCACGTGACTGATGGAATAAATGTTGAAGATACAATTGCCGTAATGATTGAATAGCCCTCTTTGCGAATCAGCTATTACTGGTATATTATTCTTCTCCACTATGCATCGGTTTATTTGTGACTTACATTGTACGGTGGCCAGATTTTTGAGAAATCGCACATAACAAGGTCAAAAATTACTTTACGTTGTAAGCTAAATGTAGTACAGAAAAAGAAAGTCAAAGACTAGCATGCAATAGGAAATAGATACCGATTTAGCACTGCTTTCAACTTTTAATGCGTAAACGGAAAGCACGATAATGTACGAATTAAAGGCAAAACGAGCATAAGGAAAGAAGCTGTTGCTACATAACTACTTGTGGCAACCAACTAATCGAACTGCATATAAATAAAAGTTAGATGATAACATACTGGTTTATTTGAAATGAAGAAGTGGGGAGTGCAAATTTGAAAAGAAGACAGGCCACTTTGGGACAGTAAGCAAGTGTTTTAATTTTTAAAGCGAGATTCTGGTCTGTGGGTGGGGTTTTGGGTGTGGACATACGAATAGTAAAAAGAAGTTAGTAATCACGTTAATTTAAGCTACCTACTGACAGTGTTTCATTGATTATGTACAGAATTTGAAACTGATGTGCTACTTTCCTATCAATATCAACTCATCAATATTTAACTTACGCTCGATAAAATAAAAAATGTTATTTATCACAGCAGCCTGTCGTCAGCACATAGGCTAACCATGAAACTTGTAATTTAAACATTGATTTTATCATTTGGAGAACACAATGTATTTTATTTCAATTTGAAGCCACATCTGCTTTCTTACTGCCCAAAGGAGCGCTTGTTTGACAAGAGGCGGATGTAATCAGGTAGTTAAAATAAATTGAAATTCTTTGCTACTAAATTTAGAGCTATTTTGTTTCTTTTTTTTAATGAGTATTTTCGTTCAGCTACGTGGATTTATTACGTAGTTTAGCAGTAATTATTTATAGTTTCTTATGAATTTCTCTTTTTAACAACAGTTACTTGCTACTGTTTGTGTTTGTATATTCGTACTTGTGGTTTTCACAAAAATGTAGCAGAGGTAAGTAATGTTTTTAAGATTATTTGCTGTTGTAAAAGCAGAATTAAATAACATCTATATCAAAACGAAAATCGATATCCTAGTATATCAAGATACAAATAGTGGGGAACGTTGTGTTTTAATGTCTAACAATTATGTACGTGAGAGTTGCATGTTAAACGAGCTTGTTTGAAATAGAAAAGTATAGAGTTCTTAGATAGCCCCCAAGTCTCTGTAGATCTTAATCCCAGAAGATCGAAAATGTATCATAAAAATCGACAATTTTTTAAAACTCTGGAATGAGAAAATTTGGAACTTGAGTTTGCGTAACATCGTCTTACAAGCACTAGTTTCTTTACGTAGCGATTTTGAAGTGAAACATAAACGGCACTATGGTCGTGACATATACATATAGTTATCGTTTTATTGTTAAAGTAATACATGTTTTGATAAAAACAGGCACGATGGTCGTGACATTGTAATGCGTGACACGAAATGTTTTCGTTGAAATTAATTTAAGTAATGAAATATTTATTGTTATTGTTTTATTGTTAAAGTAATACTTACATGTTTTGACAACATCTTTGATGCGAGAGAAAAAAAGAAATTGTTTCGAGCGAGAGGCCTTTTTTAAAAAAATGTGACAACAGGTGAAATTATTTATATGTGTAGGAGTAGTCTCCGTATCCTCATTTGGGAGAATATTTAACACCGTGGTTGTATAAGTTACCGTTGGAAGTTGGGGTATTTTTGACTTGCACAGCTAATATCGATGTAAAACCAAAACGAAGTGGATAGAACGTGGAAAGAAATAGATAAACAGTGAACACACTGTATGTCGTAGACTGCAATAAAAAGTGTGCTTGTTGCAACACAGAAAACCAGATTCAAATGCAAAGACCTACTCTGCTCGGTGTAGAACTGGACTACCGGGATTAATGACGAGAGCCAAGTTCAACTTCTAAACATGAGCTAAACCTTTTAAAGACCACCCCTTCTACTTTGGCGACAGACATAACCAAGGCCTTTTTATGCATCTTAAGTGCATAATAGTACATAAAAGATTCAATAATGGCAAATTTAACTACCCCATTTCTTTATTTATTGTATACTATCAGAGAAAGTCAAATCTTCTTGAGGTACTTACCTTCTGTACCTTACCTCAGCACAGTAATTTTTTCGATACATCTCAGTACAATTAAACAAGCCGCAATATTTATGTCACTAACTTTTCCTATTATTTCAACGGATTTGTAGGGCTTAAAAGGTAGGCCTTAATTGGGGCAAGCGATCTCTCTCTTGCTTTCTCTGCTGGTGCTGTCGCTTTTTATTGACTTGCTTTTTTAACCGATATTGACCCGGCCCACCCTTTACATCCAATACCATGCACACAATCACACTTATTCTTAATGTCACACTTCATTTTATCAAATATTGCATAACACGTCATAGGTGAAGATATTTTCTTTCTTTCACTAATGTAGCATCAAGTATTTATGTAAATTACTCACAAATGATGGTTTGTAGGTGATGGTAAAAAATTACGACAAAAACAATGTTAACACCTTCACACGTTGGCTTTTGGCGTTGTTACCTGTAGCGTTGCAGAAGCAGCAGCAGCAGTAACATTTGTCAGAGATATTTTTAACCAGATAGTCTGATTCAATTTTTCGCCTATAACTAAATCTAGAAGCATGAACAGAATTTTAATACAACTTTTGTTACATAACAATATATTGAGTTTGCTTTATAAAGAAGGATAACACTTTATGAGGTCGGGGGTATTTAATTTGTAGATTGATGCTTTCAGTAAGTTTCGCATGATTTATTTTCCTGAATTTTCTTAAAATCCGTGAAACACGTGGGATTTTATCCCCAGTAGGGTAGTACAATTTACCTGGCATCACTTAAAGGTGACTGTTCTTCGCCATAACACTAGTTCGTTACAGGAGTTCTTTAATTCTCTCGTTACAGCCATACAAGAGCAATATGTAAATACATTTTGACTACTTTATTTTCATGTAGCGCTTAGAAATTTCATTCCCTTGGTGCTATGAATTTTTGCTGACTGCTTATATAGGCCGATTCTTAGATTGATGCAGAAAACTTTATCTTCTTTGGCAATAAACGTAATGGAGTTTTTTTAGTTGATAGTTGGTAGATGCAATTGTTGTGGAGGCTATAGCCCCGCTACTGTTATCAACTGACGCAAAGAAAAAATACGTGAACTCAAAGTACAAAAAAATGGAAGTATGATGCAGCGAATATATGGTGGTTTGAAGACAATTAATTCCAAGGGTTCTTTTCAAGAAATATCAGATTGCTATTATGATTTAACGCGTGGTGCCGTTTTAATTTCATTTCACTCCTTTTACCCTAAGGAAGGCTAAAAGTCACCTCAGTGTAGAGGATTACTTTTCTTATTTGATTTTTTTCTTTGTAGTTTTAAATTTTTTAATTCTTTTTTATTGGTTTCTTACCTCTATGAATTGTATCTCCAAAGACATGTACAAACTCAGCAGTATATCGCGTATTACAGAGAAACATATTCGGTGCGGTAATTCCAGGGGCGTGGCTAAGGAAACCGTTTTAATAACTGTTGAACCGGGAACCTCTCTCATTTTAAGCTGTTGATTTTTCGCCACTCAGCCACTACTGCTTTAGAGTTTACTTTTGCAGATTTCAGAGCTAAATGTGATAAGATGGTAGCCATTATCCTTTAAAGTTATCTTATTGTTTTTTCCCCCAGATACTTTCTTCTTGACATGTTTGATATAATGGATTGAAATCAAATCGGCGATGAGTGAAGATGGTAAGTTTTATATTTACTATTGTTCCAAATGTTTACTCCAATACAAATAACGCCCATGGTGATTGTTTCTTTTGCTTCCCTGATGAATAGAACCTAAGCTTAAAAGACATAACAATCGCCCCCTTCCTTTCTCCTTCAAAACAAGTTCTTTTTTAATTCTTTATTGATTTTCTCTTTTTAATCGCCTTTTTGTTTAACAGCGCTGTATAGCTTTGTATGGAGTGAAAGTAAATTCTAAAAAAAATAAAAAAATAAAAGACAACATAAAATTTTGTAAGTTTCATTAAAGAAGAAGGGTTGGAACTATAAAGAAATAAAAATATGTATGCAGCGAGTAGGTTCGAACCAGTGCCCGTAGCCATCATGGTCACACGCTCTGTCACCTGTGAGTGGAATGAAATGTCACAGCGATAGTGACCTTGGAAAAGGATGGTGCGCTCAGTGAAAGTTAGGATCGAAAAATGATCTGGTTAAGGACGTAATGCATATATTTGGGTTTGAAGAGCGTGTGGTCGTGATAGTCTTAGTCACTAACTCGAAACCAGATTGATGGATACATTTTTAGCTTTAATATAGCATGGAATATATACAGTTGCAGTTCTAATATACTTTTTCATTTGCTTCTTATTGGTATTGGCATGAAAGACATGGCATAAGAAACACTTTTCCAACACATTAATTGCATACCGCAATTAAAATCTTTCGTTCTGACTGCATAACTCCAAAATGGTTCCGTTCAGGAGGATTGGAGATGATTCATATCAACTATCAAAACCTCCTCTTTGCAGGCAAAAGAATTGTCTATGGTTTTCATTTGTTTTAGAGCCAATCAAAAAAAGTGGCGGTCTTTGTCGATCCTCTCTTTGTTTTCCGTATCGATAAAAATTCGCTTGAATTGTGCTTTTTTTATTTTAGCGTCTTGGTCATTCGAGTGCCAGAGGAAATGCTTTTGACAAAAACTGGACATGACCTTAATTTGAGATATTCAAATTTTGTATTTAAAAAAATCGTTTATCATTTCATATTAATTGCATTTATTGAAACTTGATTGACAGGAGTCCCGTTCGATAGCAAGGTATTCGTCATAGCTAGATAACTTGCATTTTGAACATCATTTTCAATACACCTGAACCAGTTCCGCTTTTGTTATATTACCAGCAGAACTACACTGCAGTAATATGAAGCCAACATTCTGGAGTTTACGGCACTACCACAAAATAGGCGGTTTCTTGTCAAAGGTAACTACAAGATATTGGTTTCAGGTTAAAGATCCCCTTTGGCCAATCGCTGGTTAGCAGACCCAGGTGTTGCCTGACATTAGGCTTTTGTGCAAAAGTATTCAGCCTTGGATGGTTCTTTGCGCCCGTTGATTCCACTTGTGAAGCTAAGCTAGGGATGAAAGTTTTTTTTAGAAAAAATGTAAGGAACATACTCTGTCAAGTGCTTTTCAATTTTTCTGCGTTTTTGACTATTAACTACAACTGTTAATTTTATCTCAAAAATCAGTTGATTTTGTGTTTGAAAGGACCATTGCTAACCTCTATGAAAAAGACTCATATTTGGTAGATCTAATTCACTTAATTTATGCACGTATTGTTTGGTAAAACCTTGCTTTCTAAAAGAATGTAGTAATACCATAGCCTTTGATACATGTGAGAAAAGAATGTGAAGAAATTAATTATGTCAAGATTTTTTTTACGATTTCACATCGGGATAAACTAAACACTCTGATAACACAATGGTTTATTTAGAAAAGAAAGGTTGTGTGTTAGAAAGAAGAAAAAGAAGAAGAAGAAGAGGGGGTGTTGGGGAGAAAAAAGGAGATAATTATGTAAACCTTAAAAACTGATTCTAATCCTGTATAAGTCATATTTTCGACTTGTTTTCTTTGCAAGCCCCTAAATGTACTTCGCCAAATTTCAGTAATAAAAATGAACTGTTTTTGTCAAAAGAAATCAACAAGACAAAACTAATAATACCACAACGTTGCAATTAGTAGAATGAAAACTAAAGCAAACAACTTCATTTTTGCTGTTACATTTGCAACAGAACACATTAGGCGTTAACTGCAAAGCATAGAATTGTTCCAGAATGTACAGTTTCAGTCTACTACTTTTTGTATTTCATCTGAAAAACAAGGGCAGATTACTAGCTGGCGTCGTTTCTTTGTGGTCACCTGGTCAATAATGTTTGTAATAAATGTAGTTTTCTAACTCAGATCCTTAGACGGCTATATTGTAAAACTCTTTGGGTTCTCAGTGTTTTCTTTTATGAAATTACTTTTTTAAGTCTGCAGTCAGTTCTTTTCTCTTGGCTTAACTATTTTGACCTGTCTTTCCTTTCGGTCCCAAAAACTTAGTGGGTTTTGGCATTTTGGGTTCATAATCAGTCAAAAAGGTATGTTATTATCCTCTATATTTTATACAAAGTAACAAAGTCGCTGGTGATATAAATGTTTTGAATTCAGTAGCTAAATATAATGTTTGATTAGTCAGTCTAACCACACGAAAAAACATCTCATTTAATCAGCCTTGCGATGAAAGAAGAGTCTACACAAAAGATAAACTATTGCCGATTCCTGAATACAATTTGTTACCAGCATAAAGGAACTGAAGCAAATGAAAAGGGGCTGGACCAGGAAGAGAATCTTGAAGACCGCCATTATTGATGAATTATTCATCAGATGTTATTTCTTTCAATGTGAAACCATTTTGCGGCCAGAGAGAAAGAACTGAGTAGTGACAAAGACACTTTCATAAATACCATAATCTGAAAGCTTATGAACAAAACCAGCCTGCTACATTTTATCAAAAGTCGTGGAAATATCTGGGGTTATAACACGTCCTTTGTCATACCTACCCATGAAACTACAGATACTTGACATGATTACAGTTAAAAGTCATCTGTTGGGCGAGATCCTCTAAATCTGTAACAAACATCAAGAAAAAGATCTAGGTTTTTTAAGAATTCTACCACCAACTGCTTTTAAATCGTTCAAGCACGTTACTAATGGCAGTAAAGACTTAAAGCATGATATTTACCAGGATCAAATGTATCACCTGCATTCTTAAAGACAGGGAGAACATTAGGAACCTTTCAGGAAAACGAAAAACAGGACTCTGACAGGTAAAGACTGAAAAGTTTGCACGCTCAGAGGCAATCTCTTTCAAGGTAATCACGGGATGGATGGCCGTTGTTGGTTAACAGTTACTGTGCCTTCACGTCAAGTCCCACACCAAGAGAAACAAGAGAAAGAGGTGAGGGAGGAAGAGAGAGAGAGAGAGAGAGAGAGAGAGCAATATATATATATACATATATATATATATATGTATTTGGGGAAGCCCGCTGATACCATTGATTTTTTTAGACTATACCGATACAGAAGAATAACAGGTGAAAAGAAATACAAACGGTCCAATTAGGTTCCATTTCTTGACAAAAAGCTAGTCATTTCCTAAGGCTTAACATTTAGTACCCACATAGTAGGGGAACATTTATTTTATGAAAACTTCTGTTGTTCGTTTAGCTGAAGGGTTGCTAGCTGGCAAATCAGTGGACAGTTTGTATGAAGACAGAAACGAACAAGTATCCAGAAAATGGTAAGCAAATCCTACATGTTTAGCATGTTAGAAGATAAACAGTATATTACCAAGAACTTTTTTCTCTTGAAATACAGTTTAATTAAAAGTCCCAGATAAAAAATGCTTCTGATATAATAACGTCTTGCGTTTTGTACCTCTTTTAATGTCTATGTGCATGTTACTATTGTGCCATTAAATTTTACTAAACTTTTAAGATATTTTTGAAAAGTAACCATAAAAAGAACCCATTTCTAATTTTTTTAATTATTTGCTTTTTTTAAAAAATTTATATACATATTAAGGTTTTTCATTAATTGTTTTCTTATTTATTATTTTTTTAAAAGAAACGATCAGATGTTTGTGAGGTATAAGGAGAGCCAACAGAAAGGGTATAACCTAATACATTCTGGGATGTATTATTTTAACTACTTTTATTGACACATTGCAAATGCACATACACCAAGATAGGACACACATTGATAGTAGTTTGCTTTAAAATAAAAATGAAACTTATTATCCTATATCCTATTCTATAATGAGTAGATATTAAATAAATAAATGAATAAATACATACACGATACGTACATACATACATACATACATAAATAGATACATACATTCAGGCATACATGGTGATTGCTCCATCTTGACAGATAATTGCCGTCTATGACTTCAGCTGTCGTCAGTAAATTTTCTGTCTTAACTTGCGTGACCTCGCAGATGACTTTGGAGACCAACTTCTGATCTGCAATGCTTGAAACATAGACGACAGATGAAACAAGAAGCTTCCAGTGAGTTCATGATGTCACTTTGTGAAATTTGGTGTCTGTGTACAGCCATGTGTGTTTTGAGACCTAACGCTGATTTGCAAACCTTGCCACACATCACATATGACAGATTGTGTGGCCTTGGAGGGAGGTTAGAAAGTGGCATTGATCTGACATGGGACTTCAAATGATCGAAAAAGCCAGCTTTTGATAGAAGCATACATGCATACATGCATGCATACATACATACATACATACATTCATACATACCAACAGCGTTACCATATTGATACTCCTGTTTGTTAAAGGTTAATAAAAGTTTTGATGACATGGAAATGATGGAGCGCAACTATAATTCATATCAGTGAAGAAAGTTATTCACTGAGTTTTCCTTCAAAGTGATTCTCACTTTCTTTTTTGTCTTTAATGCTGCTCTGTAAAATAGCTTTACAAATGAATTACACAACAGTACTAAATAGAACGTCAATAACTATAGCCTTGCCTTGCATTAAATAACGTGCTTGCCTCCCCATTTTGTTCCAACGAGTCTTTGCTCATCGAAAGCAATTTCCCTTACTTTCCCGAGATTTGAATGTATTGTAATTGAAGTGAGTTCTGGTTTATCAAATTGCTCTTTGTAGGAAGTGATTTTCGTTATATATATATAAAGAATGATCTAGGTCAAAATTTTCTATTTCATTGGCAGTAAAAACCCCATCGACTCGTACTTATAGTCAGTATTAGCACAGTGCTTTCCTTTTCTAGCATTTGTGCTTTAGCCGTTAGTAGGATACCACAGACCAAAAAACACATTTGGTGCTTGATTAAGCGACCGACAAAGGAAAACATTTTCTGGCATTGATCACGTCCAGCCGCCGTTTTTCTTCAAATAAGAAATTTTCAACTTTGAAACTGATCACCGAAACGAAATAACTGGACGCATGACCCATTTATCTGACTTGGCCAAGGTAATAAATATTTTGACATATGTAATTTATTTTTCCATCTATTTTAACGCTTTGAAATAGTCTTGTAAACATTGCCTCTTTTCTGAAAAAGCTTGTAAAATACCCATGCCAGATAACGAGAGTAACACAGCTGTTATTGCAATATTTTATTCTTTAATCGATCAATATTTTAAACTGCTTCACCAAACTCTTTTCTTTTGCACTATTATTGCTTCTTGGTAGCTTTGATGTAGAATATCTTTTTTGCAGGAAACCTCGTTGCCCACTGTTGCTTCTAGCTGCTTGTATTTCATCGATTGGTGGCATTTTGTTTGGTTACGATGTTGGTAAGTAACTATTCCATTTTCTTTTTTTCTTTATAGTATTTAGATATTAAAAAGTAAAAAAGAATGTGTGCACTGAACTTGGCGCGAACGGGTATCTTGGGTATCATGACGATATGCCCTAGTACCTGAGCTATAGGCGCCATGTTCTCAAACTTGACCCTGTCACAAACTTAACTTTTACTGGTTCGAACCATGTTTAGTACACACATTTTTCTCACTACTCTTTTATTCAGAATCCGCTCAATATTCAAATTATTATTATTATCATCATCATCATTGATATTATTATTATTATTATTTAATTATTAGTTATTATAAAAATAATGAGATATAACATAAGTATTATATACTATTCTGCAGAATAAGTTATTTAGTAAATATATTCGATCACCAATTTTGTACCCAGTATCTTTTGTCGTCAGAAAGCATTCCGGAAACCCATTTTGGTTTTTACGTCAAATTTCAATAAGCGTTTGGTTAAAGGATCAAAATTCATTCTTTATCATAATAACTATCAGCTAAATGTATTTGAGATGGATTTGACAATTTTGATTCCGTTTTGCGGGTCATTTCGGTTGGTAGGTCCTCTTAGGCAAAGATAGTGTCAGTACCAATGATATAGGAATACATTTATGAAGCAATACGAATGATCACCATATGATCTAATTTTTGTTAGTTAAAAGAATTGTCCTTTTTGAGAAATGTTTTATTTTTTAATCGTCAAAGTTTTTGTGTACAGGTTCGAAGATCATTACTGAGTTTTAATTTACTATATTATCTAAACAATAGCAAGATAAATAGGCAATACCAGTTCTGGTATTGAAATATGTCTTGCAGTTTGATATTTTTAACCAAGATAGTTTAAATATTTTATCGGAAATGTGTTTCTTTGATTTGTCTATTCATTGTTCATGTTACTTTATTAAAGTTTAATAGGTGCGATAAAAATGTTTTTAAACGTCGCCTATTAGACTTTTATGTTCAAGAAATAATAGACGAGAATTTTTATTAAATATATTAATTGAATCCGAGTTTTTCCATGATTCAGATGAGTTAGTATGCAAGTTAAATGTGTGTATTTAGTTTTGTTTTCCATCAAGTATAGAGAGAATTGCCAATCAGCAGAAAATAAGGTTGGTCTTGTACGTTCTTCACAAGTTAAAGGAGAATCAGAATTACTGAGGCTAGTCTAGATCTGAATTTTGCGACTTTATGAAAAGACCAATACTATAGAAACTTTACTTGATTATGCTTGCCAATTTTACGCTCTTGGAAGTGGCTGATGGACATCCCAAAATGTTGTATCATTATTTTTTTTCTCTTGAAGGTATTATCGCAGGTGCTATGTTACAGTTACGGGAGGAGTTTAAATTGTCTTGTTCAAAGCGAGAAGCTGTAGTCACGTCATTGTTAGTCGGAGGCTTACTTGCGTCGATTTCAGGAGGTAAGAGATATTGGAAAATAGACCAGTCAGTTAATTGATAAGTAAAGAAATAAATTAATAAATAACTCCTTTTTGAAACGAAGTGGTACATTAAATTTTATGTATAACAGTACAGCTCTAACAGAACAAATCAAACCAAGAGAAGTACTACAAATGTAATGTTGGAAGTGGCAAAAACCTCGAAAGAAGGCACAGACGACATAACAGAGGGCCATGTAACACCTCATGGAAGCGAAATAACATTGACACTTGTGGTCATGAATTGAGATATTCATGGGGAAAAGGGGAAGATTTAAGCATTGTTGGCTTACAAATGTATGATGCTGGACAGGCTTTTTATTGTACAATGCAAAGCAGATTTCACAGAAAAATCCCTGAGCTACGAGAGCATAGCATAGTCGAAGCACGTTTTAATAATTTTCACAGATTTAAATAATTTTTTGTTTAGATATATATATACGGAAACTTTTAGCTTTGTACAACAAAGCGTGAATTTTGAAAGAATTTTTTTCTCGAAGGATCTGACCATTGTTTCTCTGGAGCCAGACATTTCTGACCTCGGTGAAACCCTTCAGACGAAAAAAAATATTGGTTAAAATTACAGACTGGCACCAAATAATATCGTGAATAAAATGAATCATACATGTATGAAGGGGTAAGGTACATTGCGTTTCCTGAATGTAAGTACTTCTGGCATTTTTCCACGCTTTAATTTTCCACATTTATAAGCAATTTGAGTAAAACAGAAGAGGAATTTTAAAAGAAGACATAAAGGGCACTGTTGTCTTTGATACCACAACTTATCACAGCTCCAGCATTCAGAGTGTTTTAGCTGAAGCAGTTACTGCCTATGCGGCGAAATGTCTGTTACAGCTCACGAGTATTTTTGGTGGAGCTTGCTAGGACACTCACTGTAAGTCTAAATAAAACTCGGGTTATGGGACAAGACGTTAACTCTTTAACTATTTTCTTGATCATGGACCACATACTGGAGGTTTGCCGTGACTTTGTGTACTCGAGACCAGTGGTCTTAAATTCCCCCGAAAACAGTGGTTTAGACCAACACTCTAGGTCAAGGAGGATAAAATGAAAACCCAAAAATGTGAAAGAGAATCTAGCGTTTATTTTCACTTGACCCCAATGTAAGTACTTTACGCCAATGTAAGTGGCACTGACACTCCTGCATCTGCCTTTCCAGACACACCTGACACTGTTCTAGAATCACAACCTGGATGGCAACTCTAGTCCCCCCAGATCGATGAATGCATATGAACTGTTGGCGTATCTTTACAGGAATTTTTTATATTGTTGTTGTCTTTGATTTTAAGCCATGTCTATTACGCAGTTGTTCTTGTTCATTGAGATTAATTCAAGTGGTATTATTTACAACTGCAGTACACTCAAACTTCCTTGTTTTTATTTCTAGGGTACCTGGTTGACAAATTTGGACGGAGAATAGCGATCATATTGAATTCATTTATTTTTGTTGCCGGGGCATTGGTTCTTTCATTTTCGCAGTCGTATTTCCTCCTAGTAAGTTTTGTGTGCTATTTTATCATACCGATTTATAAAGAGAATTTTTTTCTTTGCTTAATGGAGAAATTATTTCGAAGGGTAAAACTATTCAGTAGGAAAACTGTTTATTGAAGTAATTATTCCATGGAAAACTGTGTCATTGGGATAAAGAATTTCGTGGATAAATATTTCTTACGGAAACTACTTTTTGTGGGAACATATCCATAGGTATGTTACTTCATAAAGATGGGGAAAGTACTAATCGAGGAGATGTTTTATGGGTAAAATCATGACACGCCACTATTTCGCAGGGAAATGTTTATTTTGGATATTATTTCCTGGGGAATTTTTTATGAAAATGTTTTTCATTGGGAATTACTTTATTGAGAAGTATTTAATGATGAAGTTACGTGGAAACTATTTGAAAAAGGAAATTGTTTCACATTGAAATTGCTTCATTGAGCAACTATGTCATCGGAAAATTGTTTTGTTGAGAAAAGTATTGGATAGTAATAATTATTTCATGAGCAGGTATTTCATAGGAATACTATGCCATAGGAAAATTATGCAATGTCATAGGTAAATTTTGCAATTTCATGAATAAATTATGCAATTGTTTCATGAAGAAACACTTTATAGGGAGGTTTTCTTAAAAATAATGTTTCTTGGGATTAATGCTTTTAATGAGTATTAATTCAACCAAAGTTAGCCAGCTAGGTTGTTTTATACAGTACATCGGTATTAGTTTTACAAAACTGGCGCTGGATCATTAGGTATCAATTGTAATTGTTGTGTGTAGTGCCAAATAAAATAATATTGAAAAGCAATGTAAAGAGTATAACCCATATCACGGACCCAGAAGCGTTATCATGGCGTCGGTCGTAAACTTTTTATGAGCTACATTTCGAGAGGTACTTAAACCATAGCAGAATTGACTTCGTATAGCGGGTTTTAGCGATGCTTCGATTCGACGATTATTGGCATTATTCGAATTACAGACAACTGAAAATACCGACATTCCAACCACTCATTCCGATTCTGGATCGACTTACTATTTACATACAAAATTCTTATCCGACTAAGCCTTAAAAAACATTTTTCAAATTTTAATTAGATCAAAATAGCAAGGATTCGTTTTTGTGATTTTATACTCTGTTCAATGAAAATAATGAAATTTGGTTATATTGTGATGCCATCTTATAAATCGATTCAGAATCGATAGTCGAATTTTTTATCCAATTTTTTCTCAGCACTATCGGTTTTATATTCTCACTGTGCATACCTATGTGGTGACAGAAATTGAGATGTTTTCAGGAGTGGCGCCATACCTATCTAGTCAACGAAGCCATATTTCTGGAAGAGTGGTGGATGTACTGCTAATGTGATTGCTGTACTCTAATTATTTGATTGCTTCTTTTAATTTTTCATGTTGATACTGATTTCCTCGTCTATAATCTTTAAATTTTCCTACTCAAATCTCTTCCCAAGGACATCTTCCCTTGAGTATTAGTTGTTCAATGTGGTGTGGTCAACAACAGTCACAGATCAGTTTTAACCATTTGTTGTCATTCCTGGTGTTAAATATCAAAATCAAAAACAGTGTTTGCATCGGTTCTCAAAGTGATATGCCCAGGAACGTCACAGATCTGTCTTAACCAGGATTGTTCATAAGAGTTGTTGTTCTCAAATATCACAATCAAATGCACGATTTGCCATTGGTTGTTTAGTGAGCTGCAAGACATGATGTTTCTGTAGGCTGGCAATATTTGCTACGATATGTTTAAAAATGCAGGTAATGCATAAATTTCCCAAGTAGTATTTTTTTTAAATTTGTAACACGGTAATTTATCATGTTTGTTTTGCTCGGCAATGTAACAAACATAACAGAATAAACTACCGTTGTAGCTGTAGTACCAAACCAAACTCTTGTAGCAACAAGCAACGAAGTTTTAAGGACAAGGTATCGGTGCAGGTGAAAAATCTGCCGATAAGAAAATCTATCTGAAATTTTATCACCACCATACCGTTCATCAAGCATGTCTTTTTTGTAAAATTGCAGTTTATTAACAGCAAACAAATAAAAACATAAGAAAGAGCTTAGAGGAAAGCAAGGAGGGTGGGTGGGTGGGGAAAGCAAATGATAAAATCCAAAAAAGAAAAAACATAAACTTGGAGCCAGAGGGACTATAGATATATCATGGCTGTAGAAGTGGTTGCAAATCCCTAATCACACCCATCATTCGTACCCAAACCCACAAGTAACACCTAATTGTTGTACAGTCATCGCCCTAGGTGGAACAAAACATCACCACAATGAAATAATCACCGCTATTCGGGCCTTGTCATATTGTTTTAATGTTTTTTTCAGACGAGTCTTAGACCATCTTACAGTGTAGCACCAAAAGCATCTTAAAAAAACTATTTGTTTTGGGAATGAATTTTAAAGAAAGTAATTTTAAGGATTCGGCAAGCTGTTAGCATTTGAAATTTGCGCAGATCACACTCAACTAGCTAACACTAACTACTATTTCATGACAGTTTACTTGATCGGTAAGAAAATTTGAAGTTAAAAAACTTACAATTTTCCTGCAGTAAATTCCCATGTGTACGCCGCCTTGGAGAACTCAAAGTATTCTTGAAGTCTGAAAACGGCTTTTCTACGCAACCTGAAATTCCTATCAGTAAACCTCTTTATTAATGTTAAAGGTAAGCACGTATATGTGTGCATATTAATGTAGTGTATCCAAATTCAAATCTGCTTACACTAGTAGTCAAAGTTGGGGCTTCTCAACATACATTTGGTACTGTACAAGACTATGCAACCTATTTGATATGGAAAAGAGGCAATATGATCTTTGCTTCTTTTCCTGAGTGACGTTTCCTTTAGAATTAGAATGTGTGGCGTATACATGCTATATATCTAAAATACACAAAAGGCACCTTAAGTGACGCTTAATCTTGAAAATGCATTAAATGCCATTTTTCATTTTTAGCTTTTTGGACGTTTACTGATTGGCTTTGCTGTATCACTTTCCGCTATTGGCGAATGCATATATATTTCGGAGATAGCACCGCCGGTAAGCTGTAAAAATAATTAACTTTTTTATAAATTTTGTGTATTTAACGGAGATGCCATTTCTTGTTGTTGCTATGTATCGTAGTATTATCCTTATGTATAGAAATTCATCGTATTATGGTCACCACTGCCGCTGCATATGTTAACTTAGTAACTACCCAGAAATAGCACGTAATTTCTGTTCCTTTAATTCAATATTAATTTCATAATATTAATTAGCAATTAAAAGCAAGGTATCCTCGGTAGTGACGTCATTCAAGGGCCTAGAATGTTTTCATTGCTCTTGTCACTGTCAGCCAATTCAGTTAACTTACAGTGTGACTCACTCTAACTCAAATGCTAGGAAAGGGCCCATTTAAAAAGAATTGAACTGAAAGCTTTAAAAATTACTATTATACGCTTTTTCAGCCCGAAAAACTTAAAAGAAATTTCCACAGCACATAATTTTTAATCGCAACAGGCTTTAATAGTTGTTTATGTAGACCATAATAAGTCTCGTAGATTTTTATTCCATTCCTTTCCTTTATATTAAGCATAATACATATATGAGTAAGCCCGTCCGTAAAAGCACCTTAGCTTAATACCTCCCTCCGTTAAAAATCTATAGTTTCTCTCTCTCTCTCTCTCTCTCTCTCTCTCTCTCTCTCTCTCTCTCTCTCTCTCTTCTCTCATGTTT
>RDPX01000206.1:1021771-1034390 GCA_003991215.1 Morbakka virulenta | reverse complement strand
TTAGCGAAGAAACAACTCAGCTTAAAAAATATTTTGACCAATGGTACTTAAAAATGAACACTACCAAATCAGTATCCGCTACATTCCATCTAGATAACAGACAAGCTAAAAAGACCCTTGAAATCAACGTCGACGGAAAAATCCTTCCAACTGACACAAACCCAAAGTACCTAGGTGTTACTCTTGACAGACAATTGAACTACAAAACACACCTGAACGGAACAGCAAACAAAATAGCAAAACGCAAGTGTCTCCTTAGAAAACTGGCTAGCACCTCTTGGGGAGCGTCACAACAAGTACTTAGAACGTCCGCACTAGCACTCTGTTATAGTGTTGGAGAGTACTGTGCCCCAGTATGGTCAAGAAGTCCTCATGCAAAAAAGATAGACGTAAAACGTAGAGAATCCATGAGGATAATTACAGGATGCCTAAAGTCAACGCCAATACAGTGGCTCCCAACACTAAGTCACATTGCACCACCAGAAGTCAGAAGAGAAGGTGCCAATCAAAAGTTCATTATAAAATTGAAGAAAACAACAGACAACACCCCTCTCAAAGACATTGTTAGCAACGCCCACAAAACAACGAGATTAAAATCTAGAAGAGCTTTCTATCAGTCAGAAATTGAGAGCTACAAGATGACAGAGCCATGGAGAGACCTGTGGTTTGAGAACACACCATCGAGAGGAGAAATTATTAAAGACCCTACTGAAAGAGTACCAGGCTTTCAGAATAGCACTCGAAAACAATGGGTCTCCTCAAACCGACTGCTGACAGGCCATGGCAGAACATCACCCAACATTTACAAATGGCGACTAAAAGACACTGCAGACTGTCCCCACTGCAGTGGAATCCAAGAGACTGCAAAACACATCGTCCTCCTGTGCCCAACAACCAGACTGGAGGGAGGTTTTGACACCGTCCTCAACTGTAATGAGGAATTCTTAACTTGGCTGAAGAGACATAATGTGGAGATGTAGCCATACGCTACTACTTTTATCGACATTTATCTTTCAAGCCATTGCCACAATAGATATTAAGAATAAAAATTATCAAGTTTATGATCAGCTGACTAGCTCAGTAGGTGAAGCATAAGTAATAAAAGTACTGTGGGCTGGAAACAAGCTCCGTAAATAATGGGCTATTGTAGTATGGTTAAAAGGAAGAGAGTTGGGTCATGCATTCAAGAATTCCGAAAGTTTAAAAAGTTTAGGGTTCAATTTTTGAATTGGATGCCCATAACTGAATTTCAAACAGATTTTGATATGACGGGAGACAAGGTATTTTCATGGTTTGTTTTGAAGGAAAGAAATCTTAACCATGAAATAGAAGAACAGCTTAGTCAAAAATTATCGAAGTCAATTATTTTCTGAGAAAGCTTTTAACCAACAAAGAGATTATTGCCGGTTGGCTCACTGAATAAAGGATGACGCATGCAATGTTACTTTCGTGAAATCGAGCCTCATTGACGTACATTTTTCCGGCCTTGCCACATGACAATTGAAGGTCCAGAAGTCGTTAAATCTGCCAAGGCGCATGCTCATGAGATAATTCTTCTCTTGTTTGTTTAAAAGACGGCCCCTCATCTTAGAAAGAAACAGCTTTGAATAATTTGGCCTGTATGGACAGTAGATAGGATTACCAGTGGTGGGGGTACCCATGCGGCTCTGCTGCGATGCCAAGGTGTAGAAACTTCATTTTTTCTTTTTATTCATTAAAACTTTAAAACCTGTGATTGCAATGTAAAAGAGGACATAAGCCATATCCTTAACTATTGAAATTCTAGGGTAATGAATTCTTAGTAAGTAACGCAAGAAATGCATATAGAAATGCTATACGCTGTTTGCCCTGAAAGTTAAGCTGAAAGTTGCGACGCGGCATTTGTGTGCTGCGATGCTTAAACAGATCATTATATAAGCATGTATTTCGCAAGAGAAAGATATGGTTTACAAATATTCTAGTTAAGAGTATAGCGCGCTTACTCAGGCAGTAGAGCGTGTGGTCTTGATAGTTGCAGACACTGGCACGAACCCAGTTCTGTGGAGGTATATTTTTCACTAACCTATATTTTCAAATACTTTCCTTCAATTTTACTGGCACGATACTAATAACATTATTGGTGATATCCAGGCTTCACCTTAATGTTGAAATGTATCAAATAATTCATCAAGAAAGCCCGTAATGGATGGTAAGATCTTTTATGACCACCACTTTGTGCGTTATACATTCTTTATTGTGGCTTGAATAGTCTCGCCTGTCTTCTACCAATCCTTTAAAACATTTTAGATAAAGTTACTCTTTTCTTTCCAGGCGATGGATGTTCGGTTTGTCAGTAATCTTTGGGATATTGCAGGCTGTTGGAATGTTTTTTCTCCCATCGTCACCAAGATGGTTAATATCAAAGGGAAGAATGGCCGAGGTACAATATGATTGAGGATATTTTGTTTTAGCATTAAAATAGTATTAATCACTTTTACCGACTGTCGTAATTAATGACAAGGGTTTGAATATTGTTTTAAGTTGTGTCTACCGGTCCCATGTGCAGCCCACATCAATTAGGAATTTTTTCTACTTAATTTTTTCAACGTAATCTATTTCTTTGGTTTCCAAAGAAACCACCGTAAATTGTTAGCACTATTATATTATATTATATTATATTATATTATATTATATTATATTATATTATATTATATTATATTATATTATATTATATTATATTATATTATATTATATTATATTATATTATATTATATTATATTATATTATATTATTTTATATTATTTTATATTATTTTTATATCCATGTCTCCATGTATGTACTTTAAAGTCAGATGAGGTAATTTACCGTTTATTTCACCAGTTTTGAAAATCGTGCTTTCAAATTAAATATTGTAAATTAATATTTATTTCTAGCATGTAGAATTATAATTCCATATTTTTTATTATTGCAATGCCTAGGCTGAAAGAGTAATCGTTGCCCTGTGGCCCAAAACAGACCCTAAATCACAAGTTAACCAACTGAAATCCTCCATGGATAATGAGAAGGTAAATAGACCAGTTTTCCCTAATGTAGGAGTAAACAAATATCCTTTTCTTAAGATCACAGTCAGTTTGAGTAGTCTTAACCAGGTCATTGTTGCAATGTAACCGTCTAATTGATCGTGTTAGTTATTTTCCAAATTCCAGTTGTTGTATGTCTTAACCAGATCTATGGATACAGGCCGTAGTCTGTAGGGAAATGCTGAAGCAGAAGCGCAGTCATAACATTAGAATCGGTCCAAACGAGGATGAGGGCTGCTTTACTCAACCTTTTGGATAAAAGATAACATTCTTAGTGACAGTAAACTAGGAATTTTACAATGAACGACCGAAAGTGTGATTGAAGCCATCACAGCAACGAAGGATAACAAACAGTTGTAGAAGTAATCATTTTCCTAGACAAGATATCGTTTTGTTAATTGTTTAAAATGATATTGTCACAAGCTACCTGGTGAACGAGACTGTGAAAAAGAGAGAGATAAGACACAAGAAAAAGTTATGCCGACAATTAGGGTCGTCCTCGGACTTTAAAACATTTAAGGCCTTTGATGGGAAACACCATTTGGATGCCAGAGAGTTCGGCAAACTAACTGTCCGAGAGAAGAAAGTACATTCATAAAACGTTTCATGAGGTGTAACAACAACAGGGTGAGGGTGAAGACATAAAAGAAACGAGTGACACAAGATGTAACTAACTGAGCTGCTACCAACGAAAAAAGCTCAGCAAAACAATTTCCATTTTCCGTAGAAAATGTCAAGGCTAACCACATTTCCTCGACGAGAAAAAGGTTCAAGAATAGCAGCAAGATTTGAACCTATAATGTCTCTAAAGTAAATCAAGAACATCAAGATGAGATGAGAGCCTATCTCCAGATTTGACAACTTTGGTCCGTGCAAGGATAAATGGTCGATTTGTAGAGTTTCAAAATGGTCTTAGATGTACTTTTCAGCGAAATACAGAAATCAAGCTTTTTTTGAAGCAGACTTCCCACTACATCGAGTTTAAGAAGTCTAAGGAGGGTCACGTAGAGATAACTATTCCTTAAGAGGAGAAAGAACCTCACCAAATTTAACACCAGTGTGATCACCCCTACTTATTAAAAAAAGTAAAGAACTAATCTTCCTATTGGTTAACATCAGTTCCGGCTTTTCTTCGTTTATTGAATTCGGCCACTTCTTTTACTTATTTCAGTTGACATACCTTGTGGTCAATGTTAGATTACAAGGCAGTGTCACCAGCATAGACATCTATGAGCTGAAAGAAGTTACCAGGAAGGTTACTGGATGTAAAGAAAGAAAAGCATTGAGTGCTACACGCTGATAGAGCCACAGATAATAACAGTTGATAAAATATCTTGGATGTGTATTTTTTGAGATTATCTTTATTTTAGAAAGTTACGCTTGCATATAGCTGATGCGATTTGGAATTTAGCGCGTTTATTAAATTGAAAATGATTATTAATTAAGTAATAAATAAGTAATTAGAGGAGCCGGGGCTTAGGGGTTAGTGCAGTTGCACAGTAACCCAGGGGTTCCGAGTTTGATGTCCCGAGCGATCGCTAAAAATTTGGAACTTTGCAAAAGAAAAGGCCATTGGTTGGCGTCAGGGAGGGCATCCGTCCAAGAAAAGTCCCTCTTTAGGGCACCGTCTAAGCCTAAATTGTTGGGAGAAGATGACGTTAAAACCAATAACAAAAAATTAAATTGAAAGTAATTAGCTTCTTGACAGCTCAGAAAGGGTTAAATAATTATAAGTCCATTAATTGCGTGCACCAAGACCAATTTTCCAGACAAAAAGTCTCTTTCTAGTTCTCTTGTATAATTCATGGTATTTTTACAATAACGTTTGCATTACCTGTTGCCTGTTGTTTATTTAACTTTGTTTTTTATTGATTTTCAATTTAGTCATTTTTATTGATTACCCAACGGCTTTAACTTCATTGCATCAAAACACTTTATCCTGTGTATAATCTCCATAGTATACGAACGAGTTATGTATTTTTAGAATAACAGGATATTTCATTTTAAAAGCCAAAAGACCACAAGATTAAACAAATTATAGTGGCACCTCACAGGGGGCTCCATGAAGTTCCTCTTTTCACCCTGTATTAAATATAATTACTGTTAAAAACGTTTAATTGTTTACTTCTTGTTTTGCAATATCAAAGGCAAACAGTGAATAAAGGGTAAAGCACGTCACTAGGTGAAAAAACCGATAACCGTACTGACTTGAATAGTTTAACCATTACTGTACCGACTTGAATAAGTTGATAAGCATTTATTTAACTTTTAGAGTTTTTACTTTGGCCCTTACTCGAGGCGGGTGCCTAAAAGGATTGTGTGGTTTGTTTTTTTCCCCATAGGATTTTGTGACGACAGAAAAGACTGTCAAAATAAAAATTATGTTTCATTTGCCAGCATTTTTATAATTAATCAATGACCACATCGTCACCTTCTATATTAGAGAACAAAATATTGTCTTGAAATTGAGCGTCTTCCATGCCTGACAATTTTTAAACGGTCATCGTTAACTTGGTTATTATTAAATACAGCCCATTGCTGCTCCAGTTTTTCTCGATTTTGAAACACTTAATTTCTTTATCGTCTGTACCGTCAATGAGTTAAAAACACTTCGAATACTTTGACACACGACTTTTCAAATATGAAGCGCCTGATTTCTCTGTCTTTTGTACCGTCGGCGTTAGAGCTAAAAGTGCAAGACCTGGAAGCAATCACCATGCGTCTTGAAGTTCTTAACAAATCATAAAAATTCACTCCGCAGTTTGCGTTTTCGGGATTGGTTTAAGGTTATCAGAACGAGTAAACTGGTGAATTTTAGTAGCTACTCACTCGTATTTGAAGTCTGCCATTGTCTGTTTAAATAGTTTATTCCAAACGACAATTGGGGCTTGCATGTATGTGGCACAGCTCATAAAAATTGATATATATTCACTATTTCCTTCTTTTAGACGACGTTGTGTATCTTATGTGCTTTATAGGAATCCCACGGAGTAATCCTTCTGTAAAAAAACCCCTTTCCTACAACGTCATCTACCAGACATAGTCTTAGCTACTCTTTTATCCAACCATTTATACTTCATTCAATCTAATGCAAAAGGCTGAATGACCGTCCGATTGGCGTTTGGCTTCCTCAGAAACAATAAATGGTTTTGATTTAGTTCGTCAGCCTTTGCTGCTTGGCATAATGGTACCCCAATCTATTTCTAGTCAGTTGATTTCATGGGTACTTGTGTCACACTTGTCGTGTCATTGGTCGTAAGAGAAACTATATCGCTCCAGACAGGTTATTTTTCGAGGGCTAGAATACATTGTTCGTCATCTATAAATTGCCTTTTCAGTCGGAAAACATGCAAACTATATCTGACAAGTTTATTATTATTATCATTATTGTTATTATTATTGTTGTTGTTGTTGTTGTTGTTTTAATCATTTTTATTAGCTCTCTGCTACACAATAACTTCAAATAATGTTGTTGTTTTTTCTTAAATTGATCACTGTATTCATGTTTCTAAACTTCGGTAACAAGACGTTTCTTCAAATCTCAAGCACTCGTCGGAAGATTCTGACAGAGTGTGGCAACATAGTCTTTTGCAATTCTGCAATTCTGATAGCTATCCCAATGTCCTTTAGTCTTTTTGTCAATGCTTTTGTTGTTGTTTTTAGCGCTGTAATTTAAACTGGGATTATTTTTACTTTGTATCACAGTGTTTTCAGTTTTCTTGCTATTTCAATATTTTTTCTCTTATTTATCATTCCTGGTATCGTATGGAACAACAAAGTCTGTCACTTGGCATTTGTTGTTTTTTTTGTCCACTATAATCATATCGAGTCTTCTTGCTTCAACAACATGGTCTGTTTGTATTGAAAAGCCCCAGAATATTTTATATCCTTCATACAGCTTGCGGTTCATGATCATACCATTTTTCTTTCGTTTCAAGACCGTATTTCCTGCATACCTTCCAATGTATTTTTTTGCTAACCAATCATCCCTGCGTTTATATTCCTTTTGTGCCATTTTACTTCATTCACTTAAGATGTGATTGATGCTTTCATCTGCTTTACCACACGTTCTACATTTACTATCTTGTTGAGTCTTATCAATTTTTGCTTTCACGAAATTTGTTCTCACTGCCCGTTCTTGTGCTGCCATAATGAGAGTCTCGGTTTCTCTCTTCAGCCCTCCTTCATTCAGCCACGACCATTGATATTTATATGCCACATCCTTAGTTGATCTGATGAAGTGGCCATGCAACACTTTCTCTCTCCAGTTGGTTTTCCTTTCTTGCCCTTTCGTTCTTTTAAACTTACTTTCTATTTCAGCATCATTATTGTCAGCCTTTCCTCTAGCTGCAACTAACAGTTGCTCCTTGCTGTCTCCCACATAACGTTTTAGGCCAATTATGGGAAGGTTAATAGTATCTTCAACTCTCACAAGTCCTCTTCCACCTTCATTCCTGGGAATGTATAATCCATCAATATTACTCCCTGTATGGAGTCCTTTGTGCAGAGTTAAGAGTTTCCTTGTTCTTCGATTCATCTCTTGAAGTTCGGTCGTTTTCTAGTTGAGGAAAGCAGCTGAGTATCTCAATACAGGAATTATTGTTCTAGATGATATTTTCCCTATTCAACTTTGTCTCGATCATCTTTCTCACTCTTCTCTCATATATACACTTTTTTCATCTTCTACCTGCACAATATCTGCCGCCAATATACCGAAATATTTTTATCCGTAAGTGATTTTGTAACTGTATCATCTGGCATTTTGATTCTATCTGATTTTATCCTTTTCCCTCTCTTCATTCCCAATGTTGAACATTTTTCGATCCCAAATTCCATGCCAATGCCCTTGTTAAACAATAAGTGAATCAAGTTCTTTTTTACACCTACCATACAATTTAAGATCGTTCTTGTAAAGTAAGTGCTTGAACTTTTCTCTATTTTCTTTTGCTAATTCATACCAAGGCTTTGTCTTTTTCAATACGTTGGTTAGGGGAGTGAGTGTTATAACAAATAAAAGGGGTGATAAGGCATCTCCCTGAAATGTGCCTCTTTTTTTCTTAACATCTCCCAATGATTCATTACTACACCTCAGCTCAACCCTCCAATCTTTCAATGCCTTTTCTGGAAACTGCACTAAAGTATTGTTTATTCCTATCATACCCAAGCCGCCCAAAGTCCAGGAAAGTATATATATAGTCAATCCATCCCATTGCTAGGTTCATTTTTCTCATTCTAACCTCTCTGAGTATCATACTTGCTTTGTACAACTGATCTTCTGTTCCCCTGCTCATCCTTTTCCATCCCTTTTTTCCTCAGGCAGAAGAAGGTTTCTTTCCAAAAATGAGTAAATTTCATAAGATCATAATACTGTTAGTAACTTCCAACAGAGAGGTAAACGTGTGATTGGACTGTCGTTACTTGCATTTTTCCTCGTCGATCGACTTGTCTTTCTGTAACAGAACAGTTTGGCCCTTTGTCATCCACGCTGGTGTCTGCCCCTCAAAGCATGCAGTAGAAAATTTTTCTAAATATTTATGCATTGTGTAAAGCCAGAAACCTTGTACCACTGGTCCAGACACCTTGCAATTTGGTACTTTTCTCTTCCGTGATATTCACTTCTGTTTGTCTTAGTCCAGTATTCATACTCGTTTTAAAGTCATCTAATCACTTTGCGCCTTATTGTGTTCGACCTCTATACTACACATGTCTGACCAGAACTGCCTTGCTTCATCTGCACGCGGCACTTCACTTTCACCCTGCTCTCCTTCACCATTCAGTTCTTAATAGACTCCACCTTCGTTGTTCTTGAATCGTCTATTCAGTTGGTACTAGTTGGTTCTTTGGTTATATCTTGCAATGTTGTCGCTTTTGGCTTTAATACTTTGCCGCAGCTCCTCCTTCACAAATTGCAATCCTTTCATCTTAAACCTGTACTTTCTTTACAATGCATCTGAATCTTTCATCTTCACTTCTTTCTTGTCAGTTAAGGCATTGACTCAACCTAGATCTCAGTTCAAATCTTAAACTTGCCCTCCAAGCCTACATTTCCACAATGGTTCTTTTCTTTTCTTTTTGTTTTTGCTTTTCATTTCAAGCATTTCTATCACTATTACGACTCCACAATATTTCAGATCATTAGTCTCAGTAATGTTGTTCACCTTAATCTTGCCCATTTTCATTGTCCAGAGATGTGTGCCGCTTCACCTGAAGTGAAGTGCTATCTATAATGATGGCCTGACCAGAGATGTGTGCCGTTTTACCAGCATTGAAGTCTTCTCTGTAACGATGGCCTGGCTCAGAGATTTGTGCTTTTTGCCTGCAGTGAAGTGTTTTCTATAATCATGCCCTGATCAAAGTTGTGTGCGTTTTTTCCTGGAGTGAAATGTTACCTATATTCAAGGCTAGGAAGGAAAGGGTAAGAGATTTCTAGCAATCCTTTGAATTGGATTTTTACAGTTTGATTTGAGGACATCATATTTGTAAAATGTCTAGACAAAAATTGTGTAAGAACTTTCAGCAAAACCAAACAATCGAAAAGATGCAACAGATTTGGCGTAGGTCAATATAACCAGATGAAAGAGAAAACCGGGGAAAAAGTGGGAATTAGTTTGCCATGTGTCAATGAAACATCGAAACCTTGAGCACCATTTTTTGCATGATATTGGAAACAGCATTAATGTTCCTGTAACTGGAAAACAAAATCGAAGAGTTTTACTTAGTGTTTCGGTAATATTTTCAACTCATACAAAAAATCCGGTACACCAAAGGTTTTGGATTATCAACTGACTCGAAGAATAGCACAATACAGAGCCCTTCAACGGAACCTCAAGTAGTAAAGGCACTACAGATGGTTATGAGCGCATTTATCCAAAAATAAGTACAAATTTAACGGAAAGTAATTCTATCTTCTTTGATATCGTGTTTTATATAAATACTACTATATTCACATAAGCACCTTCTCAGAGTTGCGCTTAAGAGAAACAGGTGCTTCCTCAACTTTTGTACATTTAATTGGACAATTATTCGAATCATAGTAATCTTCCCTTGTAATATCTGCTATGATAATGGACAGTTTTTGAACGAAGATTTTGCTTTTGTTAAAAGCGAAATGAATTAGTTCGTAGAAACCTGGATTGGTAATATATTATAATATATATGCTAATATAATATATAATATAATATTATATTATATTATATTATATTATATTATATTATATTATATTATATTATATTATATTATATTATATTATATTATATTATATTATATTATATTATATTATATTATATTATATTATATTATATTATATATGCTAATATATATAATAATATATATGCTACGGGTAGGAGTCAGCTATAATTTTTGTGGGTTTTTTTGTCATTTTCAGCAATACCGAGTTCTTGATCTGTTTCGGACCTCTGGTATATATTATATTATATTATATTNTATTATAATATATAATATAATATTATATTATATTATATTATATTATATTATATTATATTATATTATATTATATTATATTATATTATATTATATTATATTATATTATATTATATTATATTATATTATATTATATTATATTATATTATATATGCTAATATATATAATAATATATATGCTACGGGTAGGAGTCAGCTATAATTTTTGTGGGTTTTTTTGTCATTTTCAGCAATACCGAGTTCTTGATCTGTTTCGGACCTCTGGTAATATGCGATTTAGGATGTTCATCGGATGTGGTTTAGTTTTCTTACAGCAGGTAAGCTGTTCTTTCTTTCTTATTTATTTATTATCATACTTATTGATACAGTGAGTTACAATATTTAATATACAAAAAATGGTATTAATGAGAGACCTTATTTACTAGGATAAATTATTGATTTATTCCGTGAACATATGATCATAAGTGAGAGCAAGGCTCCGAAGCTAGGAAAGATGTGGAGCTGTACGTGTGAGAGAAAAACGTTCCTGAGCTCAGGGGCCTCTGCTCAAGAGAGCTCACAACTCAGCAAACGCCCGTATTCCTATGCTGTTTTTGCCAAAATTCTAAAATTAATATAATACTGTCATGTCTTATTTAGAAATGACTTTAGCGCATTTATATATTTCCATAGAGGATTGCTGTTTTATGAGATAAATCTTGATATGTAAACAACATACTTATTCATTGGTTGCAAAACCACGTAAATAAAATATTTTCTGAAGAGGTTATGACATGTTTTTCCTTGCCATTGTGTCTTGGAACAAATACGTGTAGCCAGGGTTTGGCGGCTTTCTTTTTTAATAGTTTTCTTCTTGTATTGCCCATTCCACAGGTGACTGGTCAACCAACAGTTTTATACTATGCTTCTGCTGTGTTTCAGTCATTGGGATTTACCAGTGGCCCAGGTGCCACATTGGCCACTGTAGGATTAGGATCAGTGAAGGTGAGGGTTTCACTACTTTTTTTTTTAGCGGTTTGAAAGCGGCACGGTTTTTTTTTGTTTTTGTGGTGTGTAGATCCACAGATATTTTGTTTTGTAGTAAATAATTGTCCAACAATCTATCAATTCCCTTTCCTTTCCTTACCCTGCCGTTCGATCGCACTCGGACTTCATTGACAGTCTTTCTCTACTAAACCCGGTGCTCCATTACTGTCATAAGTTCTTTCTTTGTTAAGTTGGTAACCCTATTGATTTCTCCATAAATTTCTTTTTTCTGTACTACTGCAATCTTTTATTTTTGGCCCACCATTTCGAAGTCCATTATTAAATGATTGTTTTTTCTTTTCTCCCCCATTGGTTAGGCTTTCTTGATACTCCAGACGCTAACCCTTATTGTAATGGAAAGCAACCACTAGCTCTTTTAGCTTCAACCAACTGCCTGAAAAACGAAAAATGGACTCCATTTTTTGTTTGTTTTAGTTTTAATTAAGGAAAAGGGATGTCTGTTGAAAGAGTTATATTTGCTACTCCCCACAATTCTGACTGTTTAAAAGTACTGAGGCGCAGCATTGTATGTTTAAGTTGATGTTTTTTCCAATTTATCGTTAGCAGCTGTAAATCTATAGGAATAATGTGCAGTTATCAATTGTGTTATAAAACGTTAGCTTATTGTAAGGTAGTATTTTTCCAGGTAGTCCTTGCAACCAAATAAGCAGCAAGGAATTAGATAGCGCAATATAGACGAGGATGACCCCGATCATAAAATAAACACCTCGAGAACTGTTGCCGACATTAAATTGCTTGGTCCTTGACAAAGTAAACAATGGTGTATCATTACGCCACAAACTTTAGCACCATCTTGTTATTGCAGGAAGCTGTTATTTGCATTATTTATAAAACTTTTTACTGTCATTTGTTCGTGTGAGTTTGGTTGGAAATTATTCCCCTTCATCTTGCTATTTCATCATTCTTGGAAGAGAGATAAATCGGCATTCGGCGCAAAGGTAGATAGTCGTATCCTTCTTTGACCCAGTCAACCATCTGCTGGCGAGTTGGCACCGGGATTTTGTTGTTACTTCAATTTCCATCAGGGAAGCTTTCAACAACACTTGAAACGTACTGGGCCCAACATTTTCTCA
>RDPX01000206.1:990067-1013276 GCA_003991215.1 Morbakka virulenta | reverse complement strand
AAAAAGCTCTCTCTCTCTCTCTCTCTCTCTCTCTCTCTCTCTCTCTCTCTCTCTCTCTCTCTCTCTCTCTACGTATATGAGCTGGAATGGAAGAAATCTCCCATTAATAACACTGCAAATGTCCAATTATTTTAAATAGACACAGCGTCTTTTTCACGAAGAGTGCTGTTGGCAGTGGCAGCTTACAAAATCCAGTAAAACTAGTCCCCAAGCAAAATCCTTTACCTGGGTATTTCAACAGAGGTCATTTCATACGCAAGCTGAATGTTTTGAAATCACAAGACTGTGTTTATCTGAAGTAGTTTTGCCATTAGTGTTAAATTTGGTATTTAGGATTTTTATTTTCTTTAGCAGATGACAGGTACAGATTGTACAGAAAGTTTGATTGACGTAATAATTTTATCTGCAATCAAATAGTTTGACTGACGTAATGCTCTCCACCATGTTACAGTTTTCAACAGTGATATCTTCTTCTTAAATTTGATGTATAAGGCAGACAGTGATTGTTACTGGTAGACGTTTCAGCAAATAATCTTTAGTTGTAGACACACAAGAGAAAAATATAAAACAATTTTACTTCAGTAAATGCTCAAAAAGATTGCACCGTCAATTTTTTACTGCGCTTAGGGCGTTTCATATATGCTCTGTGAACTGGAAACCATACGTCGAACAATAGGCAACATTTATAAGTGAGCGTAACAATGCTCATGATCGCTTTGCATTTTCAAGTAAAAGAATGTTTATTCAGCACCAGTGACTGGTAGTCGAACTTGCAATATACGTTTGGTATGCCATGGTTCAAATGCGGTTGAAGCAGTGGTTTAGCAAGGACAAAAAAAAATGCCTGTCCATTTCTCAAGTTTCACCTGTAAAATTTAAAGTCATGTTAATTAACAAGAAAAATTAACAATGGTGTCTGAAAAAGTTGTTGAAATTGATTATCCTGTGAACGCTGACTACACGCAAGATTCAAAGGAGATTTTTAATTGTTGCACATGGAAGAGGCTGATGATAGCAAGGAAGAGAGAATGATGATAAGAATGATTACATAGCAATGTTGTAAATTTGTAGTTGTAAGAAGTTGTTAAAAATTGCTACCATGTACCATCATTTTTTCTTTTTACACCATTTTTTGTAAAAAATCGTGAGAGCAATTATTAACATGGGCTGAAGTAACGCCATGGGAAAGTTAGTGTGGTTTGAAATAACGCAGAACTTAAATTAACATGATTTGTGCTAACACAAAGCGAGTTCATTAGTGGTAAATACCAAGTCGTTGATTTCATGTAATAAGGTAGTTTTTCAAGGATCAAACATTTTCCTTTGAGCGTTTTAACGAATTTTCATACCAGAAATGACCTAAGCAAGTTGTTTAATGAAATACGTGGCGAGTGTGTTTCATGCAATATAATTGCTTGTTTTTTTGAATTTGAAATAGACTGATATAAGTATTTTATTTATTATTCACATTCCCAAGGGAGCTGGAATGACCAACATGTCAAGAGGTTCACCCGAAAACTGGTTTACCTCATCTGAGATCTCGTGTAACCACAGTACAAATTGTGTTGTCAGTGAAAGGGCACATAAGTACATGCATACAAATATGCGCTTGCTGGCGCTCTTACATATTTATATGGAGATTTCCGTATTTCTTGTGTACAATAAATGTCTGACAACCAGCTTTGTTTACTTTTTGTAATATTTCTTTTGTTTTGTGTTCTTACAGGAAGACGATGTTTTCTTCTTGTTGGAGTTGTCAGCATGACAAGTGGTCTTATTGTGTTAAGCATAATAACACAGCCACTACAGCTTCAAAATCGTGCAAGTTACTGTCACAAACCGACAATTGTTGGTCATCACTCGGTTGCAACATACAGAATTCCAACAGAGAGCAGTTCTTCTTGCTCAAACAATACAGTTGAGTTTAAAGATTTTTCACATAATGGGGTCAGTAACTGTTCTAAAATTAAAGATATTTTTCATGAAAATTCTGGGGTTTTAACAAATACTACAAATACTAAAACTGGCGTTAGAAATGCAGTTGTTGAAGGAAAAACAACAATTAAATTTAGTCAAGCTTCCAAATATATTTGTCTTATTTCTCTCATGGGATTCGTAGCTGGCTATGCCGTAGGATTTGGACCAAGTGAGTATTCCTGATATTGTTTTTTTTTGTGTGTGATTTCGTTATTTTGTAATATATCATATTTTTTAACTGGTGAAGATTTCAGATGTGAGCTTGAGAATTGCTGTAGTTTTATGGGTAAAAAGTCTTTTTAGTGAGGAAGTTGTATTTAAAAGTTGTCAGTAAATTAAAGATGTTCCTTACTGTATCAATGAAGTCCCGCAGAAGGTTGTTCAAAAAAAAATTATTAAAAAAATGTTTAACTTTACAAAATAGGCCCTTCCTATACTTAAAATTTGTTTTATTTTATTTCTCTAGTATTACGAACCCTTCAGCAATGAGGAAATAATAAATATCACTGTTACCAATTTATTTCTTATGAAAAGTGCTAGATAAATACCAGGAAAAAAATTAACAATAAATGCAATTATATTTTACTTTACTTTAACTGAACATAAACAAAGCGTAGTGAAAAAACAAGAGAAGCTTAAATTTACTGTCACTGAAGTGCTTGATCAAGGATTTACTTAAACATTTTTTTTCAGAATCTCTTACAATTTTTTTCTAGACAATTTCTTCTCGTATAAATAGGTAGTTCGTTAAATATTTTCATTTCTATGTATTCGGTACAACAACGATTGTACTTCATCTTGTAATTTGGTAAAAAGAAAGAAATTTCTGTTGGTCTTGTGTCTTCCATTATTTTGCATTGGCTAAAGTAGTTCAAAAACGTCTCATCCCCCCCCCCCCGATAATATCACCCCACCAATAAACCTGCTTTGGATTTATCTTAAGTGACAAATAACTAACAGCTGAAATGTAAGAAGCAAGAAATCGTGTAATCACAGTTTGAACTAAACTAGTAGAATGCCAAGGGTTACTAAGTAATACATGATTTTTTGAAATCTTTATCATTTTGTAACTGTTTCCACCTTTCTTCCAGTAAAATGATGCGGAAAACTAGGTAAAAGGATATTTTTATTGATGATGTCTGTGGAAACGTGATATACATATTTTTTTATTCTTCTACGGTATTTTTTCGCATACGTTTTAAAAACGTTTTTTAATAGAGTAAAACAATTTGTAGCTTTATTGTTATTTAATATGAAAGAATGATATCATGTATATACATTATATTCAAGTAGTGTTTAATGATGCCTGGAAAATAAATGCTTAGAAAGATATAATTAGGAAGTTTTTCCTTGCTAAAGTTCCGGTTCCCGAATAATCGCTTCCTTTATTCGATGATTACCACTTTAGATATTTTTTTATTTGATATGAAAATGGGTGACGATCGTTTGAATTCATGAAACTGACAGTTGCTTATTTTGTTTTTGTTTCTTTCCTTTTAATCATCGGGTTTTTTATAACAGATGATTTATATTTATTTATTTATTACGTTTTTATGTATTTATCTATTATTTTGTACTATCTATACAGCATAACTCCTCTCATGCTGATATCAAAATGACCCTCTTTAAGTTATAATCAGCGTAGAAAAAATGAATGAAGGTACAAAAAAATTAATGCCATAGGTCAGTGAAGTCTGTGAAAAAGAGTAAAACCACAAAGCCGAACAAAAGTCTTGAGTTTTTTTCTGCTCTGTCTCTGTCTCTGTCACTCTCACTCTGTCTCTCTCTGTGTGTCCCTCTGTCTCTCTCTCTCTGTGTCCCTCTGTCTCTCTCTCTGTCTCCCCTCCCTCTCTCTCTCCCTGCCTCTCCCTTTCTTTGACATCTATCTAAATTTATCTGATGTTGGGTTGAAAAAGAAATGTGAGTCTTTGATTTGTTACTCATGCACTTTTGCATGTTACAAGTCCCAGGAGACTTTGCAGACTTTTATTAGTTGTCTTCAGTAGGTATGTCAATGTGTTTTCTCTTGTAATTATCGATTGGCTGGTTTCTTGAGTAACCCATGACACTTATTGCATTTAGTGGTAAAACCACATTTCTGCTCCCTTGAAACGATTTTTAATGGGAAATGTACAACTGAAAGATAATTGGATAATGGTAGAGAAATTGTATTTTCAAGTATATAGCACTGGCAACTCAGCTAAAAGAGAAAATGATTTAGAAAGACATTAGACTCAGTTTTAAATCATGTGGGTAGTAAGGTACTGCAATCATTTTTGATGAAACTATTTGTTGTATACTTTTAATCAAATTTGTTATTTTCTTCGTCAGTGTCGTGGCTTATTCTCTCAGAAATATTTCCAGTTGCACTGAAAGGAAGAGCAGTCGCTGTAGCAACAATATTTAACTGGGGAACAAACATTGTTATATCTTCCACCTTCCTTAGTATCATTGGTAAGTCAAAATTATTTGATAATTTACATTAGGGAGTATCATTTACTTTTCTAAATGCAGAAAGCAATAATATATCATTCAAATTTAAATTTTTGAAAAACCTAAGTGAAGTCGCAAAACAGTTTTTAATATGGAAAAGTACAGGTTTAAAACTCTCTTTCAATCAGTGTAAAAAAATACCAAAAAAAAATAACAGAAAACTTTGAAAAAGTGCCTGAATTTATTTTAAAATGGTATTTTTTTATCTTTAGGGGTTTTTTTTAAGTAGTAGCAGTACATATTGCAATGTTTATGAATATTAAGCATTGCAGAATATCAACTTGATGACGGGTTTAGAATTGTAGAAAACTGTAAAATTTCTTGGTATTCTGGAGTTCATCTACTGGGTAGTAAAAGTGGCATCAATGTTTGGTTTGTGGCAGTTGTACGTTATAGAGTTGTTATCATCTAATGCAAAAAGTAGATCCAAGGCCCGGATGGAACGGCTGGGGACTTTATGGTGAAAACCAATACGTTGCATAGGCTAGCAAATCTGGTCTGACTGTGCACACCACGAACTGTTTAGGTACGATGGTTGATCAGCCCAGACGATCATGTCGACGGTGAGTGTACGTCCACTGGTAGACATTTGGCTAGCAATAATAGACTCTTCCACAGTTTTTGACAGGTAAGGTAGATGCAGGATTAAAGGACAGCAACAGGCGAGATAACATCTTCCCTGGTCCATCATCAACGCACGAAAAAGGTGTAACGGTTACGCAGACTCTGATTGCAGCGGTCTGCCTGCTAGGATTACTGGTCAATCTTAGAAAGAGTAATGTTGCTTAAACGGAAATCGTTCTCTTTAAGTTGTCGGTCAGCCACGAATAGGCGTCAACTAATGCTAGTTTGACGGGAGGTCTATTTGGCTTCTCAGAATATGTAAATAGGGATATATTTGAATTCACACTGGTAAGAAAGTGTTGAAAGAACTTGGTTGCAGAGATGCATAAATTTCTCTTTGAACATTTTTAGTGTCACAACTCGTTGTTGCTTGTAACCTGCACTTGACTGAGGAAAACACAAGCTCCGAAAAATGCACAGTAGGTGTACTGCTATATCCAAAGCCTTTATAAGAATGCGTGACGGTAGGCAAAATGGGTAAGAAAATGGGTATGTGTTATCGAGAATGAAATGAAGGCAGACTGATTTATCGTTGAGAAAATAGAGATATTGAAAAATGTAATGGTAAACTTGATGAAAGGCCAACAAACAAGAGGACATCAAAGCCTGAAGAAACAAGTAGGCTTGACAATAAAAAAGGTTGCATGGGCGAAGGCAGGTAAATGGTCTGCCAATGGAGATTATTATAGCGCTCGATCCGTACAACTTTGAACGAGACATGGGTACTAGTAATGTTACATACCAGGAAGGCTTTTCTCCACAATACCTGTGGAAATCTGTATTGATTGCATTTTTGAACCTGGATGCAACAGAATGCGAGCTTTACAAGATAACCTGGCTGATTACATAGGCCAACAACAAAAAATTTGTTACAAATAGACATTTTTAAATATATTTTTACAATTTTGATATGCTAAATTCAAAAATCGCATCAGATTTCCACAATCACAACTAGCTACTGAAGTATATTGCAAGAACATTTCTTTAAGAAATGTCAGTCTTGGTAAATATCAGAATAGAGATCAGAATCCATATCAACATCACTGTACAACAGTGATGTAGGTATGGATTCGTTGAGGTAAAAACTTTCTTTTGCTAGACTTTCTGCGATGGCAGGCAGCATACAATCTCTTTACAAACTCCAACAGTAATCTGCTATCATGTGCTGGTCCCATCTTCCTTGATACCGCATCTCGTTCGTTTTAATATCTTCATGAAATCTTTCTCCCTGTTCATCACTAACGTCTCCAAGGTTTTCAGAAAACCTGTCAAGATGTCTGTGCAAGAAATGTAATTTTATACTTATGTTACATCCACGTGCATGAGAGCTTTTGATTAAATTGTCGACCAGAGTAATGTAGTCACCCTACCTCACTAAGAAATGCTTTACATGCATTTGCTTCCATATCATTCATAGATAAAATGGAATTAGGGTTCAGTTTTGTAACTTGAGGTCCATCAAATGCTTTGATTTTCCTTCAGTTTCATTCTTTGCACAGGGCTTTGACAAGTTCCTTGATAAGACCAAGTTTTATGTGAAGTGGTTGGAATACTATCTTTCTTCTATCAACAAATTTTTTATCTCAAACATTTATTTCCTTTCTAATTGATCACTCTTTCTCCATCCAATGCTCTTGTCTTGCTCTGCTATCCCAAAGACATAGAAAGCATGGGTATCTTGTGTAGCCACTCTGTAGACCAAGAAGAAATCGAACCATTTTTAGATCAACACACATGATCCATTGATGTTCAATGTACCTAATCAGCTCCAAAGCGACTTTGATGCTCTCATGTGTCTCCTTTGCTCTGACCGAATGAGCAACGGGGATTGAACCATACTTATTTACATTATGTAAAAGCACACACTTCAAGCTTTTCTTGGAACTATCATTGAACAGCCGCCATTTGTCTGGGTTATACTGGACTATTCCTATTTTATTAAGAAGATCTGGGATATTATTGCAGTACAAAAAGTTTCCTTTACTGTCAAAGTATTGCTCTTTCTAATCCTATAGAAGGACATTCTTGTCCCTGGAAGTAGGAGGGTATTTTTCTTTAACCCCAGAAGCTAGAAACTCAGGTAATTCTTTTGAAAGGGAAAGATCTTGTACCAAGTCATTCAATTCTGATTGCGAGAAATGTTGTGGAGGTTCTGCTTCTAGTACATAGTCTTCATCTTCACAGTCATAATTCCAGTCGACTCATCCTTTGGTGCGTCATCATCGTCGTTGTCTACCATGCGAAGGTCCGGGAGATTTGTGAAAACAGGTACAGGGATATTGGTACAATCCAGCACTGGTGTTATGGTTGATTTACAAAACTTGGGTACACCTTGTTAGCTTTGTTTAGGGGATTAATCCTTTTGTTTCAACAATGCAAAAATATCAGTCATTTATGAGGCTCTCTCCATAACATAGATATTCCAAAAGCAAGTCCCTTTCGTTTACCCAGTGCCCAGGTCCTAAGATTTGCTTTTCATGTTTCACAAACAACATGGGGTGCCCAAGACTTCTCTTGATCTCCTAATTTCATTTTGAAATAGGCAAAGTAGAGTTTCTTTACAAAGTCAGTGATCTTTCGTCTTTGCTTCTGCAGAGTATACGATCCACAAATATTACAAAACTTGTCAACATCATTGATGCATTTTCTTCGTTCTGACGCCATGAATTTTGAATGATCTGGTGTACACCACAAACCTGAGAAGTTTTAATCATATGTCAAATTCGCTCTGCTGCACAATATAACACGGTCTTGTTTGACTTTTGAATTAGAGAGCGTCTTGCTATTTTAACTTTCAATGTTAAGTGATGAATTTCTACAATCATACAACATTTAAATTTAATTTTAATTGTGGGATACAGAAACATACATGACGATAGCAGGACATGATAGAAACACCACGTGTGATTGACGTCATTACAGATTTACAGGGGTTAATTGCACACGTACAAAACAAGTTATAAACACGCAATCACGCAATATATTACACATTGATGATCTCACTTCTCATTAAATAACTCTTCAAGCTGGCCAGGTAAACAGCTAAGGATTTTAAACAGACACTCCAATCATTCTAAAAGCATATGTGACCGGAAAGTGTTTCCTGAAACCTGGGCAATGTTTTAAGATAATTAAGCAACAGTCCAAATTTAAAATGCAGTGCATTAAAATATTTTGATGCAATGGGCTAGAATAGATGCCATATTTGAATTCAGCGTATCAAAATTAGCCAGAAACACCTGCTCCCTTTAAAGGGTCAAAAATTGTTGGCCTGTGTTATTGCCATAAGTAAAATCCTACAGAATCAAATAATAAGAAGGTGAGAAAGAGAGATCTCTGAGATTAAGAATGATTGCTTTGTTTTGCGAATGTTGTTAGAGAAAATGTTTAAAGTAAAAACAAAATAAAGAGAAATTGAACAATGGCATGAACCCCCTTCTGTGTCATACATTTTAGGCACAATCTACTGTCCACACACTTTACAATTTTATTTTTGTGTTTGTTTTTTGAAATACAGATATTCGATCCTCTCTAATAGGATTTTTTTGTGTGTATTCATCCAGATGGCATAGGCGTTTCATGGACATTTGGAATGTATGCAGCCATTGCATCAGTCTCGGTCATATTTGTTTACCATTTTATTCCGGAAACAAAACGGAAAACACTGGAACAAATATCAGATGCATTAAACAAAAGGTATATAAATACTTTACTTTGTTGTCTTTCGAATATATTCGTCTAATTTGCGTAATGTTTTTGAGGAGCCGTGGCTTAATGGTTAGTACAACAGCAACCAGAGTGTAAAAATATTGTTGTCTTTTTTTCTACTTTACCATTTTAGGCACTTTCAATTTGTTGGTTTTTTCCACTTTCTCCTTATTCTAATAGAGAGCAGTTTGAGCTCAGTACTTTTAGGAATTTCACATGGATTTGTAGAGAAAAAAAACGCGCTTCATAAGCTAATAGATAATCACTTTGCTATTACTGATTTATAATAAAAAAATGTAAATGATTGCTGCATTGAGAGACTACCTGCTGTACTTAAGAACTCCTTTACCACGAGAAGAGTATCCAAACGATGCATGACCGGACCTATAGCTGGCTAGAAAGAGCTAAAGTTTTAATGTAAGATTAACCAAGACCAAATATTTGAGTACCAATTTTGGCTTTTATGGACTTCATGTTTTGTTCGGGAAATCACTTCCTTTCTCTTTATGAACTAGTTTGTTGTAAGACTGAATATTGTTGGATTTGTTGTTCGCGGTTTTCTTTCTTTTATTTGTACGGATTTCTCTACCTTGTATTCATGGTCTGGAAGGGTTTTTGAATGGGTAGAGCTAAAGGTTGCCTGTGTCTAGAAAGCATGATATCGCAAGTCAAATGTTGTTGCTGGCCGATTATAGTGCTACGGTTTACATCTTATCAATAATTTTTTTAAATCATAGATTCTTTACTTTCTGGTGATGGGTCAGTGTTTCTTGGCATTTTAAGAGCATGAAAATTATCTTCCACCAGCATACTCTAGCCAGCATGTTTTTACTTGGCGACCACACTTTGTATCATGAAAATTTTTGACTTGCTGTAGCATTATTGATGTTTGTGAAGAAAAGTGCCAGATTTTGATCAGATAGCACCTATTCCAACTTGGATTCCTAATAGAAATGGCCTACATTTTACGGTATTTTTCTTTTCTATCTAGCAGCCAAAATGGTGATAATAATAATATTAATTTAGTAATAATAATGATAGTATTAATGGTAATAATAATAATACTAATAATAATAATGTAAATAAAGTTTGTTTAAATTTATATTGATTGTTATGCCAAAACTAAAATTGTACTCAATGACCATTACTAGCAAAAAATCCTTTGAGATTTTGAAATTTAGACTAATTGTATAGAAAATATTGTAGACCAAATATTACGTTTTTTAAACATGATGCTCCTGAGTGTTTCTTTGTTGGTGTAACTATCTCAGGACACCAAATATTTGTCAAGATGGAAAATGATAAGATAATAAAAAATGTGTTAGCTTTAAAAAGGCGATTTCAAAGAAGGGAAGAATGCAAGAAAGTAAGGTATTGACTTTAGTCTGTCACTCTTCGTATAATGGTGAAAGTACTGTTCGTCGGAGGGTCTGGCTGAACTTGGTTAAGCCATTATAGAAGTTTATTGAAACGATTGCAAAGACCGTCTCCAAAACTTAACTTTCACCACAGAGTGGTTTTTTTTCGTTCATCCAGCCTCTGTCAATGACCTGTAAAGATCAAGTTATCTGAAACATTTTAAAAGTTACTTTCATGTATTTAGACAACTCGCTTTCAAATGGAAACAATCTCCATAAAAAGAGTCAGTTCTCTCGAGTGTTCGTTTGTTTCACACTGGAAACTCTACGTATACGCTGGGTGTAAAGTATACCTTGAGCAAGGCCAAACCCACTGCCATAGCTTGAATCTCAATCTTCTTGAAAAAAGCTTCTTCTCTGCTTGTATCATTATGGTGACATTTTTCATCCCGTTTTGCTTTTCGTAATCAACTTACAATTTCTCACAGTTGAGTTGATCTCGAGTATTAAAACAAACCTGGAAATCAATGCAAAATATAAATGCTTTTAAGTCAGAAGTCAAGTATTATCATTTGACCTACCCTTTTTTGTCTTTTTTTATTATTTTTTTCACTTTTCTGCACACTGAGTGGCTTTGTACTTTGTATTGTTCTTGAGCATTAAAAAACCTCGAATATAGCTCACTCATTGAGACACTCAGACCCTGTACTTGTACCACATATGTAATTCTTTTTATCAGTTTCATTGATATCTTTGGTATACCTTGTGGCTTTGTCGTAAGAATGTGTTCCTCCCTTGGTGTGAGCTAAACGAACCAGTGTCACTATTTTGAATCTTCTCATCCTCACCATAGCTTCACTTACCTTTTCTTCTTCTGTCAGAACAAACGATAGAATATTACTGATATTTTCTACTATTGCTCATTAACATTTATCGAGTAAACAAATGCTATCTTTTTACATTATTGCTCTTTCTATCTGATCACTCGAGGTCAGTTCTGTTATTAGGAGTACTAACTTTTTGTGATCAGGCCAGGCAATTCAGGCTATCAGTTACTGAGAGGTGTGATGTTTTATTTAATAATTGAAAATGAAATGAAAAGTTTTAATAAATAAGAAATATTAACTATGTTATTTCTGTTGATATTTTAGAACGGAAATATGTCCAGATAATGGCCTGTGTTGTCAGCAGAATATTGTTGTTCATGTTGACAACACAGAAAGAATCGAGAGGAGAGTCGTATTGTCAGAAGATATTCTGTAATACGGCAAATTACAAGGATCAATACCACTTGTATCTCTACTTGTGTAGAGTGAGAGAGGGATGCAGACAAGCACATGTACCTGAATAATACTAAACTTGACTCTAACGGTTTCTGGTGTGATCAAATATTCATTTTGAATAGGAATAGCTTTGGTACAATATCATCGTGGAGTTGTTTATTCGGACTTCAGTGCAGACCTGCATCAAACTGGGCTCGCAATTTTCATTTGAAATCGCAATTTATTTGGTAACATTTCGCGTGGAGGTGCTTAATCAGAACACAGTTTAGACTTGCAACAAACTGGGCGTGGTATTTTATATATTTCCTAGTAATTTCTGTTTTAGAGTTGTATTGTTCTGGCTACTTTTATTTCTAATTAGATGTAAGACTAGCAAGCATGGGCGTCGATAATAAAATGCCATTGGAAGTGAAAATGTTTCAAAATATTCAATTTAATTTAATACCCTCCTCACAATTTATCGCAGATGAGTAGATAGATTTGTTGTATACCACAGAATGTTAAAGTTAGGTTTCTTCTTAATTTTCTTAATTGAGTTTTTAATGCAGCGTATTTATTTTTCAGTTCTTATATCGTGTCAATGCATCCATGGAAAATAAGTGATTCATGTACCCAGAGAAACTTTATTAACGATAATACTGAAATGAAACTCTTAATAAACGAAATAATAGTACTTAATATTTGCCCAGTTCACTACAGAAGCCTTGTGGTGGTATCACAACATACTATTCTATACACGTATGCTTCATGCGTTCGTAGGGGCATTTATAAATGCGTAAAGGGAAAAAGTTCTTCATGTGATGCCGGTTCCTACGTCCATGGGTGCGTCATGCAATAGTTAAATTGTAGATTCTGTAAGTGTAACATTTGCAAATACGTTATCGCACGAATATCCCGGTAGATCTGAATGGTAACACGTGGGCATAGTATATTTATGTATATGTTTTGTACATTGATCTAATTTTGTTTTGTGTAGTTTTCTTTAATTTGTTTCTGACTTGATGATGTTGGCTAATTAATTGTTAAAACAAAAATATATTCATCTTTTTTTCACCAATATTAGTGATATTTTTTAATTAAAACTGAATATATAGTGTAAAACGTAATATATACTATTTGTTAACCTACAATAATATATACCGCATAGTGTTTGCTTCTGTGATAATTAATTAACTCATGTTAGATATAATGATAATTAGTCATATAACCTTAATTGAATTGAATTAGTTTCGTGTTTAGTGCATTGATAAATAATCCCCAATCTTATTCTTCCAATATCATTTGCTTTTTTCAAAGAACACCTTGTGTCTGCTGATGTGGTACACCATAGCGTATGCACCCTCCACAGGATCAGTTCGATTAGCATAACATATCGGCTATAAGATATCTGCGGAAACAAACCAGAGAGCGTTTATTTTCAAACCTTTTGGGGAAATAAGGCCTACCTCATCACTAAAAATTTTCCCTTTTCACCCCATACTTTTAAAAACAATCAGTGGACGCCCGTGCTAGCAAAATGTCATGTAACTGTCATAGACGTCATGTAGTAGCATTCATCTTTCCTTTAAAGTAATTAATTATAATTTATTTTTCATCCAAGATGAATAGTGATGACATTTAGGCAACGCTATTTCTGAGTTAATTTATAAAAAAAATAGGCTGATAAAGTTTTACTTTGAATAGGAGTTTAGGGTTAGTCGTTTTTTATTGAATTATGATTAATGTTAGGTCTGCTGGACACATGCAGACATCATTGTACATTGTTTTTGTTAATTTTTTTTGTTATTTTATCAAAGAAGGGAGCATCATTGGGGATATTTACGCGGTAGCAATGCTGTTCGCAGTTTGACTTTTACAGTCTTTTTATGGTAGATTATTTATTACAGTTATGCTATTATAAATTGGGTGGGAGTCGAGCCTTAGTTGTTGATTTTAGAGCGACAATTGACACGTTTGTTGTCATGGATATAAATCCGGCATTCGGCACCTACCATTGGGCCAGGTTAAGTGAATGCAGGCTCATGTACGGTGGTTGGAAGTTCGAGTGATGATATAGATAGGTAAAAATGATTAAGTTGTTTTTGTATTACAATTCCCTGCTCGCACTCTGATAGATAACAGGACAGATGTTTCACAAATGGACCGATATACCACAAATGTTTCAGCGATAACACGAACATCTAATTTACCCAGACGTTTGTTGTGGACATGTTATACCATTTCCTATTTCAAGATATCTTAGCACTAGTGCGAACTTTGACTTTGTAGCATTGAATTCACACTGGATAGTTCATTATTCTTCTATTAAAACACTTTTTCAAACGATTTATTTACTGTCCTTACTGTCGCTTAAAAGTGATTTATATTTACTTCTGTCGACTTTTATGAAGTTCACTTGATATTTCTAAAGTAATGATAGTTCTCCTACTGTCTGATTTTTTTTATTGAAGTTCGCTAAGATAAAGTTTTTTTTCATAATTATTTCATACGCTTCTTTTATGTTACAGTCGAGATCTGGCTTACATTCTTTTCTATTTTTCAAGAGCCAAGGTAGCTGTAATTTCTCGGCAAGGAAATAACCTAACCGGAGATACCTATTTGGCACTGTAGGAAATTGCAGCCAACCAGGAACCTGACCTTAGCAAATATGCATACTTCTTTATTTTTCGGTATAAAGTGACAAATATTGGCACTATAAAATGTGTGTACAAACCCTACATGTAGAAGAAAGGGATTTCTATTCATGAATAATAGTCCAGTTGTTGAATACAAAACGACAGATTCGGTCTCTTCACCCACGTTTATAAATACATGACAGCGATAGTCTGTTTCTGTATCTGAATTACTGTTCCTTCATAAACACAACTAAGTTATCCCGTAACCTCAACTCGTAAGGCACTGGCAATTTATCCACTTCTTTAAAGCAGTTTTTGCTTCATTAAGTTGGCCATAGGATGGTATATTTACTGAGGGGAGCATATTTGTAGAAGCCAATCCAAAGCCCTGACGAGTCGATTTTCTCTAAATACTAATCTAAATACTACTGCAATATCATAGTGGGAAAAAGAAATAATTACCACACTTAAAGAATAGGAGTATGAGTAATTGTAAATTGGTACGACACCACCAACATCAAATTAACTAAACTTGTTTAACCCACGTTTTGATTATTCCATTAGTTTGTCAAAGACCACACCTTACGTAATTGTTTTTGTTTACTATGTTTATGGTAGTTGTATTGTAAAGTTAATTTATTTATAGGTATTCAGTGTGGTTGAAGTTGTTGACTGCTTCTTGAGTACACAATCATCTGTAATGATATTTTATTTCCAATGTCCTTTTGTATTTTTGTATCATTTTCTATAGTAATTGTATAATCCCATTGTAAATAACCAAACGTGATGTTCGCCTGTTTGTAGCGTGTTTTCTTGCTTCCTTTGTCAGAACTCTTGAATATCCTAACATAAAATTTATCAAATGCGTGTACCATTCTTCTGAAATGTGATTGTAAATTATTTTTGTGCTGATTACAATTATTGTTGTAATTCGGGTACTTAGCCAAGAATTTTAAGCACTGATTTAATGTATCGTTTACGCTTCCTTAAGCGAAAAAGTATCATAGTAGTATACATAATGTATAAATGCCACTCAATTAAAAAATATGCTGTAATTTAACAGAAGGTAACATAACAGTCGCGGTAAAGTATCTTTTCGCGCCTCAGAAAGGGTTTACCATTAAATTTGCGATTCTTCTGCCAAATCGTAAAGTGAAGCAATAGTGTTTTTCTTCCTTAATATAGCCCAGGCAAAACAGCAGAGGTTGTTTACTGGTCCGCTTTTGTTGGAAACAGAGGGACATGATGTGTGTAAATGGTAGTATTAAATTTCGGAAGTACTTTAATACGTTACTGAACACAAAACAAGAATCCGCTAATCAAAGTTTTTTCTGAAATCGAAATGAAACATGAACAGTATTGTAACCAAAACAAGAGGACTTGATGAGGTACCTAGTGAAGTAGTTGTAATGCGACAAGGTACAAGACCCATCTGGATTAGATCATGCGTTAGAAGAATATTTATTGCTGGCATACTACAAGAATAGTAGAAGAGTAAAATGGTATCCATTTATGAGCAGAAAATTGATCCTCTGAGCTATAGCAATAACAAGAGCATAAAACTACTTGGCTATCTCTTAACCTCTCGATTCTCTGTGTATGTGTATGTGCGTCCTAAAGAGAGACAGAAAGACGGGGAGACAGACAGAGAGGGACCGGTTAAGTCAAGAACTAAAAAAAGTAAAGATCAGAGACAATTAGTAAAGGTTCCAGAGTGGGGGGTGGTGGAGATGGCCAATTTTCTCACTACGACTGCTGCAGGAGAAACGTAGAGGAGACAACAAAACGTGATGTTTGTGGCACTGTACCGAGGGCCCTGATTAAATAGGCTGAAAAGACGGATCGGGTAACAGGATCTGCGGACTGACGAAAGGGCATGACCGACCCTTCCCTTTTGTAAATCGCCCCAGCTTGTAGATGCCAGGGATGTTCATGGTAATGCACAGATTAAAAATGAAAGTTAACGGCGTAAAGGGGATCACTTCCTTAAGGAATGGTTCCTCGCGTAGGAAAGTCGTTGGGAAGGTCGTTGGGCCGCAGGGGGCACCATACCGTTATCCAGCGACTGAGGCCATCTCAAACAAGGATACTATCAGAATTGGCACATTGAATGCGAGAACAATGTATCAGTGTGGGAAGTTACAAAATGTAAAGCAAGAGATTACTAGACGATACAAACATCCTAGGAGTATGTGAAATCAAATGGAAGGCCATGGGCGACAAAGTGAAAACCATCGCATGACATATTCAGGAGGTGAAAAACATGAGAGAGAGTCGGACGTATACAAGATAAGGAAAGTGCAATATGTGTTCTAGTTTTATTATTGGTGAGGTTGGAACGAAAGCAATTCGACATTTCTAACATTGTTGTCTGTGTACCAACATCAGAGAGTGAAAAAGATGATATTGATAAGTTTCATAAAACAGTTGAACAGGCTCGACGCCAATGCAAGTCACCGGAGGTTATCATCATAATGGGCGAGTTCAATGCAAAAGTGGGATTTGAAGGGGCAAGTGATCTGCTAGGGAAACATGGACTAGGAAAACAGAAGGAAAGAGGAGGAATATTTGGTCAATGGTGTACATTGAATGGACAGGTTATAACAAATACATGGTTTAAAGAGCATCCAGGGAGATTGTGGATATGAAGAAGTCCAGGAGGGAGGTGAGCCAGATTGACTTTATCACCATAAAAGATTTCGGAATACAGTCCAGCTCAGCAAAACATACCCTAGTCCTGGCTGTGGGAGTGACCATATACCAGTGATATGTAAGATTACGGTAAAGCTAAAGAAGTTAAGAGGCCAAAATCTGCACCAAAACTAAGCTATGCACCATTGATGGAAGATACCAACATAAGGGGAGAACTTAATGTGGTTGTCAAAAACCGGTTTGATGGTCTGGAAGGTGAAGGTGAGGGGTCAAGCTGGAGCAATTTCAAATAGTCGGTGGTATCAGCACCAAAGAAATGGATGGATAATAGAGATACTGGATTTGATGAAGGAGAGGGAGCAGACTCTTAAGAGAGAAAGTCCAGAAAATTAAATCCGGAGATCAGCGTCAAATGTAATCTGGCAAAGGAAGAACGGTTCATTGCAAAATGTGAGGAAATTAAGTAGTGTAGACATAGAGTTCCAGCAGAGGTACATAAGAGGATCAAAAAGATCAGTGGTCACAAATCGTGTACATCATCTGGGTGTATAAAATCTAAAAATGAGATCGTTTTAATGGAAAAGGAAAAAGTGCAGGAACGATGGAGTGAATTAGTTAGTACAATGTCCCAAGATTACAGAGGAGAGAAACTCAATACAAAAGAATATGGATGGGCCTACCATTCTAAGATCAGCAGTGGAGGCAGCACTTGATGAGATTGTTACAGAAATGTTAATATATTACAAAACTCTGGAACTCAAGAGGTTGACAGAGCTGATAAACGAAGTGTATGATAGTGGTGAAATACCAGGAGACCTTAGTAATTCAATTTTTATTGCTTTGCCTAACAAACCTGATGCAATAGAATATGAGTTGCATCGAAACATTAGCCTTATGAGTCTTGTAGTCAAATTGATTCTGAAGATCATTATGAAGAGGGCCTGCGGAAAAATCAGACAAGGGATAGGTAAAGAAAAGTGTGGACTCATGGAAGGTACTGGTACTAGAAATGCTATCTTTTTGGTACGGATGCTGTCAGAAAGAGCAATAAAAACACAAAAAGATTTGAATATTTGTTTTATTGATTGCACCAAGGCACTTGATGGGGTGAAGCATGAAAAGCTATTCAATGATCTCGAGGGATTAGACCAGGGTGAGAAGAATTTACGTTTTATACCAAGTCCATGCTGGAATCAAACTGCTTGTTTGAGAGTGGATAATGAGATGAGTGGTTACATCAAGATAAAGAGAGGAGTAAGACACTGATGTGTGTTTTCACCTGATTTATTCAACTTCTATGGTAAAAAGATTTTTCGACGCATGGAAGATTAGGAAGGTTTTTCTGTAGGACGTTATAATTTCAACAACATACGAACCATGATCGCAAACATCTGGAATGGATATGGTACCTAGATAGATAGAGAAAACGTAAAATATTCTAACGCCTCCTTCAATCTGCTTCTTTTAAATAATTTTGTACCACAATCCATCTAAACGCAGGTGGTGGCAGATGGTTGAGTTGAGAAAAGGTATTGCTTGAAGTTAGTGAGGAGAGTTACGAGGTGTGGTGCTTAATGATAAGATCCGAGAATTACTCAAGGTTTGCGAACATTTGCGAAAAGAAAATCGATCTGATATGCCTTATAGTGAAAAGGGGGTCGATCACATCAATCGGAAATGATCAGCACATTGGAGTTGAGGATACTAAGATACTCCCTTAAGATCAACCTCAAGGAACATCAGAAGAACATAGAAATGAGAAGGAAGAACGTTTGACTTTACTGGGCCAAACTTTGTAAAGGATACTGGAGTGATTTGGCTTCGTCTGCCGAGTAGAAAACAAACTTGGCAATGTTTCTGAGATAAGACTGGGGGATAAGTCGTAAAATGGAGCGCCTAAACATCCTCCGGAAGAACATTTTAGACAGAGAACTCAAGTAAAATGAGCTAGATCAGGAATCAAAATATTTTATCAAGGATANAAGATACTCCCTTAAGATCAACCTCAAGGAACATCAGAAGAACATAGAGATGAGAAGGAAGAACGTTTGACTTTACTGGGCCAAACTTTGTAAAGGATACTGGAGTGATTTGGCTTCGTCTGCCGAGTAGAAAACAAACTTGGCAATGTTTCTGAGATAAGACTGGGGGATAAGTCGTAAAATGGAGCGCCTAAACATCCTCCGGAAGAACATTTTAGACAGAGAACTCAAGTAAAATGAGCTAGATCAGGAATCAAAATATTTTATCAAGGATAAATATATTACTGAACATTAAATACGGCAGAAACAAGCGACCAACAACGACAAGAAAAGTGAAAGGTACAAAGGGCAAAAAATTACATTCCAGACAGAAAAAAATGTCAAGTTGATGAATGACTTTCGTTTTGTTGTCAGAAAAAATGGAATTTTTCAACCATTTTTACTGCTGCTTTCTGCTGCTTTTCTGAAATTCCACTTTCTGATTTGCATTATCCTACATAAGACACTACGTTCTTCTGATTGATTTTAACATATTGGCACTAAATAAACCATCATTAAAATTAGTTGCAATAGAAAAATTAATCCAAGTAACTTTTCAAACTCTACCAAATTCAGTAAGTCGTATATATACATATATATATATATATGTTTTGCTCACAGCCAATAGGCACCTACACACATACACCCACAAGCATACACACACATAGACAGACACAATGCACAGGCACACACATTTCTCTACTTACTAGTCAAATCAAGCAATCAAAATCCAAGATACCATTTAAATGGGATCAGGAGAAAATAGTGTCAATGCGGCAGGCAGTCTGCAAAGCATTTGCTACCTGCTGCGAGAATTTTGTGCTCTTGTACTGAATTTTGTAAGCTAATTAAGTGTCGTAATTTTTATGTAAAATTGCACAGATAAGGCACGTGACCAAATGGTTGATTACAAGTTAATTATTTGAGGGGCTCCTTTTTGGGCCTTGCCACGTCCCTGGAATCTCTGCATCAAATTATTTTTTCTGAAGTGCTATGTTAATATATTTGTATATGAGAGGTCCCAAGTATAAGCCTCGCTGCATCCTTGGAGTTTTTGTTTCCAAGTTGTTTCCCCCTTATAAGTGCTGGACTATTGTAGTTATTTTCGGAGACATTAGAGGGAGAGTTATAAAACTTGCAAAAAAATTAAATGGAAAGTAAATGGAGAAAATATCAAGCATTTATTATTTTTTACTAACATTGGGCTTTTGCCTTTGTAATAAGACACTGCTGCAAATAAAATGTTATCAGACTCAGGGACAAGACCAATTTCATATGTTATTTGTCTTGTAAATTCGGCCTTTGTGAGTTGCATTCGTACGGTGATAACAGTTAAACAATTGTATTCCCATACTAACCAAGTGGTTTTAACACAGAAGCGGAATACAGCTATGTAGAATGTTACAAAAAGATCTTGTTCAGTCGCAAGTACTCCAAATTGCTCAAAGCTCTGAAAGAGCTTTTTTTTCGAAAGAGCGTTTAGATTTAGTTTTTGTTTTCTTTCCAGGTGGACTTCTATCCCTGTAGTACCAGTATTAAAAACTTTTACACACTTTTTCGCATTAAAATAGCATGCACAGTATAGGGTATTCCCTTTACAAGATAAACTTATTTTAAACTTCAGTATCCTCTTGTCGGTAGCCCTCAGTATACAGATTTATATTAGAAATTTAACAAAGGCTTAAGTCCAAATAAAGATTTAAAACAAGGTTGCCGATCTTTTCGCTTTTCTTTCGTTTATTTGATACAGTTACTTTTCTGTTTGCCAGGATTTTGGGCCTTTCCTTTACTATTTTTCTACCGATTACTGTGATTTCAATAAAATTATTTTCTTTGGTTCATACATTCTACTATTTTAATTGTTTTGCTATATTTCAACTAGCCTATGAGTGAAGGGGGTGGAGTGGTAAAACGGGTGGTTCAAAAAAGAACAATGTTGCGGATATTAAAATTCTGTCTTTTTAACCTTTCGTTTAATCCTAGGAAAATAAATGGAGGATAGCAAAGATGACAGGAAATTTCATCAGTAAGAGATAAAAAGCTCCCAAAAAGATTGCAAGATTTCGGCAGAAAAGACTGTTGTCGGACCTAGTCTATTTAAAAGAAGGGAATGATATCTTGAAAGAGGAAAGAATAAATTGACTTTAAACGTGCAGAGATAGGAATGCATTAAGCAGTAGGTGTTTGACTAAGAGAGAGGGAGAGGGAGGAAGAGAGAGAAGGGGAGAGAGGGGGAAAGAGAGAGAGAAAGCGAGTAAGAGGAAAAAAGAGAAAGGAGACAGAAAGACAAGAGGATAAAATGAAGTAAAATGAAAGGGAAAGGGTATAGAGGTGGACGGGAAGTGAGGTAGACAGACAAAGATAATAATTTTGAATTAAATTGGATTGATTTGAAAATCGACGAAAAGACTTTGTATGTAAATGATTTACATTCAGATTAGATGGATATTTTACCTACTTTCCATACCTTTTCCCAATGCTATTTCTGATATCTTGATATCAAACTCATCGGTGTCACAAGGTTTTGTTTATTTTGCATTTATACAGTTCTATTTTATTATCATATCAATTATTCAAAGGTTACTTACTTCCAGTTTGTCTACATTATAAATATCTAAATTCGACCGACTTCCCATTTTTTATTGTTGAAGGTTTGGTTTTGGATGTGTACGATTGTTTGTATACTACTGTGTTATTTTTTACTTTTGTTTTTTCTTTACTAATTACTAATTTATTTCTACTCTCATGTGATCTTTAGGCTATATTTCTGTTGTGTTTTTTGTCTTATTATTCCTTTTATTTACTTGAAAAAGAGCAAGGAAAGCCAAACATCATCTTTTTTCTCTTACTATTGTATGGTATGGGGTGTATGGGGTGTACCGAGGGAGTTACCATCCAGTGGCAACCCTCAGCTGACCTACGGGTGGATGGACCCACTGGGCTCCCGAAGTCACTCAACTCTCATGTCTGGCTCCAAGTAGCTGCATGTGCGCGGCAGCGGCCACACCCTGGTAAACCGCTTCAGCTGGCGGGCTAAACGACATGAGGGTAGCCAACAACTTGTTGTTGGTGATAGTGCACGTCTCGCACTAAGCGCATAAAGTCAGGAAGCGGCAGATTGGCGGAGGAATCTTTTACAGATCAACGGCAAGAAGGCGCAACCTGCAAACGCATCGTGGTATGCTGAGGGCACAAAGAGGCGTTTTAATTATCAGTGGCCAGCCACCGGTGGAAGGCAATGGCAAACCACCACCGTAAAATGCCAAGAAAGTCATGTTAATGCACAGAAAAAAGTCCAACACTAACAGCGTGAAGGGGACTAGCAAGACTAGCACCTCGCTCGGTAGGACTATCCATGTTCGACAGGTGGACTCCGACCGTCATCCAGATACTGTCAGAAACAAACACACGCGAAGGATCGGTACGTGGAATGTGAGGACTTTGTACCAACCCGGGAAACTACACAACATCAAACAAGAAATGCATAGGCTAAATGTCAACATGTTGGGGTTATGTGAAACGAGGTGGTCAGGCTCTGGTAGTTTCACGATAGATGGCTACAAGGTCATATACTCAGGCGGAAGCAGGCATGAGAAGGGAGTAGGAATTATATTGGACTCAGAACTCAGCAAGTGTCTCATAGGATATTGGACGTTATCAGAGAGAGTCATGCTGGTGAGAATCAAAGGTAAGCCGTTCGACATGAGCATCATACAGCTATATGCACCAACAGCAGAAAGCGAAGATGAAGACATTGATCTATTTTATGAGCAACTGGACGAAGCCATGAGACAATGTAAATCACAAGACATTGTTGTAGTGATGGGTGATCTCAATGCAAAAGTTGGCAACGAAGAAACTCCCCAGGTGACAGGGAAGTTTGGACTCGGAGAAAGAAATGAAAGAGGAGAGCGATGGATCAGCTGGTGTAAAGCCAACAATCAGAGCATCACCAACACACTCTTCATGAATCCTGCACGACGCAGATGGACGTGGAAAGATCCAGGAGACAGAACACGAAACCAAATTGACTACATCACGATAAACCATCGATTCCGGAATGCAGTAACAAATTCAAAGAGCTATCCTGGAGCTGACGGCGACAGCGACCACAACCCTGTTGTCTGCACTATCAAAGTCAAACTTCGTAGGCTAAAGCGTGCCACTCCGCATGCCAAACTCCAATGGAACCTGCTTAGAGAAAGCGAAGAGATGAAAGAGCGGTATGCAGTTGAGGTTAAAAACCGTTTTCAAGTCCTCGAGAGCGAAGACTCCAGCAAGTGGGCAGTCCTTCAAGAAGCCATAGTAGCAACAGCGGAGAAGCTAATACCCCCAATCAAGAAAGAAATAAAGAGCAGGTGGATGAAGCCCGAAATCTTGACATTAATGAGAGAACGGCAAAAGATCAAACAAAGAGATTCAGATCAATATCAAATGTTGAATCGCGAGATCAGGAGGAAGTGCAGAGAAGCCAAAGA
>RDPX01000206.1:969599-989788 GCA_003991215.1 Morbakka virulenta | reverse complement strand
ATTTTTAAGTGGTGTAGGTATATTTAATTATATTTAACATTCAACTCATGCTTTTATTTGTGTTTGTATATATATATATATGTATGTATGTATGTATGTGTGTATGTATGTATGTATGTATGTATGTATGTATGTATGTATGTATGTTCAATGTGAGGAGATTTCAAGCCAAGACTTTCACGTGAAAGTCTTGTTAGGGAGCTCCTGTAGACTGATGATGCTAATCTTTATGCTTATTCTGCTGCTGACATGCAGTCTGCCATGAATAGCTTTGATAACGCATGTATTTGTTATGGTTTGACAATCAGCATTGATAAAACCAAGGTAATTTATACGCCTGTACCTGATAGGCCTTATGCAGAGCCTGACATTTTTCTTAATGGGAAAAGGCTTGAATTTGTCAAGCATTTTGTTTAACAGGGCAGTGTTCTCTCAAATGATGGTGGCTCCCTCGACTTGGAAATCTAGTAAAGGATCAGCAATGCGTCAGATTCTTTTGGAAAATAAGAAGACAGAGTTCGGTCTGATGGTGATCCAACTCTGAAAACCAAACTTTCTGTATATGAGATCTGTGTGTTGACCACTCTTTTTTATGCCTCAGAGACACAGACTCTGCATCAGTCCCAAATCAAACTGCTTGAGAGCTTTCACTGTCATTGTCTCAGCCACATTCTTAGAGTCAAATGGGAGAGTCGTACCTGTGACACTATTGTCTTGACCAAAGCAAACAATGTAAGCATATCGTCATTGGTGATGAGAAGTCAGATGCACTGGGCTAGCCACTTGATACGAATGGACGACACCAGGAACCCTAAACAACTGTTCTACGGTGAAATGTAATCTAGAAAAAGACGTCAGTGTAAGCCATAAAAAGAGATTTAATCTTTCAAGATGCTAAGTCGTATGAGGAGAGCAGAGTTTCTCGTGCTAAACTGAAGAGAATCTGCAGGAGGCGTGAAGTTTTACCAGATGCTTCTGGTCCTCTTTGGTCTCGTCAGATGTGTGGTTAGTCTATGATGTCTAAAGCAGGGCTGACGAATCATCGGAAGTCTCATCAGACAACTAGACGTAGAACCATTACTCTTGTGCCCCTTGCTACAACTACTTCTAAATCTTCCATTTACTCAGGTCGATCCTGGTCCAAAATCTGCAAATCGTCTGGTGGTCTCAAGCGACACCTCAGAATTCATGGAAATGAAAATCCTGTTGCTGCCGTTCCAAGGGATCACTTAGAAACCCACGTCTGTCACAAACTGTGCAAGTTGTTTGCAGGTTTCAAGAGCTACTTACGACTACACGGGAGGCAAGAGCAGGCAGAAAAAGGAAATGAAGGAATGGCACTTGTCTGATAAGATGGAGCAATCATCATGTATGTGTGTATGTATGTATGTATGTATGTATGTATCTATAAATCTATGAATATATGTATGTTTATGTGTTAATAGATTGTGACAATGGATTACAATACAGGCATTGAGAAATTGCTTTTCTTAAAAAGAAAGGAAATTCTCACGTGGTTAGTCCTTTGGCTTGTAATTGTAATTGCAATTGTTTTGGTGGCATATTGATGCAATATATATGTATATATATATATATGTGGGTATGTGTATATGTTTGTGTGTGTGTAATAAAAAAGTATATCCTTAAACCTTCTGTCGTCAATACCGGTACATCAACTGTGCCCAATCTATTGCAAAACCTTTCAAAACAAGCATTGGAATGATTGACCACAGCCATACACACTGTATCCTCTCTACTTCTTCCATGTGATTTGTGTGATTATCTTTGATAATGGCTTAAAGCAATAACACGTGATTTCTAACGATAAAGGTATTTCCCAGTTGTGTTCGTCCCATGATAACAGGAGCTTTGAGATACATACACTAAGTAATACTTCCTAGTTACACTAAAAGCACCAAAGAAATCTCCTTGCCTTCTCAACCTTAACCCATAGAGTTTAAATGAATTTCCTTTGCACTTCAGAAACGTGTCCTAATTACGCAGAGTAGGTATCTCGCGTGTATCTGTTGACATTGGTTTTTAGTCCTTAACACGTTTAGCGGCGGTTTCTTGATATGGACAAAAATGGTTTCAATTTCATGTAAAATATGAAATAAAGAATGTCCTTTTAGATTACGCTGGATTTGCTGTAGGTGTTACGTTTCTCTCCATGAGGGAACGGATTATCCTAGCTTTCTATGCTCTAAACAAACCAGAGTATTTCAGCCTAGTGTAGCTGTAGACTTTGAAGAAATGTTTTTCCAGCTGATTCTAATATATTTGTCTTCTTTTGAAATTGCGTCAGGTAAGTTTTTTTCGTGTAAGCAGATGGGTGGATTAAAATGGAAGCTTGTTTTTTTATTTGTGCTTCGGTACATAAACAGAAAGCAATAATTTTTCTTGTATCTTTGATGAGGACATTTGGCTTAGCAGTCCGTATCACACTTAGAATCTATTTTTACATTTTTAATCATTGCAGCTTTATAAATGTTTTCAGGTCAAGAAACCATATTTTTACTGATTCTTAACATTGAATTTTTAATGATAGTAGCAGTCACAAAAAGGATCATTAAATTTTTTTTTCTCGGAGTAATAACTTTTCCTTGAGGCGTTTTGCAGAAGAATAAAGATAGCTAATTTTCATTTCTTTTTGAGGAAGAATCTTTTCAATAGTTTATCCCAATGACTAAAATTTTCAGTAAATTGGCATGCCGAATCATTTATATTGCTTGTCTTCAGAGAGTACTTTTAATAATGTAAAAAGTCATTTTTTAGAGAAATTTAAGAATGTTTTAAGCCAAAATCCGAAGAATCCGAATGTTATATACTTATTCCTTTTATTTATGTCAGTTTTTATGTCAAGCTTTTGTTATACTTAAACCTTACTTTTCCTGATTTCCTGAAAATGTAAAGCAAAGTGCACGTATGCAAAGAAATTAACAAAGTAGTACAATAAAAACAAATTGATTAATGAATGCATTATATAGAGAATTATGTAGAGGAACAACTCTAATTAAGGGTATTGAAAAGAAAGACCCCTTATCCAAATTATTTTTACTGTAAACATTTCCATAAATGATTAGATTTGTATTTCGTTATAATTAACGAGATAGAAAATTCTTAATTTTTGTAAACAAACTTAATTCTTCAATACCCAGTCAATATTTGAAAAAAATGATTTCAATTATTAGTCCCTACAAAAGGTTCATTCCACAACTTTGCACCATTCTTACTTAATAATTTAACAACGTCGAGTGATAATAGCCTGTTTTAAGTGCATATCTCATTTAATTGATTGCTTTATTAAGTGCTGATGGACAGAGCAGACAGTAAGAAATAATTGTGTAAGGAAGTTAGAGTTTTCTCTTAATTAAATCTTAGACAAATGTTTGTAGTGTAAGATGAAATATATATATATATATATATATATATATGAAATATATAATATACACTAAGAAAACTGAGATAAATTAGGCGGTAAATAAGAGTTGAGTTTTGCTTTGGGTTGAAATGCTATTTCTCCCGCTATATTTTTGTATTTGAATATTTAATCCATGTTTTAAGCCTGGTTTGACTCAAATCACCTGTTCCGTATAGTAAAATGAAGAAAAATTGAGCATTGTGAAGACAGGGAAACACTTTGAACGAAACTATGTTTTTATTCGTANTTTTTTTTCTCGGAGTAATAACTTTTCCTTGAGGCGTTTTGCAGAAGAATAAAGATAGCTAATTTTCATTTCTTTTTGAGGAAGAATCTTTTCAATAGTTTATCCCAATGACTAAAATTTTCAGTAAATTGGCATGCCGAATCATTTATATTGCTTGTCTTCAGAGAGTACTTTTAATAATGTAAAAAGTCATTTTTTAGAGAAATTTAAGAATGTTTTAAGCCAAAATCCGAAGAATCCGAATGTTATATACTTATTCCTTTTATTTATGTCAGTTTTTATGTCAAGCTTTTGTTATACTTAAACCTTACTTTTCCTGATTTCCTGAAAATGTAAAGCAAAGTGCACGTATGCAAAGAAATTAACAAAGTAGTACAATAAAAACAAATTGATTAATGAATGCATTATATAGAGAATTATGTAGAGGAACAACTCTAATTAAGGGTATTGAAAAGAAAGACCCCTTATCCAAATTATTTTTACTGTAAACATTTCCATAAATGATTAGATTTGTATTTCGTTATAATTAACGAGATAGAAAATTCTTAATTTTTGTAAACAAACTTAATTCTTCAATACCCAGTCAATATTTGAAAAAAATGATTTCAATTATTAGTCCCTACAAAAGGTTCATTCCACAACTTTGCACCATTCTTACTTAATAATTTAACAACGTCGAGTGATAATAGCCTGTTTTAAGTGCATATCTCATTTAATTGATTGCTTGATTAAGTGCTGATGGACAGAGCAGACAGTAAGAAATAATTGTGTAAGGAAGTTAGAGTTTTCTCTTAATTAAATCTTAGACAAATGTTTGTAGTGTAAGATGAAATATATATATATATATATATATGCATATGAAATATATAATATACACTAAGAAAACTGAGATAAATTAGGCGGTAAATAAGAGTTGAGTTTTGCTTTGGGTTGAAATGCTATTTCTCCCGCTATATTTTTGTATTTGAATATTTAATCCATGTTTTAAGCCTGGTTTGACTCAAATCACCTGTTCCGTATAGTAAAATGAAGAAAAATTGAGCATTGTGAAGACAGGGAAACACTTTGAACGAAACTATGTTTTTATTCGTAAACAATTTTTTACTGGTTTCAGGTAGGTTTATATGGCTCGCATAAACATTATTTCTAACTAATATCTTCATCCGGTAAAGGTCTTAAAACTTTACATACTTCAATCTTTTGACTGTATCGGTCATGTCTTCTTTTCCTTTTTCCAAAGCCAATACTCTATGATATATTAGTTTACGTGACTTACATCACTGGCATCCAAGGACCACCTTTTAATATATCACTCCTTAATCCTTTAAGTCGCAAAATATACTAGACCTAGTTTAGCTTTTTACCTCTCGGCAAGTGTCGTAAGTTAACTTCACAGTAGTTTTGTTTTTTTCAGCTGTTATCCTAAATATCCCAAACAGGCGATTTGTGTACCATCCAATCCCATTGTTTTAGTAACGTTCTATGACATTCCTCAAAATTGTTATATGAAAAATAAATAGTTATATCGATAAATCAGCTTAAATCAACAAATTTGGTTTACCTTAACACATTTCGGTCATTTCTATAATTTGAAAACATGAAGCCACAGATTTACATGACAATACGTAACCACAGTATTAAGATTTCACAGCAGTTGAAATAGAGTCCCTGCAACACAACATCATCGTCAAATTTCACTATCTCAAGCTATGCTAGACTATGCACTAACAAAAGATTGCGTTTTCAACAGACTCTTGTCTTGTGCTGCTGCATTGCCTTAATCTTGGTTCAGGTTTGACCATCGGTAAATGTTGTCACGCCAGCGTTAACGTTGTCTTCTACTTCTTTTTCCGTCCGTTATTTCCTCTAACCATAGTTTGGAGGGTCCAAATTGGATCTTTTTAATGATAAAAGAGTTTCAGTGATTAACTTTTGATGATTGGACTAAGGGTTGTAATATGAAGGAGGTTTCCAATTTGGGACTTGATTTGTAAGTTTGTTGTTTGTCATGTATCTTATGATATGGTTTTGAAAAACCGCTATTTTCTGCAGCAGCTTGGTTTTCCAGTTAACATTCAAGTCGCTATAACACTACTGGAAGTATAAATATGTAATAAACTCTAGCTTTGATACTATACGGTACTCTTTTTGAAGTCGGCAAGGTCTTGTTCTTTTTCAAAGGCTCCTTTTCCAAGTGCAATTCTGCGTTTGGCTGCTGTGAATCTATTGTTATTGTTTGGAAGTTTGTGTCCAAGATATACAAACTCATTGACTTGTTTAATAACTTTGCCATTAAGGGTAAGACGTTTGCATAGTGGATCAATTGTCATGTATTCAGTTCTTGATACGTTAATGTAGAGTCCTACTTCAACAGAATATTTCACAAGGTAATCGATGAATTTTTGAAGTTCTTTCTAAAAATTGTTTGTGAGTGCTCTAACATGAGCTTATGTGAGAAGTGAGGATAGTTGACCTCCACTAGAAAGCGTGGTTTGAAATTTGTCTCATCTTTCTAGATGATTATAGCTTTTACAATACAGAGACACAATGGTGAGAGAACATCTCCCTGCTTGACTCCTTTCAGTATTTTAGTTGGTCTTTTTATGACAAGATCAGCCTTTATGTGTGGAGCTAAGTCAAGGTATATTAATTTGAGAAGAATGACGTATCTCTTACAAATGCTCGGGTCTTCACCTTTATTAAAAGGCTTTCTGCTTTTGATGAGAATTTTTAGTAATTAAAAGTTGCAAATACTCCTTCTATAAATTCTTCTCCTAATTTTGTGAAATTCATTTTGTTGCATTTAATCAGAATTATTTTTTACTGTCCAGAAACAAACTTAACAGATTGGTTACTTTACTTTTAACCAAGCTAGTGTGAAATCTTGAGAAAAAAGAAGATAAAAAAAGATGTGCACTTTATATGAGGTTTGTTTTCGACTTTTTTCTAGGTTTCCCAGTCATAAGAATATATAACAATGAGCAATTGTTCTCGGGCCTTTCTTTGCACCAACATAAATCTAAAGATAGCAATCTTTCTCTCCCCCGCTTCCCACTTCAAGTTTAACCATTAATTTTGAAATTAAATACCTCATTGTGAAGAAATGTATAGTTTAGCTTGGAGTTGCTAATATTTCCCCCTTGTTCTGTTAGGTCCTGGATATGTTTCATGTACTATCATCGTTGGCGTCTCTTCTATTTGTTTCCAACGTCTCAAGATCGAATTTGTCGTCTTCCTTCCTTCTTCTATTAAGATTTTTCAGTTGATTTTTCGAAAGGTATTTCAACTGTTGTTACATTTTATGTACTTTGGTATCCTGAACGTGATGTTGTTAACATCGTTCAACGCCTATACATCATGCAATAATTTTTTTAAATAAATCAGCTTGATAAATTTTGCGTTTCATTTCTTAAAATGAATTGTGATCACCAAGCTACATGTGCGAATCAGGTGCATAAAACTGAAAATGAGCGTTGTTCTTCACGCTGTCTTCCTTTGCATTATCACATTCTGCAGCTTTGTGTATGACGGTTGTCTGGTAGTTCACAAATGGTTTTTTCCTCTGATTTTTCTTTGATTTAACTCTTCTTTCGGCAAACAGTGATTACAGAACGAGCTGAAATTTGATAACACTGGTCTGGGTTTCAACCTTTTTTTCAAGGTCGAAATTTTTCCACTGATTTGTGTATTTTGTGGAGCGTTAAATAAAAAAAAAACATCGATTTTCTTTGGTCAGGTCAAGTTTTTGAGATATGATTGGTGCACGTTTTGACCCTTGAATAGTACTCAGTTCAAGAAAACAGGACTGTAGCTTGCCCAATCTTTTATATCAGGTAGTTGGCATGGCGTAATAGCTCGTAACTTTCATGAATTCTTCTGCCACAGCAGATATGGTGCAATAAATATCTGTTGTTATATGGCGAGGCAAATAATACATTGGATGGATGGTTCCTTTAATGTGGTGAATTTTGTACTTGTATGCTTGTAACCGTAAGCACCAGCGTTTTATTTATAATGGACTGACAGACATTGATCTGTTGAGTAAGAAAACAAGAGGCATGTGACCTGGGGAACATGTTGCCTCCATGAAAAATCGAAAAGTACTATTTTTTCTAAATTACTATAATATTTTTCAGTGTCTGTTAATGCTCTGCTAGAGGCTGCTATCACTTAATAATCCTCCTTTCCTGGGAAGTGCTGAAGGAGAAAAACAGTAGCATCAAGTAGACCAGAAACGACTGCCACAGCTACCGACCTTTAAGATAAACAAAGGTTGTTTCAATTGATCAAAAGGTTGTTGTTTTGCTGGTCACCAAAACCATACCATGTTGTGTTCTATCAAATTTGTCAGCAGCGTTAAGAGTATCATACAGAATATCATGACTTAGTCATGCACCAAATTAATTGAATTTCTGCGTAGTTTATTGGTGTTTGTAGAGTTTCTATATTTTTAACTGTGCCGGAGCTAATTCGCTGTACAGAACATAAAAAAACAAAGAATAAAACCGATATTTTGCCAAATTCAAATTTTTGTAGGTTAAACTTGTTCAAACAGTAAAAATATATTGATTATGTCGACTTTCAGACGTTTTTGGTACCTTTTATGTACAAGATCTTCAAGAGTTGGTGTCGGGTTAAAAGTACGTGAACTTGCCGTGTTAGGTTGACACATGTCAATACTCATACTGACTAAGTCTAGATTGTTTCTTTTTGGTAACGGAATGATTTGAGAAAACCAGGGTGTTGGCTGATAGGTGATGTTGTCAGTTAAGTTTGCTTCGCTTTGGGTCCCAGATGAAAAGATTTACGTGGCTTTTCAGAGTAATAGATATACAGTTGAATTTTTTTTATTCTTAAGTTCTCCTGTTCCATGAAGACAAGTCTTCAATTTGTTGACGTGACTTTACTCTTGCAAAGCCTAGATTGAAACATTCCTTGCTTTCTGAAACAGTTGCAGGTGGTGATAAATCATCCATCTCCTGTACATACATATTCAAAGGATCCAGTTACAGAGCCCAAGTTTAACTAATCAAATTAAAGAATCCACAAAATCCCAAACCAAATGTAAGATTCCCGAACTTGACTGGTTTAAATTAAGGCAAAAGAAAAAATCTTTCTAAATTTTGGACGTTAGTGCTGCACCAATACAGAGTCTTCCTGAATCTTTAAGACTCGACCAGAACTTGTTTATTTTGTTTTGCAGGTGAAGGTGAACTGGTCTTTTGTACTGCAAGCAAGGCATCCTGTGGAGGAAGTAAAGATTCCTTTTTAAAAAAATGGTAAACTGAGCGGTTTGGTGACACTGCAGTCAAGTTTGTGACACTGGGTACACTGCAGGGTAAAATTCGCGGTTGAAGCGGCATAGCTCATCGAAATAATATAATGAACCACAGGAATGACAAATTTTATTTTAACCCCCGCCAACTGTTTAATGCGGTCAGGAAATACCACAGTTAAAAGAGGATTTATCAGCATTTTTATTTGTTCTGGTTATCTTTCTAATTTTCACTTCTAAATCAGCTATTTGTTTACGAAGTGCTTAAACTTCTTCCTTTTAAGTGTGGTCTTACTTCTGATCGGGTATTGCAAGGTTCCGTGGATGAAATTTAGCATCGTAATACCCCGAGTAAGAATATCTTGAAGAGAAGAGTTTACAATTGTGAACCAAAATTTAAGTTTGGGTGACATGGTCCCTTAAGGCAACAGAGTTTTTTAAGTGTTTATAACACCTGTTAAAGCTGCAACTTGAAGTAATTTCGTATTATCGATAAGTGAGAGAGACAAAGAGATGTCGCTCATAGTTTTGCAAATCAACATTTTATGTGGTATTGATATCAGTATCCATCTATCCATCTATCCATCTATCCATCTATCCATCTATCCATCTATCCATCTATCCATCTATCCATCTATCCATCTATCCATCTATCCATCTATCCATCTATCCATCTATCCATCTATCCATCTATCCATCTATCCATCTATCCATCTATCCATCTATCCATCTATCCATCTATCCATCTATCCATCTATCCATCTATCCATCTATCCATCTATCCATCTATCCATCTATCCATCTATCCATCTATCCATCTATCCATCTATCCATCTATCCATCTATCCATCTATCCATCTATCCATCTATCCATCTATCCATCTATCCATCTATCCATCTATCCATCTATCCATCTATCCATCTATCCATCTATCCATCTATCCATCTATCCATCTATCCATCTATCCATCTATCCATCTATCCATCTATCCATCTATCCATCTATCCATCTATCCATCTATCCATCTATCCATCTATCCATCTATCCATCTATCCATCTATCCATCTATCCATCTATCCATCTATCCATCTATCCATCTATCCATCTATCCATCTATCCATCTATCCATCTATCCATCTATCCATCTATCCATCTATCCATCTATCCATCTATCCATCTATCCATCTATCCATCTATCCATCTATCCATCTATCCATCTATCCATCTATCCATCTATCCATCTATCCATCTATCCATCTATCCATCTATCCATCTATCCATCTATCCATCTATCCATCTATCCATCTATCCATCTATCCATCTATCCATCTATCCATCTATCCATCTATCCATCTATCCATCTATCCATCCATCACCGTCACTTTGAGTAGTTTTTTAAAAGTCTTGCGCTCAAAATGTTTATAACAGGTATTTGATGATCTTGATATTAAGTTCCATTAGCTGGTAACGCTCCATTTCTATCCTGAAGTATCAAATCTCCATAGTGTAGTAGAAAAGCCTGTGTTTTTGCTTCTTCCTCTTATCCTTTCAATCAATATTGATAGCAACGATGAAATTAGTGAATCTTTTCAAATGCTTTTACAGGGGATTCTAGTAGTATGTATTTTACTTTCTGCATAATTATTATGTCCTTTAGAGCCGGGTTTAAACAATGGTACTGAGGCGCTAAAGGGTAGCTGTTGCTTTCTACTTTATTGATAGTACTCTCCGTAGTATGTGTGCTGTCCCAAGGAGAGGAATCTTCTGGATTTCTTGGATGTTCATTTTGCCAGGGATTTTGTCGGTATATTTTTCTAATCCCTTCTTCACAAGTCCCAAAGGTCTTATCATTATTATTATCATTATTTTATTATTATTATTATTATTATTATTATTGTTACCATTATATTGTTATTATTTACACATATTTTAACAGGGTTGCTTCATCAAAAATAAAAAAATTTCTGCTATTAACGAAGGGCCTGCTTATAAGCAAACAAGTAGAAAATGAAAAAGTACTATAAAAATTTAACTGAATAGCAATAGTGCTGAGAGTGAATAATGTGCCGAGCAATGAGGTCCGTCAAAGGGCGTTTTGAAATTACAGATGAAAATTTCTGTTCTAAAGTTGCCTGGTATGTCATTAAATAGAATAGCTTCTTTCACAGAAAATTCCTTCTTCCAGGTTCAATTATGGATTTTGGGATAATTACCCCGCCTCCGGTGCTTCATGTTAATATTGAATGATTGTTGATGATTATGATGATGATTGTCATGTCCTTTCGGACAATGACAAGGTGCCTCCTCCCTAACCTTTCTTTCCTTAGTTTGCCATATAGTTCCCTATTAAATATCCTTCTTCTAGTATACTCCTTAGATCCTCTCTGAACAGTACCATATCATCGTAATCTTGTTTGCCCTATTTATTGCCAAATTTCTCACATTAATTTATACTTCCTTTAATGTACTCATTATGTATTTTTATAAATAAAAGTCCTGATAGTAAAAAGTTGGATTGGTCTTTTTAGGGCTTTCGTTGAATTGTCGCAATACCAGAGAATACCATGACCGATGTGATGGCTGGAAAGATGCAGGATATTGTCAAAAGAGACATCAGAGATACGGATTTATGCAGGACCACTGCAAACCAACATGTGGATTTTGTAAAGGTAACGATTGTTATAACGAATTTCAATTTGTAATTTCAAACTTTGAATTAATTCGATTTATGGGCCTATCTATCTAATATAAAAATTAGTAGTAACAGTAGAAGTGGTAGTAGTAGCAATAGAATTAGTGACAATAAAACTACTAGTAGAAGGCGAACTGGTTTTAGTAGTGGTAAGAATGGTAGTAATAGCAGTGGTATTAGCAGTAGTATCAGCAGTGATAGTGGTAGTGGTAGTGGTAGTAGCTCTAGTGGCAGTAGCAATAATATTAGTAACAGTAGAGGTAGTAGTAGAAGAAGAATTGGTTTTATTTGAAGTAGTGATAGTAGTAGTAGTAGTAGTAGTGGTGGTGGTAGTAGTAGTAGTAGTGGTGGTGGTGGTAGTAGTAGTAGTAGTAGTGATGGTGGTAGTAGTAGTAGTAGTAGTAGTAGTAGTAGTAGTGGGAGTAGTTTCAGTAAAAGCAATAGAAATAGCACTGGGAAGAGCAGCACTAGTGAAAATGATATTTGTACCATTAGCAATAACATCACGTTTCTCCCAAGAGACGGGCATAAAGATAATAGAAAGGCTGATAAAATGAAATGATAGAAAATACATTGGATTCTTGGTCACAATTTTTTATTCGTACAACTATACCTTTCTTAAAAAGAAGTCAAACTTTTTAAAGCTTTCGTTGCATATCTGATGACAATCTATAGGTTGAAAAAATGGTATGACATTGCAACTCTGACTGTTATACGTAAAAATAACCTTCAAGCAATCTGGCCTCTCGGATAAGATTTACCATGTTTGAAATTGGCCTAGCTTCTACGTCTTAAAAAACTACACTGACTAAAAACAAGTGGCAATTTAAGCAGCAGCACTTTATATTTTGAGACCTTTCCTAATTCATGTGGGAAATTTTGTGATTCATGATATTTTATGCATAAGGAACTAATTTACAAGCAACACTGTATTCTTTTGCTTTTTAGTATAGTTAGGTGGTTACGTGAGTCATTTTTCTGCCACTCTCTTTGTTACGATTAAAATATGTAAATCTTGTCATACATTAGCATATACAATTTTTGACCCTTGTTATTTAAGTCGATTTTTTGGCAAATACAAGAAAAGAAATGAAATGCTGGTTGTGTTAAAAGAGAAACATAATTTTTATTGTTGCTGCTGCTTTAGTAGTAGTAGTTTTTGTTATTATTATTATTATTATTATTATTATTATTATTATTGTTGTTGTTGTTACTATTTAGTAGAGCCAGACTCAGCATTCTTGACAATATCCACTATTCTATGTCTACTATTCTTAGTTTATATATCAAAAGAAGTGAAATGGGCAAACCAAAGTTAGTAAGGGTCAACAGAGTATGCTCTTGAGGATAATAGTTTACATTCAGGGTTTAAGTTTGAGATCTGGATTTCTGCTTTAAGTTTCAGCTCAAGGGCTAACTAAAGGTTAGATTTAGATTACATCAGGGATACATTTCAAAAAACAAAAAAACCCGCTTGCTGCAACACTGAAAGTTAGACAAGAAAAATATTCTTGCAAAGCACCTTCCGCGATACAACAAAGAATTATAAACTGCTTAGTAGTCTTGTTTTCTTGNGCAACTCTGACTGTTATACGTAAAAATAACCTTCAAGCAATTTGGCCTCTCGGATAAGATTTACCATGTTTGAAATTAGCCTAGCTTTTACGTCTTAAAAAACTACACTGACTAAAACCAAGTGGCAATTTAAGCAACAGCACTTTATATTTTGAGACCTTTCCTAATTCATGTGGAAAATTTTGTGATTCATGATATTTTATGCATAATGAACTAATTTACAAGCAACACTGTATTCTTTTGCTTTTTAGTATAGTTAGGTAGTTACGTGAGTCATTTTTCTGCCACTCTCTTTGTTACGATTAAAATATGTAAATCTTGTCATACATTAGCATATACAATTTTTGACCCTTGTTATTTAAGTCGATTTTGGGGCAAATACAAGAAAAGAAATGAAATGCTGGTTGTCTTAAAAGAGAAACATAATTTTTATTGTTGCTGCTGCTTTAGTAGTAGTAGTTTTTGTTATTATTATTATTATTATTATTATTATTGTTGTTGTTGTTGTTGTTGTTGTTGTTGTTGTTACTATTTAGTAGAGCCAGACTCAGCATTCTTGACAATATCCACTATTCTAGGTCTACTATTCTTAGTTTATATATCAAAAGAAGTAAAATGGGCAAACCAAAGTTAGTAAGGGTCAACAGAGTATGCTCTTGAGGATAATAGTTTACATTCAGGGTTTAAGTTTGAGATCTGGATTTCTGCTTTAAGTTTCAGCTCAAGGGCTAACTAAAGGTTAGATTTAGATTACATCAGGGATACATTTCAAAAAACAAAAAAACCCGCTTGCTGCAACACTGAAAGTTAGACAAGAAAAATATTCTTGCAAAGCACCTTCCGCGATACAACAAAGAATTATAAACTGCTTAGTAGTCTTGTTTTCTTGACGTTAACATTCCACATTCCAAGTTTCTTGCTTCTTGAGTTGATCAACCCATAAACCGACATGCTTAAAAGAATACATTTGGCGGTGGAATTCACAAAGTAATCGATTTCTGTACATTGGCTTGGGTCAACCGAGATCAAAAGATACATTCAAACAGATATCAAATAACGCTTTACCATTTGCTTTACCATATTCTACCGATTGGTCCATGAAGGGTGGGGCTCAGTTCTCTAAGTTACGAGCATATTTTGCAATTCTTAGTTTGAATGTTTCTTTCAAACCCCACTCCAGAGATGTTGTTCCATCGCTTTTTTGTTCCATGCAATATGATAAGTATATTATTGGGAAAATAGGTTTGCATAGCAAATGCATTTAGTCATGTTGGTTAATTTAAAAATACACAACTGCTTCTATTTTACCCTTACAGTTGAAACAAGTGTCTGTATATTTCCCCTTTAGAATTAAAAATTAAAAATTTGTTTAAGTAAAAGCCAATGTTATCTTGGCGCGGGTAAAATGTAGTAAGGGAAAACTGTTTTCCGCTACTATCGTTACTCCGATTCTTTCTGTTTGAATGTAATAATAAATGTAACTATCCCAAAATTGCGACCCCTTCATCAATTTTTCATAGTAACTGACGATATCCTCAGCAAACTTGTTTCAGTGAATTACAACTGTTATGGTAAACTCTGGTATTTTTGACTATCAAATCTTTATCACTGATTCCACAATATCAGCTATCCCATATTCCCACATAACTAGTACAGCACGGTGTTTTATGCTAGTGAAGTTGCCATCAAGTTTGAGCTGAAAGTACTCATTTTGTTCCAGGTCATTTTTTTTCTTGGGATTGAGGATTATTTGGAAATATTTGTTAATAAATGAGAAGCTCCTCTGTCATAACTTTGTAAATGAAATATTTGAAGACAATTTCAGACACGTTGTAAAGTGAAACTTGGAAAAACAATTAGGAAACAAATAAAAACAAGTTTAATTTTTTATTTGAATTAGTCTCTGTTTATTACAATTTATGTTTCAGGTCTAATTTGTTAAATGAAGCCACTCGACAACCTTTTGGAACAAATATCTATCTAAAATAATCACTGTGCTTTTTCTTGCAGAAACCTGTGAAGATAGTGTACAATATCAAGACAATTGCAAAGGCTGGAAACGTGTTGGATATTGCGATAAAAAGCATGAGAGATACGGATTCATGTACGATCATTGTCGGAAGACCTGTAAAATCTGTAAAGGTATTACCACTTAAACTTATTCAATTTAACAATTGCATCCACTGGAAAGTTAAGATGTTTTATGGTTGCTTTGTTCTACGTATACAAAATTTTAATACTTTTTTATCATCGTACATCTGCCAGTATGTCTCGCCAAATTCGAGTGTGCAGTGTCTGATCCGAGCTCACGGGAAATGACTGATAAATGAGAACAGAGGTTCAAATGTGTTTACAAATAAGAGATACACCTGTACATTTTAACTCAAACCCTCTGTATACAATACGCTCCAGTTCTAACAAAATTGCTCTTCATTTATCTATAATAAAATATAATTTTGTTACATTACATCATTATGTTTATTTATAACTATCGGCACATTCGTGGCCATAAGGAGCTGGTACTATTATGACCTCATATACTTTTGCAAACCTTGTCGCCCCTGTAGTGCGAGTGCAGTAGTGTGACTATGGACACATCAGTGTTCCTTTAATATTATTCTATTTGACACCCCACTGTAACCCTAACGTAATATTATATTTTTAACTGGTCAAATAATTGGTTACACTGGTCTGCAAAATTTCCAATCCTTTCTGCTTCTGAGGTCAAATATTACTATATATGTGGAGCTTGGAGCACTGAACAAGAAAACGATAACCCTATTTAGGTCCAGTTTTTACGATATTCAAGTTTGTATAAATTACAGGTAAGCAGTGACTCAAAAATAGCACATAGTGCACACCAGTTTATATTTTACTTATTTTTTTACTCACCTTTTGTAATCAAGTTGTGATGAATACCTTGTAATTGAACAAGAATAACCTACTATTACATCAAGGCTCAATTTTTTCTGATGTCGCTTTATGAAAATTATGAAAATGTGTCTTTAATAACACATTAGATCCTAGTTGTCTTTATGAAAACAACAAATTTTGCCCAATTTCTTGTTAATTTTCAACCACTTGCTTTTCCAAGAAATTTTTAGAGACCTCTCTTTATCATATTCATCACAATTTCAGTATGCTCTCTGGGAAAACCTTGGTCCAAGCGAGTGCTGTGTCGAAGCATTTCTCTTTTTGGTTTCTTGTAACGGTTTGTTTCATAGGTTGTTTGCATATTTCCACCTCATCAAATTAGTTTGGGAGCTTCCTATATTCACATTGTGCTCTAATAAGTGGCAGTACTACTTTTCAGTCATTGATATGCTGCACGTAATCTGAATGAGACTGTCACAGGGCCAATACGAAATCGGTTGATTAGTGGAGCAATCAATTTTCACCAATTTTTTAATACTTACACAACGAAAGCTTTTACCAAAACTTTTAATGCTTAATTTTTTCTTTTTGTTTTCATCACTCTTCTTAGAGACTTTAACACACTACACATGGTTGGCACCATTAGCATCCTTTCTAACCAGTAAGCTACATAGGCATTCAAACTAAGGAACATTAGAGCTCATATTATTGCCAATATTGGTATTAAAAACATTAAAAATATTATTATTATTATTATCGAGTGGTTACACACCATCTAGTGATGGATGGGTGAAAAACCCACATTCAGCACCCAGCAACAAGCCAGGTAAGTTGAATGCAGACACATGTACTGTAGCCACAAGAGTGAGATGAAATATAAAACCAAGTCAAAATGGCAACATCACTTCAACCTTGCAAGTGGCGCCTCACAACCTGTGAGGAAAAGCACATTGCTCAAGCAGCTGTTGTTGTATGACAACAACTCATGACTACACACTATTATTATTATTATTATTATTATTATTATTATTTTATTATTATTATTATTAGATGATCAGAAGGAACTATTGAAATGTGATTTGTGATTTTTTAATTAGGAATTTTTTGACGTTTCGACACGTAATTTGTGCTATTTGATATATTGGATAAAATAAAAAGTTTTTTAAAACATATTATTATTGTTATCATTATTACTATTATTACTACTACTACACTTGTAGCCGAAAGCACAAGCAGATATTATGCTGCGTGTAGTAAGCAAGCTAGTTATTACCAATATAGCGAGAGCTTCCTTACAATTTCCCTTGCATTTTAGTATTCTAATACTTTTATTTCAATATTTTAGCTTTCCTCAATATAGCAGTTTTTTGAACAGGATATGCCTCTTGTTCGATTTCAATTTCCTTTATAAATTTTAGAAACATTTTGAAACACTACGTAGCGCTCCAACAACAACTGTTACCACCATAACTTTCTTTAGATTCCAGAGTCACTTAAATTCTACTTTAAGATCAAGATATTTTTCAACCATACATTTTTCTCTTTTAGTTATACTTTTATCCCCTGGTACCGCTATATCAATAATTATTCCAGACCTTTTCTAATTATTAATAATAAGTATATCCGGTTTCCTTTTCCTAATCTCATTATCACACTGAATCATCATATCCCATAGGATCTTATGATCATCATTTTCAACTACAACCTAAAGTTTTCGATGATACCAATTCTCAGGTTTTTCTAATTGAAATTCCTCACATAACTTTCAGTGAACCATCTATGCAACTTTGTCATGTCTCTTTTTATATTCTTTTTATGCTAGTACCACATAAAATACAATTCTGAAATTTTATCATAGTTATGCTTAACATGGTTAATTCTGATGGCTTGCTCCTGCGCCGCATAGATCAATGCCGCAATCGAAATTTTTAAATCACAATTACTAAGCCATTCCCGAGATGCCCTTTTAATCTTGTCTGGTAAATCTCTGATAAATTGACCATATATTGTTAGTCTCTTCAAGCTTCCTTCGTTTCTTTATTCAAATCTCTCTTAAACTCTGACTTTTTGACACAGTTCTTAACGTATAACATACCCACACGCTTAACACCTTACAACAGGGTATCAGTTGAATTCTTTAGGTACCGCCCCAACTTATTTTTCTCACTCCTGATGGCATCTTCATAACTTAGTAATCTACTTTCACATGTAGTTTGTGTTATTTGATAAATAACACAAACTACACCAATTACACTCTCTTTTCGTTTAATATAAACTCGATCTAAATCACTTTTTAAGTGAAGAATTTTTGAGTTTTTCTATCAAAATACTTTACTTCATCCATGTTCCTGTTGACAATTCCAACTCCGTACCTCAACACTGCTACTGCCCATGTATTGACAGCTTTGATATTGTTTCCCCCATTCATCGTGTATGCCATTTATACTCCTTTTGAAATTGCTCTTTCATCTCTCTCTCTCTCTCTCTCTCTCTCTCTCTCTCTCTCTCTCTCTTTCTCTCTTGGTCCTGTCACATTCTTGAATTCAGAGGTACTTATAGCCTTCCTCTTCAATGGTTTTACTACATTTCTATCTGGCAGTTTGACATCAGTTACTTTTATCCCTTTTGAAACTCCTTGTTTTAGCATAAGTACCGCATATTCCTTAATTCTAAATCCCCTCACTCTGTCTTCGCTGAACATGTGTACTGATTTTATTCGAGAATCAATCGGATTTTCAGGTTTAAAAAACAATGCTAAGTCATCCATAAAGAGTAATTGGTTAAGTTTTATTTTGGCTCCCATTTCTTAATTTATTTTTGTTTCCTCAAAATCAATCATTTGTACTAGACACAAAAGAAAGACAAGTGGCGAGAGACTTGGTAAATACTCTTCTGATGCCAGGGTTACCAAACACTGTACCACAAGAGGTCTGCTCTTATTTCCAGTTTTTCATACTACATACGACTAGTTTTTGTTATTGTCAGCAAGTCCGAATTCAATTCGGACTTGCTGACAATAACAAAATCAATTCATGCACTTGGTAGATTTGTTTTTCTTTTTTTGCACCCCTTCAACACACCTCTATCTTTCATAAGTTAATCTTTTGTCCCTCTGTACTTACGTTTACATCCCTTCTACTCATCAGGTGGTAAATTTTTGTCCTTCAGAAAGCTGTAAAGTTCATCTAAAATATTTCCTGTTAGTAGTTGCCACACAAACGGGAGGTATGATAGTGGCCGCTAGTTATCTAAAGCATTCCCTTTGGCCTTTTCGTTTTGACATGAAATTTCCCTTCCATTAGTAAACCACACAGGAACTTTTTTGGTTGTCTGTTAAAATCTAATTTAATTGGCAAGCTATTCTCTCGTGTAAAGAAGATAATCTTTTGATCCAATATCGCTGAAGTCTATCTCTTCCAGGAGCTTTCCAGTTTGAAAGCTTTCGATTTTGCTTTAATACTCCCTCCTTTGTAATTACTAACCTTCCTGTTTTCTGTAATTTCTCTCTTGCTTTAATGATTTAGCCTTTCAGAATTTTTGTTACGCTCTTTATTTTCACTCTGTATTCCACTCCAGAATTCTCTACTCTCTTCAGCATTTGGTATTTTACTTTCCTTTTGATTCAGCCCAAATTCAAAAAATAGTCTTTTCTGGTCAGAATTGAATAATCTATTTTGTTTCAAATTGCTGAATTTTCTCACTATACCTAGTCAGTTTTGCCATCTTTGATAGAAATCTTTGTTTAAATTCTTCTAATATCAGCTCTTGTCCTTTATATGAAATTTTATATTTTTATTAATTTTTTGTACAATTTCCGAATCTTCTTTTCAGATTGTAATTCGTAACTTTTGTACTTTGGTAGTAAATTGATGTTCTTCTGAAATTTTTTAAATATAATCTTCTACTTATATTTTCCACCATTATGATTTAGTTGAATTTATTTATTTATTTAAGTCTAAATGTCTTGAAATCCATACAGGAACAGTCACAATAAGGTTACTAGTTGCTGTGATCTTATTATTTTTTTATTATTATTATCATTATTATCATTATTATCATTATTATCATTATTATCATTATTATCATTATTATCATTATTATCAT
>RDPX01000206.1:940664-951818 GCA_003991215.1 Morbakka virulenta | reverse complement strand
ATCGCCCTGAGGGACGCGTCCCTTGTTGACCCGCGCGACGGACGATGCGGTATGTTTTACGTCTTGTTTTCATTTCATTTCGGGGTGTATTTTAACCTTACTGCCAAGGGGCTGAGTATTCCGCGCCATTTACCATCTGGTACTTCGAACACATCGCGGATCGTGGACAGACTCAACTCCGCCGGACGTCAACCCGGTAATTTAAGACCTCCGAGTAGGCTAACAGGTGCTACACCTTGCCCAAGGGTGAACTGGAGATAGTTGTGGCAAAGGGTAACCTCATTCGCCCACGTCGAAACTCCACAACCGGATGCAGTTTAATGTCAATACCCAGGACGGTTATTATTATTATTATTATTATTATTATTATTATTATTACTGTTGTTGTTGATATTGAAATTATGTCTTACAAAGATTTTTTGTGATACAAACTCATTCATTACTTATGCGTTTTTTACAAAACAGGCTCTATACCCTGTTTCGACAAATCAACAGAACCAAGCTGCAGCCAATGGAAAAATAGAGGCTACTGTAAGAAGGGTAACAAGTTCCACCCTTTCATGAACGTTAATTGTAATGCTACGTGCAGCTTCTGTATGCCCACGGGTAAGTAGCGATTTATTTTATGGTATTATTTAATCGAAAACCTTTTTCAAAATCGAAAACTGTAATGTTTAGCATATTATTTGTACAATTTTTCCTAAAGACGAGGAAAAAAATCAAAGTGACGTCTGATGATATCGCCAGAAATAAGTCATATTTCATTGTGGCTTTTTGGGTCCTATTAGGGTGTGCTATAAAGGTCTTCCCACTGTTATGCTAGGGCTTAAGAACATCTTTTTATGAGATATTTAGGAAACGTTTGATTGAATTTTCCTTTTGTCGCCAATTAATGGCTATATTGATGCGCCCCTCCCTTTCGTCCTTCGATAAAATTGTTTGAAAACAACACAGCTTTGCAAGCCTGTTATTTAAAACTTCTTTTCTTATAGCATTCCTTACATGCATAACATTTTTACTCCATGTAAAACCCCAGAGGTTTTTGAAATTTATCTATTATGGCAGGACCTAATGGAAGAACAGAATTTATATTAGCTTTTGTATTAGGGCAAACATGTAAATTTTGAAGACTTATACTGCGTAAATATTCGTTAATAATGAAAAAAAAATAACAATAGTAAAAAAATAATATAGAAGAATTAAATGAACAACAATATAGCTGAAGCATAAAAAAATGTCTTAAAACAGTCCCTCTCTCTGTCTTTCCTTCTCTCTCTTTCATTCCCTCTCTCGGTTTTTCTTCCCCCCTCTCTTTTTTACTTCCCCCTCTTTCTTTCTTTCCCTCTTTCTCTCTCTTTCTTTCCCTCTCTCCCTCTTTCTCCCCTTCTCTCTCTCTCTCTCTCTCTCTCTCTCTCTGTCTCACACACAAACACATACACACCAATTCTCTCTGTGTGTGACATTATTGCATCTAATGAGCAATTCCCTCCCAGTAAAACTTCTAAAAAAATGTAATTCTCGGTTTTCATATCGACAATATTTGCCAGCAATTCCTGTATTACATTTCTCTTTTTTTCGCGTTTTCAAAATGCTTTCCCTTGCATTGTTCTAAAAATGGAACAAATATATTAGGGTTGAATGAAAGATTTCATTTATTATTGTCTAATTATTGTTTCCATGTTATTTTTATCTGTATTTTTCATCTGATTTCTTTCTTTTATCATTTGGTCTTTAGTGTTTTTATTCAAGGTAATTTCATGCTGTGCAGAAGGTCAATGTAGTTTGTGAAATTTTGATTGCTGTCGTGTCCTGATAAAAAGAACGTTAAAACATAAAATATTGCACAAACACATTAATTTATACTTGACCAGTGCCCCCCAAGCAAGGGCGTGGGAAATCCATACCATAAATTATGCCAAAATAGATCATGTTAATCAGTAATAAGAGGTGAGAAAATAAATAGACATGAATCTAGATTTTTAGAATATAGTTTCAGGGATCAAACGTAAATAAGCTCAGGAGAAACGTCATGTTAAAATACTCTAAGATTTAGAAAACTGGCTATTTCGTCCATTCTTTAAATGTGTATCAACTTAAGCAGCAATGCCAGAGTGGTTAAATCAATAGCTTATTATTCAAGAGATTCGCTGTTCGAGCAGCTGCCATGTTCCCAGAATAACTGGGCCCAATTGGTTTCTCCTTTATAAGAGGCATCCTTCGTGTGTGTACATGTTTTCGAAGATAGAATTGGAAGAAAGAAAAAACGATAAATAAAAATAGTTAATAAGTAAAAAGAAAAAAAGAAAATAAGAAAAATACCCTCCGCACTGAATTGGGGTCCAGCCTTGATTAGAGCAAAATAAGTGGGGAAAAAACTTAATTTGTTTTTCATCGCAGCTATGTTGGATTTGGCTTTGTTCTTTAAACAATATTGTAATAGGTTTGTCGTTTTTTAAGTAAGATTTTCTTACCTGTGGCTAACAACCTTCTGGACGTACAGTGGTACGCTATTTGTTCACTTCAACAAAAAGAGTTTTATCAAATAAGTATTTACTTTCCATTTTCTTGCCACCGACCCCACCCATCTAACGTAGCTACCCGAAGTAACATTACAACTTAGATTTTCTACTGTACCGTGGTTCTTATCCTTTCCTTCAAGTTCTTACAGATACCACATCGTACTGATTAAAAAAAGTATTTGATTATGACATCTTTTTTGGTATTGAAGAAGTGTTTGAAGTAGAATTTGAATTAATACCAATATTTCTTCCAATTACCATTGTGGGATAAGGTCATATTGGTAATTGGAAGACCGAATATTCGATTGATAGTTTATATATATACAATATATAAGGCGAAGTTTGCAGATAGCAGCAACTGTCGAAGTTCTTCTTTCACAGTTTGCTGGCCCCCTTGATGTCCAATGGTTTTTTGTAGTGCAGCACGTATTGTGGTGTTTACTTTTCCCCACATTTGCACCGTTACTGTTTTTGGGGTTTATTGTCAATCTTTGAAAAAGTGAAATCACTTCGTACAAGAGAAGCGATGATGTGTGTGATGTAGAGAATCCGCAAGTGCATATCCATTCCATTTGATTCTATCATCATTCTGAGAGTGTTTCTTGCAGTATCACTACCGAAACTGAATCTTTGCGGCACAGATGTTGAAGTTCATCACACTTGGCTCTAATTAGAGCTTCAACATTGAGCTGTAATATTGTAGGACCACTTGGGGAATATAGGTCCGAGATGTTACGGGGATTTCACTTGTTAACTGCATCCTCTCCTGCCGGACCCGGCAACTTTAGCAAGGGTGCTAGAGATGCCATTGACGTCATTATCTGTATGCGTAGTTGAATTGTTCATATTGCTTGGGTTGTTGACATAAGCTTCACCGCTGTCACACGACATCGGTTACTGACAGAGAAGACCACGAGAAGGTTGCCAACTCCCTCCCAGATTGATATTTTAGAAATCAGTGTACTAGGGGTCGCGTTTTACCCCCACAGTTGCACCCCTGTTTAAGAAGTGGCACTCATCCTAATTCAGAGTATTTGATAAACGTTCCTTTCACTGCATTGTACGTTTAAATTCACTCATTTCCTCTGATATTCCACTGACTTTCTTTAACTTTTTAAATGATAACTCTTTTCAAGTGCAAGTGCCTTCTACAAGTTATGTGTTGTTAGCTAGATACGTTTCTTAATACATGATTTCTATAAAGAATCCTTTTTGTCCTAAAACGTTTGACTATGGGAAAACCCAAACCTCTTTTTAAAAACCCTTTGCCCTAGGATTGACACAAATTTTCATCCCTTTCTCAGCGAATTTAGCAAAAATGCCACTTTTCATATCGGAGTGCACCCTTTGGGTATCATACTCAGTCTGGAATTATTATAAATGGACTTAGGTTAGTTAGTAAATTCCTATGGTGGCTTTAGTTCTGAAAAATGTTCAATAGGTTGTCAGTTATTGGATATAAACAGTGAAATTTGCATATGAAAGAGAGAAGAGTTTTAAATAGGTTTTACTTCGTAGTGTTTATTAATTTCATTCAGGTGGGTTGTTATTGTCTTTCTTTCCACATATTTGTTTTGTTGTTTTGAAAAGTAGTTGAAAAATAGATGAGAAATAGTTTCTTGAAACCGTAGCGCAATTTCAAGTAATTTGTATCTATTAAATAACAATTTGTTAACAACTGCTATTTATTTTTTGGAACTTATCTTTCTCGACTCGCATCAGTTTAGACGGCTGTTGTGTGTGTCAGTATCCATGTGGATGAAAAAAATTTGAGCTGTTTTCGTATTTGAGCATGGTAACTTAACCATACTCTTTTTGTACCTCGCCCATTTTTTAAATTTTAGTAGCATAAACCTAAAAAAATACTTACCTTACATATATTGCCTGACCTTGTACATTTTCAACAACGCTGGTTGTTTATCAAATTTCTAATCGGATTAAACAACTGATATGCGTGACAAAGAAATTAAAGGGATGATAGATGTAAAGATTTCACTCTCCACGTTATTTTAGCACCCACTTCTTTATGCTTGATGCTTCCCAGGCATATTATATATTAGGTATTTGCAGAAAATGCTTTTAAATAGCTTGTATTTCACATCACGAAAGAGCTACTGGAATGCTACTCTTATTTAGAGGAGCATTTTACCATTGGTCACTTCAAGTTCAGACTTGAAGTGACCAATGGTCAGTTTTTGTCATAATTTGAAGTGAGAGGAGAAACTATAGGACATTTCCAACACTGCATTTCATAGTTACATGAAGAAATACATATCTGTAAAACTGCTCTTGAGTCAACTAATAATTTTCTTTTGTCTTGATCTTTCATAACTCGTAATGAACAGTGAGAAGCTGAACATGGAATTGAATACAGCGGTAATCAATAGGATCGTGTTTTTGTTTATTTGGATTTGAACTAAAATTACTTTTTTCCTTATTACATTCGCCAAAGAGGTTATGTTTTCGGTTGCATTTGTCCCTTTATCAGTCTGTTTGTCTGTTTGTCTGTTTGTCTGTTTGTCTGTTTGTCTGTCTGTCTGTTTGTTGGTGGACTGGTTTTTTGTTTGAGTGGAAAATAACTCTAAAAGTTAGGAACGATCCTGAATGTAATTTTCACCAAATGTTGATAGAAACACATTTTTTGATGACATGTAGTAAGGATAGGATCAGATGGGGCTAATTTGCTATTGCTTTGGCTATAATTTTGCAGTGAACATTGAGTAGAAGTATGGGTATGCAATTTTTGGTTTCTTTGGGGCTCGTTCTTTTAAAAAGGGACAGAAGAAGTATCAGTCGCACATCCTCTGACATAAGATGCTCCCAAGGGGCTTTTTAATTATGTGAACTATATTTTTGCTGAGAAGGTCCCAGTAAGTTAAAAAGAGTTGGAAATGGAGGCCGTTGCTGCCACAAAATTTATTCGTATTTATTTGCTTTATTAGTTGGAGCTATTCATTCGAGGTTATAGGTTGTTTGAGTTCTTTTTATGTCTTTGGTTAGTCCATTTAAAAAGTTGTCACAAAACTTGTCTTGCGTGGTAAGGTCGGTCAGCTTAGAGGTACATAAGTTTTAATGGGATCGGTGTGTTGCATACGCTACTTCGACCGCCATCTTTGTTATATCATGTTTATTTTATCGCCGGTCAAGGCATTTCGGTAACACGTTATATTTCATTCGATGATCAAAATGGCGTCTACGTTTTTCTGCTTTCGCACTTCCTTTGACTTGTAACTGGTGATAGTGATGATGTCATAGTATTTGACTTCGATCAGTGTATTTTTTCGATGGCTGTATATTTCTTTTCTTTTAAAGTAACTAGAGGGGTTTTCGTGTATCTGAAGCCGTGATTTGGATTGTTTAATGCATAGGTTCTCTAATTTCGTTTTCTCCTTGTATAAGCAGGGCTGGAAGCCTGGAAAATCAGTTTTTAGTGAAGACCAGTGCTCTCACCAATGCTAAATTTTATTGTATTTGTTTGGGTGGCTAAGGGTACTGATCTTTAGTTTCAAATAGCCTTGTCCAGCGGAGAAAGAATTCAATGTTCAAGGAAGAAATAGTTAACTTCCTGATCTGAAAAAGGAAATGGCTTTTTCCTGGCTGTTGATTAGACTACCAGGTATAGTGTCTCATATACAAGTTGAGCTTCCGAAATATCCTAGTTGCTTTATTTTTCAAAAATAGCTCGATGAAGCTAGGAGATCACGCTTGTTTGCAGTCTCCCCTTTATCTAAAATTCGTTTTTTCACACCGTTAAAACTTTCCTCCATTATCACAGAGTTGTGGGTAGGAATAAGTTGATTTAGCTCTTGGAGAAATAATTTCTGTTGCCTGCTTTGTCGTGGGACACAGATATTGATCAAGTTTATTTTTCTTATCTTTAAATGTGAGGGGTGGTATTGGAGAGCGTCCTACCTTGCCGCTTGCTATACGTTTTTGATCTATGAAGTGTTGGAATTTGTTCGATATTAGAACTTCAGTGCCGCTACTGCAATGCTTGCCATAGTTCAAAATTCAGGAGCCATTGCAAACATGAGCTCTCCTACTAACTTCTCCCTTCTTGACTACATAGATTGCTTGGAGTTTAGGTCTAACTTTTGCATGGAAAGGAAATTGGGCAGCTGTTATTGTTTTCCTGCAGTTCCCAGACCTCAGGTGTTGAGGATGACTACATTGATTTTCGACATGCTTATATATTGTCTTTTGGGGTGAGGGACTACTTAGCCTGATTGGTGATCTTTGAGGCAGCCACAAGTGCTTTATATTTTGATTTTACATTTTTGGAATAAATTTTACATTGATTAGTTCTATTTTCTCATCCGTGTGTGAAGTATCATTTAATTTCTTTGTGATATTAAGGATCTCAAAAAAACATTTCTACCTTACTGCACTTGTGTTTGTGTTTCCTGGAGGCCCTTTTCATTCATAAGAGTTAGGGGTGGGCGTTGTGTTGGGGGATTGTTATTGGAAGTGCATGGTTTGAGGCATCTAGGATTGGCCAAACATCCAAGATGTGCCTGGATTGTTGAGTGATATCTGAAAGGATAACATTGTTTACGTCTGGGAGAGTAATCTAAATTGTGAAATGAATTATACTTCAGCGCAGACATTGAGGATGAAGGATGACTGTGGTCAAGCTGCTGCTGATACCTTGGTATTGTGTTCTGGTAGTCAAGAGGCATTCAATCCACCAACTTCAACAGTCCTCAACTTCATAATTTTTTTTCTGGAAGTTTCAGTATTTGGAGCTTTCGCGGCTAATATTTTTTGCGGGGCAGGGGCCTCTTCACCTCCTACATACCTCTTACTCACGCTCTTCTTCTGTGTCCTCAGAGGCCCAACAGGAGCAGGACGATGACAGTTTGTATTTGTAAATGATTCTTCTTCGAAAACATTATATACTGGTAACCTTGGTGGTAAGGCTCTTAAGTAGCAGTTCCGGCGAAGTGGTATACTGAACCAGCACATCCCCTTGTTGCTCCTCTTTAAGCCTTTTGATTTTCTTATAGGTCAAACACGATTTCGCCATCTGCAATTTCTCAGGAGGTACCTTCGATCATGATCGGGACTGGGGTATTTTCATCGGGCAGACGTTCCTTTTGATTCGTAGAAACCGTCTTAATTCAAGGATATGCAAATACCTAGGGAATCTAAAAGTTAAAACGAATGCCCCATTAAACAACCAGTAAAGTTTTTAAGAAAGAAGATGATTAAAGGAATTTGATTCCTGGGTAAATTACCAGAAAAAAATTGGCTGGAAAAAGATAACAATGAAGACCTAATGAGAGTAACTAGTAATAAGGGTCTAGTTAGATCGAAACAAGCAATATTTTGACCACATAAATGGCCAAGAAGTTTGTTGGAATGAACAGGAAAAATGTCTTGTCCTACAAGCAAGCCATTGCTTAGACTTGAATTTAGTTGGACTAGTGATTTAGTGGTTCAATCAATAGATTACCAAGTAAGAGGTTCGCGGTACGAAACCAGGTCGGGTCCCTGGAAGTACTACTACTCCCAGTTTGTTTCCCATTATAAGTGGCATAGTACTGATTTTGTTCATGTTTTTAGAGATCAAATTTGAAAGAGGGACGAAATCAATAGGTTAAAAAGAATAGAATGTACATAGGAAAAAGTTTCGAATAAAAAAAAGTAACCCTCTGCGTTAAAGCAGCTCCAAAGTCTTTCTCAGGGCAAGAGAAGAAAAAAAATATTCAAGAGATCTGCAAATGACTTGGTTATGGACGTTTGGGTTGCAGAACTAAATAAGGAATAAGGACTTAGTCTTCAGACAGTCAACTTTTAATAATAATATTTTACTGTTCAGTTCTGTGCTGCTGCATTTCTCTTTGCCCTACTATATCAGTGAGCACCAGACATTTCTACTTGTATATCTTAATATATTTTTGCCAAAGGTAGAAGTGGCTACTTTGAATACTTTACAACGTTGAAAATTGTTGACTTTATGGACTTAGTCAAAGTCATGGATATAGGAATTTATCATGGCATGGGTCGTAAGATTTTTCCTCAGAACAACCAGATCCCTTTCACCACGCAGCTCAGCACTGTCGATGTAAAAACCAGTTGTCTAATTGCTTTAGTATTCTGATAATGGGAGAAGTATTTTTCGAAACGTAGTTCTGAAGAAACGTACGACCTATGGCTTGATAAAGCTCCTCTATCTATGGCTTCCACTAAGTCCATAAAGGCAAGAATGTTTTAAGATTATTAGATTAACATATGGAGAGGATTTTTTCCTGTCTTTCCTAAGTATTAAAAGAACAAAGATCAAAGTTGCTGACTTCACCAAACATTCAGAGTTCTCTTAAAGATGCTTACACAACCAGGTGATGCCAACCAATCTATATCTTTGCTGTTCAGCTGCCATTTACGGATCAAGGCGTATACTTTAACGAACAAGTCGCGACCTACTCTGAGAAAGGATTCACTTGAAGTTCTACCAGGCATTATTCCCATTGGTGGATGGTACTCAAAAACAAATATTCTTCTCCACCAGGGCAAGACAGAAAAAGAAATTTACAAACCTAAAATGAAAGATACCACCAGGACCAAACTCCACAAACAAATCTCACTGGATTGTCAACTTCTCTAGTTGATCACTTCTATCAATAGGGGAATCCATTCTTGATAAAGGTTTGAACTTCTCTGTAACTCCTAATACCATTTTTGCAAAGGAGATTATTTCAATAGTTAAAACACCAGAAAACGTACTTCTGAAAAGTAAAGCAGGCTCATTTCTAGCAAAAATAAGCCTCACGCTTCAATTTCCCAAACTATCCATTAACAACATGGGTAGTTTGGGAAAATGTGCTGAGTCATTGTCATCAAGAACTGCATTGAACCCTTCAGATGTCCTGAACCTACTACAGGCACTTCTCACCATCACCTGTTTCTTTCCAACAGTGACTCAGCCAGGTTGTCATTTAGAATACCTTTCAGTGGTACCACGTTTCTAATCCTTTCTATTGTTTAAGGTACTTGTAAGCCCCTTCTGTACTAATTGACACTTGTCTAGCAAGGTCTAAATAGAGATTAGGCCCAAGGAACAGCTGTTCAAAGCCTAGTCATATTTTTCGATTGTAAGGAGCTTAAGGTAAAAGATAGAAATACATTTAAATTTCATATAATATAATATAATATAATATAATATAATATAATATAATATAATATAATATAATATAATATAATATAATATAATATAATTTCAAGTTATCGTAAAAACATTGACTATATTTTATTGATCTGATACCAGTCTTATTTTGGTATTAGAGATATCTTTTATTTAGTTACTTATCATTTTATTATACTTTTGCTTGTAAATCATAGTGAAAAAGTGCCAGGACAGCAGTTCTTACTCCAAGCTTTGCAAAGGATGGAAAAATGTAAAATTATGCAACAGAGACAGCGAGAGATATGGCTTTATGGTAGACCACTGTTCAAAAACATGCGGATTCTGTACCCCTAAAGAAGGTAAACGTTTAGCATTATATACTTAGAGTGGGAACATCGTTTTCGTTACCTTAATTTAATACAATGTAACCCATAAAGCATGAAAGTTAACCTGCACCAAGTAGTAAACTTTGCAGACAAGCAAAAAACTACCCTTTGGGTAATCAGTCTTGCTCTTTTTCAGCACCGAAATGTGATTTCAAAATAATTGCTGTCTATTCACCTGCTAAAGTCATTAATCATTTTGTCGATGCGTGTTTGACTTGTGGCTTGTGTAGCTGTATTAAAACCCAAAGCTTGGATCAGGAAGAAAATTCGGTTTATTAGCTTGGGTTTCGTAGGATGTAGCCGTTCGAGTTCTGAAAAAGGGACAAAGTAACTACTCTTTTATTATGACGAAAATCCAAATTAATAACTTAAGAAGACATGAAATAAATGTAATGACCATGAAAAAACATTTCTGGACTATTTTATCTAACCTTTCAAGAAACATTGGTGATGTGCCTATAAAAAATTTAACGCTCCTGACAAGCATTTTTCTGCCAAAATAGTCGTTATAACCTACTTCATTAAAGTCATTTAAGGTCAAATAGCTCAAAAGAATTGGTCAAACTCCAAGAAAAAATGGCCAATGTGCCAGTGAAGAAAATATTACATTTAAAACTACTTTTCTTCATTCATTTTTATCATTATTGTTATTCCTATTACTGCTAATATTATTATTATTGAATTTTACTAGAACTATTCATTTTTGTGCAAATGTAAGTTTATTTAATTCCACCGTACTGTACAATTTTGAAGTTGAAATAGATAAGATTTAATTTGCATATGTCTTACTTTAAGCTTTAAGCCTTATTTTTATCTCAATTTCATCATATTTTTTCTAACTTGATAAATTCTAACTAAAATGTTGGAGTTAAGCAAAGACTCCGAGGAAGTTTTAGTGTTCAAGTAATGGGTAGCATCTTTCTGCTTATGCGAGCACTTCCGTACTGGACTATCTTCTAGATCTCTTCGGTCGTTCATGCATTTGCATGATTCGTTTATCTAGTCCTTTCTTGGTCACTCCCAGTGCTCCAACTATTATTTTTGTTATTATTATTATTATTATTATTATCATTATCATTATCATTATCATTATCATTATCATTATCATTATCATTATCATTAT
>RDPX01000206.1:893803-934253 GCA_003991215.1 Morbakka virulenta | reverse complement strand
TTGTTTTTTACCACATTTCCACTGAATCCCCCCCCCCCCCCCCCCCACACACACACACACACACACCTCCTTTAATTCTGGGGACGTACAGGAGGTCTACGTCTGACGAGGTGATACATTCTTTTGGATGTCAATTGTTTTCTAATTTTTTAGTTCACATAGGTTCCAATCTATGAAATTTAAACTATAAGTAAGAACAGGTATCGCAAGAGTGTTGATTTCTGTTTATTTGTTTTTGGAATTTAATTCGGTTTTCAGGATTGATCTTACTCTACGGATGCATTCTTTTCGTATTATTTCCTTCATTTTTGATTGTTATACATCATCGCCTTCATTTACTCCTAGGTATTTATAAGTTCCTTCTTGATCTAATTGTTTTATTACGGTTTCATCATCTATCTCTATATTTTCAGACGTTATTAGTTTTCCTCGCTTAAAAGTTGCCCTGGCACACTTATCTGGACCAAACTCCATACCTATGTCATCACTAAACGCTTTTACGGTTTTCAACAACCCTTCCAGTTCACTATCATTATGAGCGTAAAGTTTTAAGTCATCCATATAAAAAAGATGATTGATCATCTTGTCCATGATCTTATATCCATATCCTGTATTAGTAAGAAGTTGTGAGAGTGGGATAAGTGCCATACAAAATAAAAGTGGGGAAAGAGAGTCACCTTGGAAGATTCCACATTGGATTTGCATATCGTTTGAAATAAGAGTACAATTCGCGTGACGCAGAGTAAGATTTGTTTCCCATAATGGCATGCTGGTTCGAAGAAAATTTTTTAATACAGGAGAGATTTTAAACATTTCTAAAGAATTTAAGATCCAAGAGTGCGGGACGCTGTCAAAGGCCTTTCTATAATCTATCCAGGCAGTACTTAAATTTCTGTGTTTTGTGTGAGCATTTTCCAGAATCATTTTATTTATGAGCAGCTGATCCTTACATCCATATGATCCTCTGAGACACCCTTTCTGCTCCTTGGGGAAAATATTTTGTTCTTCCGTGTGAACGTAGGTTCTTTCAGTTAAGATTGAGGTAAGTAATTTATAGGAAGTTGATAAACATGTAGTGGGTCTGTAGCTTTTAGGCTTTGCTGTCTCATTTGTTTTGGCTAGAAGATAAGTAATTCCTTGACAGAAATATTTTGGTGTTAAGTGAGGTTCTATCATAATTGAATTAAAATTAGATGTTACTTTCGCATGCGCCGAAGAGAGAGTATTAAGCCAAAAATTTAGAATCTGGTCAATGCCAGGCGATTTCCATTTATGAGACTTTTTTAACGCGCTTTGGATTGCTTCAGTAATAATATTTTCCCATTCTTGTTTGGCGATATCCCTGACGCTATTTTCAAGGTCACGTACCCATTCTGCATTTTCATTAAATTGTTTCTCTTTTCCCCAAATGTTGTTCCAAAATTCCTTTACCTGTTCGTCAGATGGTATGGCTTCTACAGAAATTGATTCTTTTCCAATTTCACGGTAAAACTTTTTCGCGTCAGTCTCGAAAATTTTATTCTGCCTGAAGAATTTTTGTCGTTTATTGAGTCTACGTAACCTTTGTGCCTTGACCTGGAGCTTTTGTTTTAGCTCTTCTTTAATCGTTGGTATTTGTTCTTCAGAGAGTACTTTATATTTTCTGATTATTTTTGTAGCTTTGCCCGATTTTTCCCCATTATCCTTTTGCAGTTCTTCTAGTATAGAAATTTCCCTTCTAAAACTTTCTATTTCTTTCTCTATTTTTACTTACCACTTTGGTTTGCTTTGTTTCTTATTCGTTGTCTTTTTTCTTAACTTAATACCACATTTTGCTTGAAGAACTCTTCCTGTTGCATAAATTAATTTGTTTAGTTCACTTAAATCTGGATTTATATCATGACAGAGTTGTTCTAGTGCCTTATTGCCTATATTCAAAATATTTTTAAATTTATGGGGGTGTCTGATTTTTAACAACGCCTCTCTTTCACTCATTTCAGTATGTTTGACTATCGACAGTTCTTCAATGATATCCGTTTTCATACTAAGCAGTTCCTCTTCGTCAACGACAACCTCGTTCTGCACTACCTCATCGACATTATTTTCAACTCTTGCATCAGCATTATTCGACATTACAAGTTCTTTTTCATCTAAATTTCCTTAAACTTCATCATTTCCCACCTGTAATTCTCTAGTATCATTTTTTACCCTGTCTTTAATTATTGAGATTTCTATATCGGTCAATTTTTTGCTACCAATGATATATCTTCTAACATTAGCTAACTTGTTTGGGTCAAGCATTTCCATTTTTTCACTATTATTATTCTTTAAACACCACGTAGTATATATATATCATCAGCATTATTCGTTTCTGGCTTTTCGAGTGCATAGTAAAAGCGATACATCACCTCAGCTTACTCTTCCCTTGTCCATTTGAGTCTAGGTTTCTTTTTATTGTTAATACTAGCTTGAACCACAGGGCCAGGGATGGGAGGTGTCCCGTTCTGGTGACCTGGTGGACTTTGACTAACGGGAGAGGTAGACCTAGAGGCAGACTTTTCGAAATCCTCAGCCTGGTCACTCACTGAGGCACGCGCCCCTTGTTGATCCGCGCAATGGGCGATGCGGCATGATTTATTTTTGCTTCTAGTTTTCATTTGATAAAGGAGCTGGCTATTCCGCACCAGTCGCAGCCTGATATTTCTAGTCCACGCGGATAAAGGGGCAGACTTAACTCCGCCGGACGTCAACCCAGTTTTTTAAGGTCTCAGAGTAGGCTAACAAGTGCTACACCTTGCCCAAGGGTGACCTGGAGGTAGTTGTGACAAAGGATAACCTCATTCGCCCACGTCGAAACTTCACAACCGGATACAGTTTATCGTCATACCCAGGACGTTTATTATTATTATTATTATTATTATTATTATTATTATCAATATTTCTTTCGATAAACTTCCACAAGAAAATAGCTCTAAGATATAAATACCAAAATTTGCTAGTTTTAACCGAATACAAATTTCGCAATATGAACAGTCGCTGTTGCACCAAAAAACCAAAACTCCACTATAAGTGGACCATACCAGATGGCGGTTAAGCTCTTGAAGACTCAATATGCGGGATTGAGACTTTGAACTTAGGTATGCATGTCGCACGTCAGTGAGTGTTGAGCTTTGGGCTGATGTTACATAATACTAAAACAAATATTATGCTACTCAAAATACTATTGAAATATATCGATAGTACAAATGCTAAAAAAGTCATTTATCTGTATCTTGAATGAGACCAGATAGTACTTTCCTGACTGCGGTCTCACTGTTCATAATTATCGTTTTCTGCATTTTGCAGATAGTCTTTTGTATCGTATTACTACTCTCGAAAATCATTCCCATGTCTTTCGAGACTTGAAGCATTTCGCCAACGAAAGCGCCAATTATCAAGGGCACAACCATAATATTGTAGCCCGCACGTCTCCTTTTTTTTCAAAGGCGAGTTGCCTGTACTTTGTCAGTTTTTCCAATCGTTTTGTTGCGATATTTTGTTGCTGTGTACAAGCCATATAGGAAATCCAGATATTCTATTTTTTTGTCTTCTAATATCAGGTCGGGTCTCCTTGCTGTTGTGGTTTTTCGCAAATTGAATTCAAAATCCAAAACAAGTTTTCCTTGCTCGTCTCCAACACCGTTCTTCGTTCCCATCACTCTTTGTACCATACCACGTCATTGCCTATCAGCTCGTACTTCTTAATCCAGTTGACTGCCACAATCACTAACGCCCTGTTGTGTTGTGCTAGGTATTCACTTTGTGCTAGGACCTTACACCCAGCAACAATATGTTCAACGGTTTCATCCCTCTCGTGACAAACTCTGCATTGTTTATCTTGGGCCAATCCTCTCGATACCTTCCATGATTTTGTCTCCTCCATCTGTTCCAGCAGATTGTCATGATTGCTGACTTTTTTCGACTATGTAAATTCTGGTTCAACCATGAATGACACTCTTCTTCTTGCTCTCAATAAACTTGGTTCTGCTGTTTATTCATCTTGTAGGTTTCGATCCTCTTGGATACTGTAGCTTTCTGCAAACTGTTCTTCACTTTCCGCCACGTCGCTTTTTATTCTGTTGCCTCGTCAATCACCTCTTTGTCCAGTTCCACTGAGTCATCTTAAAAACGCGGCCTAACTCCAACCTCGTCCATTGTTGACATCGATTTGGACACAATAGCATTTTCTTCTTTATTCTTCTCTCTTCTCCATGCTGCTCTGATCCATCTGCTAGTCGACTTTGCCGTATAACATGCCACTTGCAATCTCGCTTCCTTGTGTGCATCTTTAATTGATTTCAATCCTCTTCCTCCTCTTTCTCTTTTTAAGTATAATCGTTCGTCGCTTTCCTGTTTTCCCAACAAGTACTTTCCTCGCAGTTCCTTCTTGATAATTTAGTCTAACTTCTTCAATTCAGCTACCATAAATTTAGACAAATTCGTCGCATAAGTTGTAACTGGTATGACTTTCATATTGGTAGCCTTGATGAGGTTAACATCATTCAATTCGGCTTTCTTCAGTATCGCTTGCTCGATTCCAAAACATTTGTAGATATCATTCTCATCTGGGTTCATCGTCTTCATCCTCTCCTCCAACACCTGCAATCCATCTCCTCTAACCAACTTTTCATTTGAAAAATGATTTCAGCACATTTTGATACTCCAGAGCAAGCTCCTGTTTCATGACCATTATTTTTTTTGTTGTTAGTATTATCAAATTTAAAAATAATAATAATTTAGTTTCATGAGACACTTTTTAATCATAAATTGTTCTTTGTCAGAACTAATACTGTTTTCATTGTGCTTTTTAGATAGGGTTTGTTTTCCTGCTTCCTTATTGTACACTATTAAACTATTCATATTATGTATGTAGTTAAGTTGTAGACAGAAATTCTTCTCAGAAGAATTTGTGTCTACAACTTAATAAATAACGCGAATATTGTTCAAAAATTATTTTGAAGTCAAAGAAAATAACAATACTAATACCACAAACGGCATTTTGTTTATTGTTTAAATATGATGCTGGTTCACCACTAAATTTTGTAAGATATTTGGAGGTTGTTCGGAGAGTTGAATATAAACCCTCGCTTTCATCTTGTTATCTCTTTTAATTATCAGATAATTCAGATGTATAGTTTTATGGCTTTTTTATTGACTCAACATTTTACTTCTGTTTTCTATCTAATTCCATAAAAACATCTCCTAATAGTCACGAGAACCAAAACTTTTTGTTTATTTGTTGTGTTACAGGTTTTCAAGAATTTAAAATAAGCAAGAAAAAGACAGAAGAACTATGTGGGCTATCTAGTAAAGGAAGAATTGTTGGCGGAGAAATAAGTAGTCCCGGAACCTGGCCTTGGATAGCAGCTATTGCAAGAACTACAACCCCCAACTTGGCATTCTGTGCTGCGTCGTTAGTGAATAATCGCTGGTTGGTAACAGCTGCCCATTGCTTCACATCAAATTCTGTTAAATTTCCAAGAAATTACTTGGTGAGACTTTCTGAATACGATGTTTCTGTGAATGACGGTAAGCCTTCCATTAAGTATTCCAATACTATTAAACCAATAGATCTTCTTTCTTTTCAATATTTTTTCAGAACATAATATATATATATCGCAAAACAAATATACCTGAAAGGAAAATTGTCGTTCGCCGAAGTTTTTAGTCCTTTATGCGTGATTGGGGTGCGATATACAATGATGGGGACTTCGTGAAGGAACGGCACACCGAGGTGGATATATCGATTGCATAACTTATCTGGTTAGGAAAGAGCTTCGATAGCCCAGTTGACAGAGCATGATGCCTTGATAGCCATAGGCACTGCTTTGAACTTACTTCGATACACATAAATTTTTCGTTCTCTACAATTTCAAAGTCGCTCCACCTACATTACATTATTTTTACAATTTTCTTGTCCTTCATGTATGTTGGGATAAGTTGATCTGACCTTGGAAGGGAAGTTGTCATATTGTGAAAGGTTCAGCCCTATATGTGTGTTTGGGATGAGATATCCAGCGATGGGGAACTGGTTTAAAAAAGTTGCATTTACCTGAAAGGAATAGTTGCAAAAATTGTCTCGTGAACAATAAGAGCCGATATCTTATTTGATAGGTGGTGATGATAGCCTTGGTCACCGGTTGAAGCCTGTTTCAGTACACACATATTTTTTTCTTTCCTACAATTGCAAATCCTCTTCATCTAAAAAATTATATTATTTTCACAAAAATGTTGCAATACCTCTGTTTTTTCTTGCAGGCAACGAAGAAGTAGTTGGTATCGATAAAATAATACTTCACGAAAAATTCGATCATTCTACGTTGGATTATGATGTTGCATTGCTTCGAATGGAAAGACCTATTGAATATTCGACGGCAATTAAACCCGTATGTTTACCAAAGGCAAATGAATTATTTTATACTGGGAAATTATGTTACATCAAAGGATGGGGACGAGTAGCAGAGTTTAGTAGGACTTCCAACGTCTTATTACAAGCTAAGGTATGCACCTGATTCACCACACACAAAAATTTCATTTAATCTTGCTTTCTATTCAGTGAAGCATACATCTTCAGGGCTAGACAAATGGTATATGTGAGGCTTCGTCGTTTAGATCCGGGAACTTTAGGCAGTTGCGAATAGCAATCACGAGTCTTGTCCTTTCCGCAATGAAAACGGGTACACAATTTATTGTACCTTTTTTCCAACCCAGAAACCTTCTCTGAACACTAATCTTTGTTATTCAAATATTTGACTAAAAACCTAATATTTTTAGCTTACATTTATATAAACCCCGAAGACAAATGGTAAATGCCTTGTGATAAGCCAGTCATAAAGTAATATTATTATAATCATAATCTTCTACTGTCCAAGAATACAATCAAGGCTTTCATTTATTTGAAAGCACTATTTCCCTCGTGACTTTGATAAGCTCATAGTTTAAGGTTAACTTTTGTGTTATTGTGGTTTTGTTTAGTATATTTACTTCACAGTGTACGCCTTTGGGCGTAAATTGATCGGGTCATATATGATTTGTTGTAACAGTTCATAGACATCATTTATAAGAATTTAAATATTATTGGTGAAGCTTGATATTTCTAGCAATGTTGTATCTAAGCCTGATTACTTCCTTAGTTATCCTTAAAAAAGATTTTTTGATATCAAAACTAAGCTAAAAAGACAAAAAGAAGACGGTTTGCTGGGTCGAAAAGGCAAGTTGAATACACCTAAATTTCGAATAAATAAATATAATGAGAGATGAACTAGCAACCGTGTCCATGCTTCTGTCTGTTATTTTGAAAATCAAAAGACACCACAAGATTCCTACTCATTGATACTTTGAAGCCTTAATTTAAACAATTTTGTCCCAATTTTTTTTCTGTTCATTGTTTTCAAATTTTGGCAAATTTGAGCTTTGAGTCCCTAAAAACATACTTTAAAAAAAAATTTTTTTCTAATCATACCGATTGTAAAATTTTAATGTCAGAGCAACATGAAAGAATTCCGTTTACAATTGGTACTAATTTATAAGATGGTTAGAATCATCACGATTCACTTTCTCCGACAAAGACAGACCGTGCACCAACACACGATATATCTTTCCATAGGTTACAGTTATCTGTTGCTGTGTTGAGTTAATCAAGTCCTAGATTTGATCACTATTAGATGTTTTCACGCCAGCGCTTAGGTTGTCTTCATTTACTTCTTTTGCCTTTAATCATGTCTTCAAGGAAGAGTTTTGATAGACCATACTCAGACTGTTTGATGTGACAGAAGATGATCGGCATAATGGGTGTAAGGATTGTTGTTTTTTAAAAGCTCTCTTAATCTGGCGGTTAGCAATCCCTTTGTTTGTCAAACATACTGACTCACTCTGTGATTGGATTGTCGTGACATAATTTTAGCTGCGAAGAAAAGAGTGCAAATCTTGAAATACATTGCATTGTATTAAGGCTGGTGAGAATGTATGCAACATGAAATCATACCCAATTAAAACGAAATTTACTAGTCTTAATTTACAATCGTTACTTTTTATAATTTGAGAATCTCTTATCTAATACAAAATGATATTTTACAAAACTATATATAATTTGCATAAATTAGAAATGGAAAGCAAACGCCACATTTACCATTTGTGGAGCCGCAATCACAATTTCATCCTTTTATAAGCGCAAATCAGTTGAGGAGCCATGGCTTAATGGTTAGTGCAGATGCACCGAAACTAAGAGGCTCGGGTTCGATTCCCCAAACAGGCGAAAAACCTTTGGAACATTATAAGATAAAAAGGCCATTGGTTGGTGTCAGTAAACGCTGCCTATGTCGTTTCTGATGACAATTTTAATCAAAAGAATGTTTCCCTGTGCCCGGCATACCTTCAGTAGTTAGGGAATGCGGAGAATCTCCGGACCCAAGACTGACTCCATATCGCGAGTGGAGACTCAGGATGTGGTAGTACTGGATCCATACAGACCTGGAAAAACCCGTTATCTTCAAAACATTCTCTCTCCTTAACTACCAATTTTTCTCGGATTAAGGTCTCTTCGTCTGATGCTTGCTTAGTTATTGAAGCAGTATCATACTCCATTGATAAGGCCTTGAACAAGCATCACACTGCAAACAACTTTGTCTTTGGTGGCTTCAATGCTCACTACGTGTCCTGAATGAGTCATTTTAATAGACCTTAGAGACCGTGCATACAATAAATTAAAGTACATCCTAGAAGAAAAAGGCACAAGAATGAGGATCAAAATAAGAACATTACATGCACTAGTAGGCAGCATATTTCTAGTGAAATATAGTGAAATATGGACATTGACAAAAACACAAGAAAAGAGTATAGATGCTTTTCACAGAAGCTTGTTAAGAAAGGTGATGGGAATAAGGTGGCCGGGAAAGATTAGAAATACAGAATTATATTAAAAAACAAAAACAAAAGAATGGAGCAAAGTAATCCTAAAAAGAAAAATTAGTTGGTATGGAGACTTGCTAAGATTGCCAGAAGACACACCAGTCAAAAAGGCCATGAAAGAAAGTCTCAGACCGGCAAAGAAGACCCCAGGAATACCACCATTAAATTGGTTAAAGCTGGTGAAAACAAATATAATTGAGCGAGGTGTGGGAATCAAAATACAAAAAGAGCTAACAAATATCTCTGACATGAAATTTCATAAAAAAATGAAAGAAGTAGCAGAAGACAGAGAAGTTTGGAGAAGAAATGTGATGAGTGCCATGCACTAAGTGCGTAGGGCATAAATGATGATGATGACGAGAGAACTTGAGAAGTTATTATTGATTTTCCCATCAGACTTTCTGATTCAGACTAAGGAGAATCTTCTTTTTAGATCTTTTTTACTTCAGTTCCTGAATGTTGTACAGTTTCATCTTTTCCTCCTTTTGAATCTTTGGTTATTTTGTTGTTACTGTTGAGGTTAGGGTAAATGTTTTACATCTTTCTGACAAGTTATTTCATCTTAAGGCTCTTAAATTCAGACAGGCTGAGGGAACGGATCTCGCCAAGTTGTTGGTGATATTCCATGGAATTCAGTCGTACGTAAATTAGTTTCTGATGCTGCAACTTTATTCGCAGAATGGGTACAATTTGGTATCGAAGCATTGTACCTAGTCGTAAATAAAAAAGTCAAACCTTGTTCTCTTCCATGTTTCAATGCCCGATCTTTTTCTGGCATTGCTCATCCCAATCATTTCTATCTTAAGTTTCAACGTAATAGTACTGATGAATCTCGGGTTTCTATCAAACAGACAAACAATGCTTGCAAAAGGGTGATTTCTAATGCTAGATTCTGCTATGCTAATCTCAAGAATTTATTTCTACGCAAAAACTTGGAAGGCGAGTTTTCATCAAAATTTACAATAGTGATTTGAATTCTGGCAATTCAGCTATTCCTTCACCCTTTGACTCTGTTCAATTTTCTCTGTCCTCTAGCAAAAAGACTTCTTTGGTAGATTGTTTTCTATCAATTTCTGTGGAAATGACTTTGGTCCCTTTGCCTGAGTTCCGTCCTCAAACTAATCAGGTTTTGGACTAAATCCAAGGTTGACTCCAAAGATTATTCAAGGGGTTTGACAAATCTAAGTTTCGTGGTCTTGATTTCATTTCGGTAGCTGTTTTGAGAACGTAGCTTTCTGAAGTATCTTCTTTGTTGTCCAAACCTTTTAACGTTGGCCTATCGGAATCATGGTTTCCGGCTTCCTAATGTTGTTTGTGTCATCAAGAATGTAGGTGTTGACCTGTAAGTCTTCTTTCTGTCATTACTAAGGTCTTTGAACGACTCACCAACAATGCACTGATAGAGATCTTGCAGAACTTAGGTCTTTTTGTTGATTCTTGGAACGGCTTTAGAGGATCTCGCTCCACTGATGACCTTTTAACTGTAACCAGGGAAAGTATCAGTAGGTTTATGGCTAAGTCTGGTGAGGGAAGAGCTACAGCGCATGTAATTCCCAAGGCATTTGCTAAGGTGTAGCGTACTGGCTTGCTTTATAAGCTTTCTAGTTATGGTAGCTGTTAAAAGGTCTTTGTCAGGTCGTAAAATGCATGTAACTTTAGATGCAATTTACTTCTGATGAGTAATTTATTAACGCTGGCGTTCCTCAAGGTTTCTGTTCTTGGTCCTTTACTCTTACTTCTTACAATAATCTTTCTGCTAATTTGCTTCAGTTTATCAACATCTATGCTGATGACACTACCCTATACAGTTCTCTGGCATTGACCACAAGGCAACTCAGCAGGAACAAGTAAAACATGCAAAGGATTTAGAAGCTGACCTTCAGGGTGTCAGAGAATGGGGAAGGAAATGGCTTGTTTCTTTCAAAGTAGCTGAAGCGTATCTGACGTCCTTCAGTAGAAAGCTGAGTCTTTATCTCCCTACAATATTTATGTAATATTGTTCTGATGTTACCCCTGAAAAGGTTTTGTCTACTCCTGAGGAATGTTCATCGCTGAGAATGCTTGGCTTGTCATTTTCTCCAGATCTTTCTTAGGCTTCTTATATTCAATCAATTGGCAAATCTGCTTCTTAAAATATTGTGAGCTTTTTGTATAGTGGTAGGGAATACCATATCCCTGAAATTATTTCTAAAAAATACTACCTTTTTTCTGGTTAATGTGTAACGTAAGAAAATTTATGTAAAGGTATTTTTCAATTAAAATAAGTTGGTTTGCAGAGTAAATGAAAAATATGATTTAACTTTTAAGATCAGCTAAGCAGCTGAGAGTGGATTTTCATTGTATTTATATCATTTTTTAGGTTCCATTAGTATCATGGAGTAGATGCAATTCACGATATACACAGTTATCTTATCCACTTTCAAGGAGAATGATGTGTGCCGGTGTCTCGGATGGTAGCATAGATGCATGCGAGGTATATTTGTACTAGTATTATTTATTTTGCACTTAGTAATATAACAAATTGTTAATATTGCTTTTGATGGGAAGAAACGTGGCTTAGTGGGTTAGCGCAGTTGCACCGTGACCAGAAAGTTCCAAGCTCAATTCCTCGAGCAGTCGAAAAGAATTTGGAAAGAAAAAAGCCATTGATTTGCATTTCAACCAATAATAAATGCAAAAGCAACTTCTTGCCAGGTCTCATCCGTAAACTAAAGAAATATGGTCTCATACCCTTTTTTCCAAGTAAAGCAGTAATAATTTCGGTATAAATAAATTCAAAATATATTATTTAAGAAAAAAATCCACTGCAAAATACAAGTTGTTTAGTTGTTTTTCATGTCCTACAATTCCTAGAGTAACGTATACTGGAATAGAAATGCCTAAAATTGAGGATTTTTCCAAGCAGTCTTTAACCGAAGAACTAGTAACATTTCCTGAATTTATGGACTTCATCCATTTAATTTAAGATTTTTCCAACTTCCCGTTTATTGGCTCCCATTTTTTATTCCAGACTCAAGATTAGTTAATTTCTAAATCGAGTAAGAATGCTACACACTCAAGAAAAGGTTCCAGGTTATTGGAAAAATACTTCTGGATACAAGACATCAAAACCCCTTGTAGGAAATAACACCCATTAGCTCATTGCTTCACATAAATAGATAGCCTATACACGAAAAGATCAGACCAGGGAGGGAATTTTAGCGCTGTAATGAGACATGTAGCGAATTTACTATGTAAAAATATTCCTTTCCCATAAAGCAACTACAATAGCGATTGCGCTCATCAAATATGGGCATTGACAGAAAAAAGGGTAATCCAAAGATATAAGGCCAATAAAGATGACTCGATCAGGGCAAATAGAAGTAATCCATGGAGAGTATAACAAGAATTACTTTTATTCACGGCAAACTAAGCATGCCATATGGCTTTGAAAACAATCGGACAAAACAGCAACTCATACATGGTGAATTGACTCGTACGTCAAACCTTGAGCAACTGTCAACATATTAACTGACAATCTGACAGTCAGTGACAATTTTTGGCATTTTATGGGATTCCTAGAAAATCTGCAACTGCCTTCAAGATATTGGAGGAAGAAACAAAAACTGAAAAAGCTCACTGTCAAACACGCTCAGACAGTTTTTCAGTAAAAAAATCAAGTTCCAATAATACAATGGAGACTGCAGAAAATACGTTTTTTCAATCGTATCTCTCCAAAAAGACGAAAACGCTCTTGATAACTACTTCCAAAGCAAAATATTGTTGGAAGCATTGGTACATTAAGATTGTGTACTCCGGATAAGCATTAGAGGGGTGGGAATGGCGAGTCTCGTGGTTTTTATCTGTTGTAGAGTCAATTATCAAGGAGATGTTTTTCATGTAATGCAATTAAGTGTTTTGCTCACTTTGTTCTTGACTACAGTGGATTGGATTAAACTTAACTTTGGTATATAATCCATGGTCGAGGTGATCGTGACACCTATGGATTTAGTCAGTCTTGTTCGTGATGCCAATTACACTTTCTTTGTCAGCTGTCAAGATGAAGATCAAATTCTCATTTTTTACGCTCTTGATGGCAAACCGCTCTTCTTTCGTGAGGTCATCAGTGTTTACTTTGGAAAACGAAAGGGTAATTTTTGTATTTACTGGGGTTGTGTTTGATTCACAGTTTAGAAGGTTTTTTTTACTACTCTTTTAACTCGCGAGTTAATCTCATTTTCAGGAATGGTTTTGGGAGTTAAAGAGAAGTTCAGACCTCGCAAAAAGATATCTCCCTGTTAATGACAGTGTCTGACAAATCAGATTAACAATCCAGTGAGAATTGTCTGTAGGCTTTGGTGATAGTGGTTCTTTGGGCGTCTTTTAGTAGGTTCAGATTAATATTTGTCTGTGAGTATCATTCATGGATGGGATTAATTCCTGCTAGTTTTCGGTACTTAGTCTATTCGAAAGGAAAGATTCAGCTTTACGAGTGTCTGCAGCAAGTTGCAAACGTTTCCTATGATTCTGGTAAACCCTTCCTTGAAGTAGCTGGTGAATTGTCCATTCAAGTCTACACATTAATTTGTTTGTGCCAACAGTACAGTAAATAACTAATTCATTGGGGTCAACTGATTGTGTAGGAGGTATCCTACATAGAACTTTAAGTGGAAGATAAATCAAGCAATCTTGATATTTGTTCTTTACTGACGTCGCTAAGATTGGAGTACATTTCTCCATAAGTTTTTCTAATAATCTTGAATAGTTCGACACTGTCAAGTATAAAGGAGCTGTACCTAATCATTCTAGTACTCTGAAGATGAGGGTGTACCTCACGAAAAGTAGCTCAGAAAAAGCTTACGACTCATGGAATGGTAAAACTGTAGTAAGATCGACGAGTGACTTGGCCTTACGAAATCTGGTAGCATTATATCTTACCATTTTAGCACTCAGTGAGCAATCTGATAGACTGATAGATAAACTATCTCCCTCTTTTTCTTTCGCTTTCCTCAATCCTTATTAGCTTAACCTTTACCTCTGTTATTCACTTGCTAACGCTGTTTGTAGTGGTTGCCTGTCCATCTTCCTTCTTGTTGGTTTCTTCTCTCTGATTGTTTACCGTTAACTCTTTCTTAAATCGCACTGTATGAACTCTTAGATTTTGCTTCAATGTATAGCTTTACACGGGGAATGTCTGGTTTCATCTTCTTTTCAGTCTTAGCGAAAATCCAATATCCTTACTTCGCTCTTCGCCTGCTGGTATCACTAAGCACCTCTTTTCATCATCTGCATATGTTGACAAGTGGTGTCTATGTTGGATTTCTCCATTTGGAACAGCTTTATTTCTCCCCACATTATTTCTCTGGAGAGCTCACTGATTGGAGTGATCACGCTGAAATCGACTTTGATCTACATTATTTCTAGTATACCTGTTTAAATACGCAAGAATTGTGAGCTCATCCAGAGTTGTCTGGATTTTTTATAGGAGCGCCACATCTACCAGATTCCACAATCGGCGACCTTGTGACGGAGAGATCATTTACCAATATCGGCAAGGTACCTTCAGGTTGCTGGTACAATTGTTTTTGTAGCCTTCACTAGATGATGGGCCATCAAAAGCTTGAGTAGCATCCACCCCTACAATTCGTTATGTAGTTTTCACTAGACGGACTGTCCCTCTCGAACTAAAAAAACCCGTCTGCTTTGGTTTTGAAAAAAGATATTTTCCCTCTCTAAAACAGATGCTTGCAACGCTAAGAACCTTGTTGAACCCGAAGTACTGGCTATTTGAAGGCGCCAGGTGCTCGCCTTTCTCCCCTTCTCCTGTTACGTCCAAACCGTTCTGCCAGGTGAAGGTCAGAAGCTGGACTGTTATAAATATGGGACGTCCAACTTTCCAATTTAAGCAAGATATATTGTAGGCTTCTGAAATAACCTTTTATTGGTTGTAAAATTCAAAATACATTTCATGTTCTATTTTTAGGGTGATAGTGGTGGCCCGCTTTCATGCTCAAAACAACGGGGGGATACGAAAAGATACATTCATGTCGGTATTGTTAGCTGGGGTGTCGGATGTGGCAGGAAGAACATTTTTGGAGTGTATACAAATGTAAAACAAAGTGTCTCGTGGATTAAAGCTCGAATTAACAAAGATTAATGAGACTTGGTGCATATCATTACGTTTCAATTATTGTTTTCCACAGATTTCGGGGAAAATATTGTAAGAACTTTATTATCTTTGTATCGCCCTGGCAATATGTTTAATCCGTACACAATAGTTCAGAAGAACAGTTTTATCTCTGTTTTACTCTGTATTGTAAATACGAGGCTGCCTTAAACAAGCGTCATATTTGGTTGCCTAACAACTGATGTTTTAGAAATATTTCTGTTTTCGCGTTTCTTTTTTGCCAGCTTTGTTATGTTCAGTAATATTATTAAACTAGTTCATTGTACGGAGCGCATCATAGTTAAGACTTTTTCATCTATTTATTGGAAAGGACAAAATGACATCTCACAAATCTTTTGGCTGAACTTGTTTCTAAAAGTTTGCGCAGTGTCATCTACACTTTCCGATATACACCTTGTTATCATTAATAACCAATGAACAATTTTTGTATTTGACATTGCATTAGGTTATGCAGTTCAAAACACAGGGCGATGAGATACTTTTCAAAAAGAAATTATAATTTCAAAAATTATTGAACGTAAAAATAAGTAAAGCTTTTAGAAGTGGCAATTAACATTAGAAGCATTTAGATAAATAAGGAAGTAATTATTGATTTCTTATGGGAAATAAATTTTTATTTCGAGCTAGTTTCCTGTGTTTTTGTTCTTGAATGTGAGAATTTTACATGCAAGTGTCTTTGCACAGCACCTTGGGTAAGAAAAGGACATACCTGACGCCCTTTAGTGCAGTGCCTTACTCTAAAAAATATACGTTGTATCGTTACAATATACAAAACCACTTCCATTCGTCATTTCCAATCTGAAATAGCGACAAAAATTCCAGTGTCGATCAATAAACAATAACAAAACTTGAAACTACAGCAAAAGACAATGTTCACTGTATTGTTGCACCAGGTAATCCTTGGTACTGAATGTCTGTTGAAAAACCTCAAGAAGACAGCAACGCACTCTGATCTCTGCAACTAAAAACCCTAATCGAAGTAAGGTAAGTCACTATTTACAACATTGAAAGCACTGCTAAGCTGCTTAAAACTGAGTTGGCATGTCTGAGATCATCCTTTTTAATAGCTGACTTGCTAAATTGAAAAGAAGTGTTTTTAGATTACATTTTTTTTTTATCTGAAGAAATACAGATCGTTGATATTTATAGCAGATGAAATAAAAACTAACAATTAGCAAAAGCAGCATATGAGTAAATTTGACTTTAAAACGTCAACTTAGTTGGACTTTAAAGCTATAACTTTAATTAAACTACGTTCAAGCACAACAAGAGTCCGCTTTTCATGCTTTCGTTTTATTACTGTAGATGCTGAATCTTCTTACCTTTGACTGATTTCAGTATAGGAAATGGCTCTTTGTTAATCATATATAACATTACAAGTGTATTCTATCCATGTATCCACTTATCTATCTATTCATCTATCTATCTATCTATCTATCTATCTATCTATCTATCTATCTATCTATCTATCTATCTATCCATCTATCTATCAGTCTATCAGTCTATCAGTCTATCAGTCTATCAGTCTATCAGTCTATCAGTCTATCAGTCTATCAGTCTATCAGTCTATCAGTCTATCAGTCTATCAGTCTATCAGTCTATCAGTCTATCAGTCTATCAGTCTATCGGTCTATCAGTCTATCAGTATATCAGTCCGTCAATCAATCAATCAATCAATCAGCAAATCAGTCAATCAATAAATAAATCCATCCATCCATCTATCCATCTATTTATGTCTCTGTCGTTTCCTCTGTCTGTTTTTCTGTCTGTCTGTCNTATCAGTCTATCAGTCTATCAGTCTATCAGTCTATCAGTCTATCAGTCTATCAGTCTATCAGTCTATCAGTCTATCAGTCTATCAGTCTATCAGTCTATCAGTCTATCAGTCTATCGGTCTATCAGTCTATCAGTATATCAGTCCGTCAATCAATCAATCAATCAGCCAATCAGTCAATCAATAAATAAATCCATCCATCCATCTATCCATCTATTTATGTCTCTGTCGTTTCCTCTGTCTGTTTTTCTGTCTGTCTGTCTGTCTTCCTGTGAAAGGAAAAAGCTTGGTGGTTGTGAACACGCTGTTTAAGTAGCATCAAAAGAGGCTATCCGCATGGATACGCTTTGATGAAAGACATCATCATCATGTGCCATGCAATCCTGGGTCGGCGATCAGGGTCCTCCACTCTACTCTCTCATACATGCTCCTTTTTGTCTGTGTGTTGCTCTTTTTCCCAGCCACTTTGAAGTATGATCCATCATTTTCTGCCTTCGTCTTCCACGAGCTCTTTGCCTTCTATTTTTCCTGCCAAGTTCTCCAGGTCATTTCTTCTCATTACATGTCCCATAAATTTTGCCTGACGTCTCCTTATCTTTTTTAGCAATGAGCGTCTAGTCTCTGCCATTACTAGAACCTCCTCATTCGTCTTTCTTTCCGTCCATGGTATTTTCAGCATTCTTCGAAGAAACCACATTTCTGTTGCCTCAAGTTGTTTCTTCATTTTATTTGTTAACGTCCATGTCTCACATGCGTACAATAATACGGGTTCTATATAACATTGTAATAACCTCGCTTTCATTGTCTGGGATATGTTCTTGTTTGTAAGTACATGTTTCATCTTTTGGAAGGCAGATTTTGCTTGGCCTATTCTGCATTTTATCTCCATTTCACATCGACCATCTAATGTTACCCAGGTACCCAGATATTTAAACTTTTGCACCTGTTGAAGTCTTTTTCCATTTACATTTATGCAGCATGTTGGTTCCATTTTCTTTCTTGAGATCACCATTGTTTCACTTTTCTTTTCATTCAAACTTAGCCCCATTTTCTCACTTTCAACTGAAATCTTGTCAACTAGATCTTGCAGATCTCTTTCACATTTAGCTATGAGAGTGGTATCGTCAGCGTATTGTATGTTGTTTAAAACTTCTCCATTTACTTTCGTTTCAGGTATGTTTTTTATAGTTCTCATTATTTTTTCACTTTTGATAGAAAAAAAGGTCAGGTGATAGTACACATCCTTGCCGTACACCTCTTTTATATGCTGATATTCTCCAATTTCTTGCCCGGTCCTTACTGCTGCTGTTTGCTGCCAGTACATGTTCTAGATTATTCTTTGGTCTTTGCTGTCTAAATTTAATTCTGGTAGTATGTCCATGACACCTTCATTATTTTACTCTATCGAAAGCTTTGGTGTAATCAATAAAGCATACATACAGGTCTTTGTTGACTTCTAAAGATCTCTCTATTAAATTCCTTAGAATGTTAATGGCGTTAACAGTTCCCTTTCGTACTACAAACCCACTTTGTTCCTCAGGGATTTCTGGTTTAATTCGATTCCTGGCTCTCTTCATTATTATACGTTACACAATTTTAGTTATATGGCTCATCAACTCAATGGTCCGATGTAATTTGCATTCTACTGCGGCAATTTTTTTGGGGGGTGGGGGTGGGGGGGGAGTGCAACAACTATTGATCTAGACAAGTCAGCTGGAGTGTGCCCGGTATTGTACATGTCATTTAATAGTTTGGTCAAAACTGAAATTCCCCATTCTTCCAGCGGTTCCAGCATTTCAATTGTGATTTCATCAGGACCAGCTGCGTTCCCAACCATTTTTCGTATGGCAAATTATACTTTCTCTTCCAATATGGGAGGGCCCTCAAAATTGACGTGAATTTCTTTGTCTTCTGATCTTGTGTCGTCATATAATTCTTTTATGTATTCTGACCATCTGTTCAATATTAGGTCTTTTTCCATTATGATTTGTCCATCTTTTGATTTTATGCATCCACTTGATGAGCATGTTTTCTTTTTGTTGCTAATTTAATCGTTTCTCTTTTATATTACTTGTGGATTCAATACACGGGCTATTTCTATGTCATAACAATTTTTCTCCAGCCATGCTTCTTTGGATTCTTGGCACTTTAATTTAATCTTTTTCTTTAGATCTTCATATCTTTTTTTATTGTTCTTATTTGCTCTTCGTTTGTCCATCATTTCCAGAATTTCATCAGTCATCCATTTTTGTTTAGCATTTTGTTTCTTTACTGGTACATTTTCTTTAGCTGATTCTATCTTTATTGTATTTTAATACTTCAATATGCAGTTTTATATTTGTGACGGTTTTCTTTTTTCTTCTTAGTTTGAGTGTTACTTTTGCAATCAAGGATTGTGGTCTGAGTTGCAATCCGCACCTGGGTATGTCTTAGCTCTCTTCACAGCGTTACTAAATCTCTGGTTGATCATTATGAAGTCAATTTGATTTTTTGTGTTTCCATCTGAGCTTATTCACGTCCACTTTCTCCTTGGATGTTGTTTGAACCATGTATTTGTTATGATCATATTGTTTCTGCTGGCCCAATCTACAAGTCGTCCACCTCTCTCGCTTACATTGCCCAAGCTAAGTGGCCCCACCACATTTTCACTTCTTTCACTTCCCACCTTTGCGTTGAAATCACTTTGAATGATCATCATCTCTTGGGACTTACAATATTTCACTGCTTGATCAAGTTAATCATAAAAAGTTTCTAATTCGTCTTCTGTGCTTTCAGACGTTGGTGCATAGATTTGAATAAGACTTATATCGAATGGCTTTCCGCTCAATTTTATTACAGCACACGATATGACAGTGCCCAATATCCTTTTAATGACTTAACAGCTGCCGAGTCCAACAGTATAGCAACTCCATTTGAGTGTGTTTCTCCACCCGAGTATATCATTTGATGGTCACCAGTTTTCATGTTACCTGCTCTGATCCATCTTACTTCACACAATCCCATTATGTTTACCTTTAGCCGGCACATTTCTCTTTTGACGTTGTCTAACTCCCCTAATTGATATAGCTATCTTACGCTCCATGTACTAATTCTTCTTTGCGCAGTCGTTTGATGACGACCGGGTGCCACCTGGCGCACATGGTGGTCCCTGCCGGACGAAGCTACTCCATTATTGATGGAGTCTCCATTGCCGTCGTTATCTGAAATCGTAAAGTGAATTTCCATGATTGTACAAGGGATGACACAGCTGTGGTTTTCCGTTGCCTTCTGCTTGGTTTTGGAATAAGAGTTATCCTTTTCCTAGACAGCTTGACGAGCCCCATCTATCCGCACTATTTGAACCAATAGTTGGTGGTTTTGAGATAAGAGATTTCCTTATCCTAGATGGACTGCTAACCAAGGCTACAGAGGTCCATACAGCTTGTCCCGGACTCGGTCATCCCCATAGCAGATTCTGTGAAAACAGAGTGTACCATGGGAAGGTACTGCTGTGGACACATTAATGTGTGAGAGGCCATATGCACGCTCTGTAACAGGAATCCAGATCTAGCACTGTAATAGGAACCCAGTGCCGCGGCATCAACACACCTGGTGGCGCTTCGAACCACCCTTACACGGCCGGGACGTCCTGCCCAGACCACAAACACTCCTGACGAAAGACATGAAAACCAAAATGACTACCTTACGAAACTTATCCATATGGTATATAGTCTGACGACACATCAGTCATCTTCAAGATGTAATTCGAAGTGAAACAGGCTATAAAGAAAGCGAACAAGCCAATGCTTCTCAATTTCGCCAAGTAAACAAAGAGCAGAAAATTGGTAAAAAATTATTCCTTTTCCTTGTCAAAATGAAGAGGGGAAAAAGAAGCTGTTGACGCTAGAAATGGTTTTAGGTCCCTTAAAATAGTAGTAACAGAGAAAGAGGAAATGGGATTAGAAATGTGCTGAGGTTCCTCCAGGAATGCCCTCATGGAGCCTACAGAAAATTGTGTGTTATGCGAAAACAGGAATATAGTGGCTCTAGTGGAGAAGAGACTTACCGGTAATGTATCAAATTATGGTGCAAAAATTGAATGAATTAAAGTTAAAAGAAAGTAAAGTACATTTAGGAGAAGTGTATAGAAGTTGTAGAGTCTAATGGAAAACACAACAGCAGAAAGGTACACAGTGAAGGTCAAAGAGCTCTCAGAAAAAAAGAACAATGAAACCAGGCACTGGTATCAAAAGCAGAGATGGAAAATCGCTTTTCAATGCTAAAGACGTATCAAGTCTACAAAAGTAAACACTCTCTATTTCTACTCAGATTCAGAAAAATTATCTGTTAAGCCCACCATTACAGATAGCACAAATGAATCTAAATTCTGAAAATCTGAGATTTAAGAGGCTTTCAAAGAGCAAAATCTTGGTAAAGCAATGGAAAGAGACCAGATTTTTGTCTTTGACGTTTGATTTTTAAATGCTTAGTGTAGTGAGTCAGTTTATGAAAGTATTCCTAACAATCATACTGGAAAAAGTAAAGCAAAAAAATAAACCAGAACTTGCAAAAGATCAGTTTAAATTTCTTGAAAAGAATGGAACAAAAGTGGGTATGTAATGTGTAACTAATCTCTAAGGAAGTGGAAAATAAATTCAGAAGACAGATCATCTCTGCTTTGTAGATTACAGAGAAGCTTTTGACTTAGCACGACGTAAACAACTAATTCATGCGTTACAATCTATAAACATATATTCAAAGGACTTAAGAATTGTCGAAATGTTTATACTGGTGTGAAGAAGAAGCCATTAGTGTGGGAAACTGTAGCAGCGCTTTTCTATCGTATCCAAAGAGAAATATTATAAGGATGCGTCCTATTAAGAACACTAAATCACTTTCACACTGAGAAAAAAAAAGTGTTTCTTAATATATAATACGACCATCAATCAAATTGATAAAATATGCAGAAGGCACTACTATCATAGAAAACCTGGGTACAAGTCTCCAAGACATTACTAATCAAGTGGACCCAGTAGACAGACAAATCGAACAAAAAAAACAAAACAAAGATAATACTAAAGTAACGGCAATCTTACGTTTTGTGGAATAAGTTTTAGTTGAGAAATTTAAGCTGGCTTGCAGAAAGTTATATCTGTAATTACGTCTTAGACAATGAAAAGCATACACCTGGTCAACTCTCCTCTCCTATTGTGAAATGTGGACAAGCACATCGACAATGTTAAAGAAAAATAATGCATTCTAAATGAAGTGTGAACGTAGAAAATTAAGAGTAAGTTATCAAGAGAGGAAGACCTACCAAGACGTACTGGAAACGATTACATTTCAAAAGCTAGCTACTTTAGCCACGTAGTAGTCCATAATGGAATCCAATGTGACATTATTGAGACTTACCTGGAAAGGTCGCCAATTCCAGAAGTGAACGAACAACGTGATGAAAGTGACCGGGATGAGGCAGGTACAATTTGGGCAAAAGGTGGTGTAAGACTGCAAGTCATTTTTTGGCCTACCAAAGAAGGGAATATCTAATACAGAGACTGTATTATTAAATTTATCCTCACTTTAATACATAGCTCACTTGTCAACATGATATTTGGTGCCGACACACCAAACTCTTTTAAAACTATTTTAGGGCGCTGAAAGCGATAATGACCTTAGCTTTCCTTGAGTAGCTTCATTTTTTGCTGTGTAGAGATCTCTCACCTTTTAGAAGAAATAGGCTGTTTTTACTTCCGAAATCTACAAATGTATACTAACTCAAAGTTAGATCCTTCCTTAAAATGAACACGAATCAGCCATGTACTCCACTGTATCACTTTTTGGTAAAGTGATGTAGTTTCCAATTCATCTTATCCTTTAACATATACATAATTTTACGTAAGGCGTATCATATTTACTTCTAAGTCAAGCTTGGTAATCAGAACCTACTGTGGCCCCCTATTATTGTTTGTGGGGTTTCCAGGGAACACATTAGACAGTGGACTAATGCTAGTTAAAAGTCACTTAGGTTTGACATTCTGATGGTTTGTGTAAAATACAGAATCATGAATACGAATACTACTTCTGGTCCGTTGAAACTACTGAATTGACTAAAAAGAAATGAAAATTTTGTAAATGTCCAAGTCACAAATAAACAGTTTGATAATTTACGTGTTAAACTAATGTTCCAATCTCCAGTTTTGATGGCAATCCTACAGAATTAATCTGACTATGATGATATAATCCATGAGGCTGATTTCAATAAAAATGATGAACAGAAGGATTCTGGTTATTTGCCTTCATCATAGGAGCCACGTCTACTTGATAAATTTGAATTGAATGACTAGATTCGATAAAAAAGTCTAAGAAATCAGAAGGATTTTTAGCGTCAAATAAAAAGCAAAAAATCTATTGAAAAACGGTATTAAAGTAACATCTTACAAAAAAGAAAACCCTGAATTCATCCCATTCTTTGATGTGAACTACAATCCTATTTATTGTAATGATGTAGGAAGCTCTCTGCTACGCCTTGATGTTCTTTAAAACTATGACCCTCATTCATAGTGATTGTTTATTGACAGCTCTGATTTCTTTAAAACCATGTTAAAAAGGTGTTTTGGCGCATAAGAAATACAAGTATGCAGTAAATCTATAGGACACTCTGCGACATTGAAAAGAAGCATAAATCCATTGAATAGGTAATGGACCTAACCAATCATTCCATTTACAAATTGATTGTCCATGTGGATTTGTAAGTAGTCAACCTCTTACTTGGCTAACAATCTGACTACACTACGTTTCTATGTTTTGGGGGACAGCTGAGCAAAAAATTAACACTGGAAAAGAAAGGACTGTCCCTCTCGAACAGAAATGATGGTTGGCGGGAAAAAATGCCATGCCTGTCTTTTCTTTGTTGTTTTTCGTTCTTTAATGTTGAGACCCTTATTTCTCGAAGAGTGTAATATATACTATTACGATGACTGCTGTGCTGTAGGAGATGGATTGTTTCTTTTATTTTTCTTCTTGCTGTATTGGCTTCATTGTCTATAATTTGTTTATTTTCTCAGTCAAAGCTGTGATCTTTTAAACAGCGTTCCTCTGTTTCGTGAGTCTGAGTATCACTCTTTTTAACAGCTCTCTGTTGCTTCTTTTTCCTTTGACCCAAGAAACATTTCGGTTTTTCAATGCAGAAGGTAGGACAATGTTTGAAATGTGGTCTTTTAACTGTAGTATTCTTCTCTTAAAGTGGAACTGGGTCCTTGGTTTTGCTTAAGTTACACGTTGTACTAGGGAATTAACAAAGGAAGGAGAAGAAAGTTTAGATGGATTTCATAGACGATTACCAAGGATCCTCAGTTTTAGTACTGTAAAATATTAGTATGTTAAAAGTAAAGTCGATGTTGACAGTACTTGTTTCATAAGACAAAATCATTTTCACACAAACTGGGAACTCTTGATACAAAGTTAGAACTGGTTAAGCAAATTGTCTCGGGACTAGGTGAGGAAGGTCATTGCTCCCAATACGTTTCCAAAACCCTAGCTGGAACCAACTTAGAAAAAAGTAAACAAAAGGTTTTAAAAGTCCTGACGTAAATAAAATCTTTAACTTTGTTAATATGATGGATTCTTCTAAAGCAAGTATTTGAAACTCTTTTGTTGCTGTTGTGGAAAACCTCTTGAAAAATCAAAAATCCAAAAACGACAGGAAGCTGGTGGACAAGATGTTGACAAGTTACCAATATATTGATCCTGACAAAAGCAGCAAAAGTGCACTCATTTCACCGTCATTTGGACACGTTTTAGGACCATTATGGAAATGGTAATGATCAACAAGGAAAACTCCTTTACCAAGACATAAAGGTAATGAGAGAGCGCTACCAGGGGGCGATGGGGCTAAATTATATTCAAGACTACTGCTGGGTCCTAAAAAAAGGCGTAAATCTTGACCATTGTTGACAATACCGAAAGAGAAAATTTCGGTTTATGCTTATTAATAGTTGCTCGTTTACTTTAAAAAGATGTTTGCTATCATGTAATGATGGTTGTGAACTTACTTCTTTTTGGGATACTTAGTTTGTGTTTTATTTGAATCTGTTACTTAACATTAAACTTTTGCTCAACATTGGAAGATTTGGAAAAAAAACCTATCTTAAATCAGATATCATGTCTAAAATCTAGAGCTACCGAATGGAAAGGGAAAAATAGTACATTTCAGAGTCTAAATTTTTCTGGGACTATAAAACCAAACAAATCCCCTGGAAATGTCTCCTTAACAGCAAATACATTAAAATATGGTGAAAGTGCTCTACACTCTGCACTCTAGTCTATATGGAATTCTCTATTGAACGATCGATATTGATTATCAGTGAAGACAAAATATCAACGTGACGAATATCAAAAGCGTTCAAATCAATGAATGGTTTTAGAGGAATGTATCCCATGTCATTTGTCAGTAAAACCTATAACAGAATGATACTCTATCGAATATTTGATCCTATCGATGAAGTACTAAGACTATTTCAAACAGGATTTTGAAAATTCAGAAGTTATGTTGAACAAATACACATTCTAATAAGAGTTATTGAAGCATATCATCAAAAGCAGCTTTCTAAAATAGTCACATTTATAGATTTCAAGAAAGCTTTCGACTCTATTAATAGAGAATATATGTAGAAAATACTACGAAACTCTGGAATACCCCCATTGTGAACACCACTGCCATGATATACAGAAACGGCAAAAGCTGAGTTCAACTTGAGGACATGATAATTGAAGCATTTTACGTCAACATGGGTGCTCTACAAGGAGACACTCTAGCTTCATCCCTGCTTTCAACCGTCTTGGATTATGCTTTAAGGCAGATATTCTTCACATAGACTTCAGACAGAACCAGAAACCATGTTACTGGATCTGGATTTTGCTGACGGTATTGTTGTACTTGATTCTGGATGTTAAAACGTGTTATTGACTATTACACTTGTTTAGGAAAAGAAACGAAAATAATGTTTTTCTGTAAGAAAAGTTATCATTCATTATGGTTATTTTTGTTTTAGACCGAAAAATCAAAACGTGCTGCGGTGTAATTTTGATATTTCAATACCCAATTCCATCTTTTTGTTCTAAAATAATGGTCCACCTATGTGCAAGCAAAATATCCTGGAAAATGAAATTGATTGTTATTGAAAGATTTAGCATGTCCGATTATTGATGAAGAGCTCATGAAACATTATTATTAAGATTTTTAAAAAATTTTTACTAATAGTAATGCTTACAAAAAGAAATATTTAAAAGGAGGAATAAGTTGCTGAAAGATACAGTTCAAGTTCTGAACTGTTCAAGTACTGCTACAGAATAATTATTGGGACAAACTAGGAAAAAAGAGCAAAAAATCATAAAGAGAAAGGGATTCATATCACGTTAACATAGTCACCTTCGAAAGGGATTTAATGTATTTCTCTCTTCAGCATCCTATCCAGAGCATCCTGAGTGCACAGCTGTTCCAGCTTCTTATCCTCTGTCACATTTTCCATCAAGCTCCCCTGGCAGAAAGAATCTTGCTGTAGTGCAAAAAGACTGGGCAACAATAAGATTTCATGCAAAGTATAAATACAATGGTCGTGCATCTATCTAGGCATTCGTTAGTCTCAGGAGACTATGGAGTTGTGCTCTGGGTGCCTATTCTGATGCAGATTCTGATATGACTACAAAGACCTATGCGGGAGTGGCAATGTTTGTCGCACTAGGCACAGGTGAAGCCCAGTGACAGTAGAGTTGTCTGGTTTCGGATCCATTCTTCCCTGTTTCTTTGCTTCAGTCTGTTGTTTGAGTTCCTCTTCAAAAATGAATAGATCTCTTAGCACAGCCGTTCTCCAAGTTGTCCAATCTGAGGATACAGCTTCTCATGTGGTAAGCTCGACTTTGACGGCCTGGAGGTCACTCCTTTACACATCTTTGTAAAGCAGTAGGTATCTGTCTGTCTGGATTTTTGCCTTGTGCCAGCTCACTGTGGCAATGAAACTTTAATTATACTGTCATCGTTCATGAGTATCAAATTCCCCAAACAGCACACATCTATTTGTTTCACCACCATGTACTTGCTCAAACTGGTTTGTTTGAAGAATTGAAAGATGAGATTTATAACAGTTTTAATGCAGGTCCAAGTAAGATTGAAGAAAAGAGAATACTTATTGTGGCAGGAGATTGGAATGGTCATGTTGAAAAGATCTCTTGTGGCTGTGAGGGAGCTCATGGGGGAAATGTTTACGGGGATACAAATACAGTAGGTGAAAGAATCTTAGAATTTGGCTTTGCTATGGGCCTGATTTAGGAAATACTTGCTTTAAGAAAAGGGGTAGCCATCTAGCCACATATGAATCTGGAACTGCAAAGGCTCAAGTGAACTATCTGTTGATCAAGAAAAGGGATAGAAAAGGGATATGAATTATCATTTAAAAGATCTGACAAGCCTATTTATATTTCATTTTTAAGAAACTTCGTCAGACGTTATCCTCAATTGTTGCTGTATCTACTTTAAATTCTATGATACACGGTTTTTAAAGAATTGATTAAATAAAGCACAAAAGCTTGTGTCTCTACTGACCACAGCGAAGCTTTTCGGTAGAAGTAGGAAAGTGTGGTCAACGTGGACAACGCGAAGAAAACAAAATATTGCACTTGATTATTTAAAACCAGCTATAAAATAACAAATAGAACACCGATTTCAAAACGATTAACCAGTCTATCGGTTCCAGAGGAAACAAGTCGAAACTAGTGATCCCTAGCATAAGAACGGAATCAGATGGAAAGCTTTCCTATTACCAAGGAACAGCTTTTAATTCTCTACCAACGAAAATCACAAATGAAGTAAAAAGTTTAGTAAAATTTAAGACTTGGTTAAAGAAATACGATTTTTGATTTTTCCCATAAGGTCTTGTGAGCCTTAATTCGTATAACATTGACTTGTTTACATGGAATCTTTTTTCTCATGTTAATTCGAAAATCCGCTAATACCCATTCTAGTGCTTTCAGGTGTGACTAGGAAAACTACTTTTTGACAGTAGTGGCCTTAATTTCTTACGTTATTCAGTGATCTTTCATGACACTGTATGTTGTAATTCTATTATTTTTTGTCTTTTTCGAAATTAGTTCATTCTTTTTGTTTCATTTATGTTCACACAGGTCACACATTGATAACAGTTTTTACATAATATATATTACTGAAGCTGCATACAAGTAAAAATATGAGTTAATAATAAAGATGATAATAAAGCTTTGGAGTGATATGAAAGTGATACCCAGCAAAGAACTTGTGACACCGCATAAGTCATTCGTATGTGCTTTTAAGGTCAAGAAACCTCATGGCGTAAAGAGGAAGTCTATATCTAAAAGGAAGGTGTGAAGAGTAAATGAATTACTGGGAAAACTTAAGTTTAGAGACAAGTTTAGAGACCTAGTAGGTAAAGATCTGGGTACTAAATCCAGAACTGTTTAAGGTAATGTAGAATAACAATAGAAGAAGTTAAAGGATACAGTGCTGACAGTAACAGACCAGATGTGTGAGTTGACAAAGGAGCCCCCCAAGACGTGATATGGTGGTTGAATGGAGAAGTCGAGAATATTATTAAAGTAAAGCGGATGGCAAAGACAAAACAGGGTGTTATTGGAGAAAAGGACATTACAAATGATGATGAATTGTTGCAACTAATGAAAAAGACAAGAGGGACGCTTGGAAATGCATTTATGAGAGATAGTTAAATACAGACTTTTGGCGGGATAAAGAGAACCCTGAAGCTTGAGAAGCAGTTTCTGAACCGGCTATTAGAATTGAGAAAGGTATGGTCAGGGAAGCTGTGAGTAAGATGAAGAAGGGTAAGGCTGAAGGACCCTCAGGTATTGTTGCAGAAACGCTGTATATTATAGGAGAAAGTGTCATTCCTAAAGACTGGAACCTCAGTACAGTTGTAAACTGCTGCAAGGCTAAAGGTGAAGAGGTAATTGTAGGGACTAAAAGTTAATAGATCGTGAGCGTGGTAGAGAGCGTGGTAGAGAGCGTGGTAGAGAGAGAGAGAGAGAGAGAGAGAGAGAGAGAGAGAGAGAGAGAGAGGAGAGGGGAGGGAGGGAGATGGAGGGGGGGGAAGAAGCAAATCAGCAGTCAAAGATCGATGAAATACAGTTTGGTTTTATGCCGGGAAGAGAAACCAATGATAGTTTTTCCATTCTTAGACATATCTAAGAAAAGGATCTTGGTAACAGCCCCGCAGGTGAGGAAAGGAGGGGGGCTTAGCCCCTCTTGGAAGATTTTCTGTCATTTAGTCCCCCCCCCGGGAAAGCAATATAAGGATTTTTTCTTCAAAAACGTTTTGAAATTTTATCACTGCCAATAATTGGTATAGAAAGTCGGCTGCAGAGTCTTTTCGTTGAACTAAAAGAAAATGGAGTGATTGTATCACTTTTCACGCAAAGCCTTGTGAACAATGGTTTTCAATAAATTTACCTGCTCATTAAACTCTGTAAAAGCACGCTGTCAACAGTAGTTTGCAGAGCGTTATCAAAGTCTGCTTCGCAGCAACGTTATTTACACCGCTCATTATCTTATATTCTGGTAATTAAATTAAAGGTTCTTTTGTTATTGGTAGTCCTTCTTTCATAGTGCTGATGAAAACCACCTGGACCAGTCAAGAGCTCCATGAATTTTGACCAACCCGGAATACATTCTGAGAAATTCGAGTTTGATATCAATAGCCACCAAATTGTGTGCAGGAAATAGATCTAAAATTTGAAATCATTGGTTAGTGGGGAAGGGGGCAAGTTATATGTATCAGTATGTCATTAAGTGTTTACTCAAAAAACAAAGAAATTCGCAATTTCATTTAATTATGTACATGTTATCTTCACTACACAACTTTTGATGGACATATTGTACATTTTAAAAACAATTAATTAAAACATTGGTATATTTTCTATTTTTTAATATATTTATATATATATATATATATAACACTTTTCATTTTGACAGCTGGAATATATCCATCTAATTGACGTTTCTCTCGTCTATGAAGGAAAAAACGTTTGAGAGTCAGTGGCACACTTTTTTCACAACAAAAAACTGCTTTTGTTGGGGTTTTTTATCTTTACGTCATTTTTCCCTAGTAACTAGGGCTCAGATGGTGCCCTTCACAGGGACTTGGATTCTGCAGTGAGGAATTTCTTGGCCGGATGACCTTCCTGACGCCAACCAATGGCCTTTTCTTTTGCGAAGTTAAAAAGTCGCTCGCTTTGGAAATCGAACCCGGAACCTCTTGGTTACGGTGGAATTTCACTAACCAATAAGCCACGGCTCCTCTTCTTTTATTCTTATTAATAAATATAAATATACACACTTACATTTGGATGTTAAAATTGTGATACACTGGATTACCTGAAAACGGGCATAAATTTGCTAAAATTTGGTTATTTTACAAGCTTATTTATAAGAACTGTCTTAAAAGAAATATGTGACCCAGCTTTCCCTAAAAGTAGGAATAAAATTAAAACAAGTTATAGGTTAGATGTTCACTCCAACGCGAAAAAAGAGCAAATTGGCAACGTTAAACTGCTTTCGCGTTTTCTTAAAGAGCAACTTTATTTTTTATTTCATTCTCGAGTTGCTTAAGAAAAGTTTAAAATTGAGCTTCAAAGTTGCTTTAAAAGCTGTCTGAGTGAATAAAAAACACCACACAATTTGCAGGAAAATGTAGCAGTTGAATGTAATAACACTGAGGTTGATCCAAATGGACTTTTTAAGAGATTACAGGCAGTTGTTGATCGTATAGACGCTGTGGAAGAATATTTTGAATACTAATTAACACAAAAACCAACTTTCCTGGTTAAAGGCTTGTTCATGAAGAAGCCCAATAAATCTGATCTTGCTAACGCTATCACAAATGATGTATGACATCTAACTTGTGTTCCAGCAGGAATCAAAGTGGTTGGTGGAGGTGCACTTTTCTTCTTCTCATCTTTCGGCTGCTCTCTGTTAGGGGTCGCCACAGCGGATCATACGCCTCCATTTAGTGCGATCGGCAGCCCCTTCTCTTCTCACTCCCATACCCATCATGTCCTCTTCTATTGCCTCCATGTAACGTCTCCTTGGTATTCCTCTATTCCTCCTCCCTGGCAGATTCATGTTTAAGATTCTCCTCCCGATATAGTTCTCTTTCCTTCTGATCACATGCTCATACCATCTCAGTCTTGCCTCCCTTTACTTCTCGCTCAATCTGTATCTTTGATCTATTCATTTCTGATTTTATTCAGGCGTGTGCACTTTTACACCAAGTAAAATGGCGCATGTCTTCTACATATACTGAAGTTTTTATCCAGTATCAAAACTACTTTAAGCATAGGGACAAAGTTTCCACAATTGTTTTTGATGGATAAGAAGCCAGGCCTTCAACCATAGACCATAAACTTTTAAGAAGGAAAAAATATTGTGTCCCTACGTTAAAATTGAAGCGAATATTGTTGCTCGGCTTAGCGATGGGAAGGCTAAGCAATGGGAAGTCCCCTAGCACCGCATTTTGCAAACGGCTGGTTAAGTCAATTCGATCTCCTTATTGACGATAGTGCTAAGTTATATGATCGATATATGGATGACATCTTTCGAGGGGTTAAACGGTGTATGGTAGAGCAGAAACTAAGGGAGATTAACCAGATTCATCCCAATTTAAAGTTTACTATTAAAAGGGAGGTTGATGGAAAAATTCCGTTCTTAGATATGCTCATTATACACGAAGGAAAACAAATTTCATCAACGTGGTTTAACAAACCGACAGACACTGGTTTAATTCTGAACTTCCATACCCTTGCATCAAAGCGATATAAACGATCCGTTGTTTCAGGCTTTATCTACAGGATATTTCGTGCATGTAGTACATGGAGTCACTTTCACGACAGTATCCAAAAGGCAAAAAGGATTCTTGAAGGAAAAAAGCAGTATTCACCAGAGTTCTATGAACCCATTGTTGAAGAAACACTGGGGAAGATAATACTAGGTAATACAGAGAAGGAGGACTTTGATTGTGGAACAGAAAAGATCCCACGAAAGAAGATGATATTTGTACAATATCGTGGAAAATGTACAGAGGACTATGCACGTACCCTGCATAAGCTACAAGTTCGCTGCACAGTTGTTATGACACTGCGGAAGCTCAAGACTGTGCTACTGCCATTGAAACCTCCCGTGGAAAAGATCTTGAAAAGTGGCATGGTTTACAAGATATCTTGTCCAGGATGTGATGCCTGCTATGTCGGTCAAACAAACCGTCATCTTACCACCCGTTTTAAAGATTACATGAAACCGTCTGCATCAGTAAGAAAGCATCTGAAACGTTGCAAGTGTTCCACAGGCTTAGAAAAAGTGGAGATTTTGAAATCTTCAGCGAGGGGACAGGAATACTTAGAGACCCTGGAAGCTTTGTTCATTGAGGAGATCAAACTAACCATAAACACCAAAGATGAATGCAGAAGCAGGGCGCTAACAATAAAGTTTTAGTTGTTGTTAGTGCCGTAACCACTACTCCTACTTTGGATATGCTTGTGTAGAATGTTATTATTTTCTAATTTTTTCATTTAGATCTGAGGATGAAAGTAATCTCGAAAATATTTATAAATAATTATAAAATCTGTCTGGCTTGATGCGTGATTTATAAAAGCAAATTTGTTCATTTGTTGATTGACTACCTTAAAGAAAAAGTATTTGTAGGTCAACAAAGCATATATAGTTAAAGCAGTTCTAGAAATTGCATCAGTAGAAAATGTTGCTGTTATTGCTAATGATATTGTTATTTAATTTTACTTTTGCACCACTTTAAGCATGAAATGAGTGATATATATTTTTTAGTTGGAAACTTGCAGGTGTAGTAAGGAGGGACCAAAGGCTTTTAGTATTTGATACCTAAGATTGAATATGAATTCAAAAGTCCTGAAAAACATACTTCTGTTACAAGCATGAAGCAGGTGTGACACAACGTCAGCAACGTTTGCTCAAGGAAAATGTTTGATCCTTCAAAAACTTTCATCCTCAGAAGAATTAGAAAATCTTTGTCAAAACTTTTATTTCGTCAAATCCAAACCACATTGTAATATATCGTGCTGGAATTGGAATATTTTCTTTATTGTAGAAAGAATAAATCGCCAATGACTTTACTAAGCTCAGACTTCATCAATACATGAATCTGATATCAAAATCAAAGATTCAATTGAAAAAAGTGTTGCTAACTCCAACCAATACAGGAGCAAAATTTCATTATTACTGAATGCATTTACAAGTTGTTGAACAGGATACATTCCTCCATTTAGGTTTAGATCCAACATCATGGGGATGATCATTAAGTAACAATCGTTATAGTCAAGTTAAAACTACTAAAGAGTCTGGACCATCTAATGTACTGAGCTTTATTCGTTGTAACTGTAAAATAACAGCAAGATCATAATGTACTAGTAATAACTCTTCTTGTAGAAAGAATGGCATATGATGTATGGTAGCTTGTGTTCATTGTCATGGTGATGGACGTGACAATGTTAAAACCAATTATGGAAATATTAAAAGTGATGACACGAGTGATGGTAGTGTCTGAAGATAATTAAAATATTTTTGACTTGTTTCGACAGTAGCTTCTATTTATAATCTTTTGTGATACCACAAATAAAATAGTTACATTTAAATTTACCTTTGATTTAAGAATCAGGGGGAAAAAATCTCGGTCATGTTTTCAATAATTTCTTGTGAGAAAAATCTTGAAATAAAATTAAGAAATTCTGCAGTTCAATGTGTTGGTGCTTTTAGCATCAAAGAATCAATATTTCAAAAAGTATTTTCCAATTAATGACGAATTATTATCAGATCTTTCAATGAGTGAATATCAAAAAACGTACTTATGACGTTAATTAAACGTCAAATGCCTGCTGGATCTTATTGCTTTGCTTTTCAGCCGAGAGTTTCTCATGTGTGATGGATAATGCAGTACTTGTTTTCAAGCTTATTATGTCTATTGAGTTTTCTGTTATTGCTGTTTCGATAGGTCCCATCAACCAATTAACAAAATAATATTTATGTCGTGGTAATCTCGTGGTCATTTTTTATATATATTGTGAAAAAAGTGACTGCCTTATATTGCAGCTTCTGATGACTTTAGCAACTTCAAATGTTTGCCGATTATACTACTTCTACGATAGAAACTCACTCATAGCATTATCAAACTGGAATCTGATGTTATTTGTGTATTTTGCAGACCAAGCCTGTGAACTCTAGTCTGAGTCTATGGTTGATGAAAAAATCGAACTAAATTTGTGTGCTTTATAATACTTCGTTTAAAATCAATCTTTGGAATAAAATTTTACTCAAGTTTAAATTAAAATTGATCCTATCATGTGTGTATCCATTCTGTGAGTTAAAGTCAAACTAAGTCATTTGTATGGGTTATAAATGCTTTGTTAACTATTTAGCTGCCTTAAACGGAAAAATACAGACTTTTATCTTTCATATGGACCACATTTCAGTTGGTCTATACGTCACAACATCAGTGTCTATTCCCCTACATAGACTCAGTGGCTAGCAAGACCTTAACATAACTTTGATTATGATATCATTTAATGATGGCAGATGTGATTTTTTATTATTCTTTTACTTTGTATATATTGCTTACTGGCCAGAATAAAAACTTTTAGTTGTTATTATTACAGAGTATTAAGAAATTAAAAATAAATAATTCCAACCTACTCGACTTTATCAGCCCGGCCTACAAGAACCAACCCCAATCCTAATAATATCAAAAAAACCTAGCTTAGGTGAGGTAAAAACTGTTCATAAAAACAAGATTAAATACTCCTTCGATTCATTAAGACCACTATTAGGTTTTTAACAAGATTTAGATATGTAGAGTAAGTAGATTTATCCCTTAGTCTACGAAAAGTATACTTGGTTTCAATTTTTGAAGATTTGTGGCACGAAAATAGCCAAAACTTTCAAGAAGCCACATGTGGTAATTAATTAATTATTTTTTTCACTTTGCTGCATTTTAAGTTATCATCTTATTTTTCTTTAGTAATGTATTTGCTTTTATTGTGGCTTTTTGTCAATTTATCTAATTTATTTATAAAACTTCCGACTTGTTCTCTCCTGACTTAGCATCCTGCATAATAGCAGCCAAATTTTTTTGGTGGCGTAATGTCGGTGCAAATAAAAATTTTTTGCAGAATCTGTTCACCGTTAGCGACTAACATTTTTATCAGCCACAACCCTTCGTTATTTTCTCTGTTAGCTGTATCGAAAGAGCAAGCTAACAATTTTTTCTGTTGCGAGTAAAATAAACACTAAAAGATACCTGAAGCGAAAAATACCAGACTAAGAAGAATCACCTGTTCCAATGGCGAAATTGTCATCACAGTGACTGTCATCTGATTGGTCTCAACTATCTACCTCTGACACGAATAATCTCCACATTGATGAGAAAACCGCAACAGGCAATAAATTGAGTAAAACCCGACCTCATTGACCAGTGAAAGGTAAAAATTCATATCCCAAAACTTTTCAATCTGGTCAGAATCGACAGTTTAATCCCGAGTAGTACAAGACGTATGAGTGGTTGGAATACATTGAAAAGCTAGATTCCTGCTTTTGTTTTGCGTAGAGAGTTTTCTCAGCTTGAAGTGTTGATCTGTGCTTTACTTTTGGTGGATTTCATAACTGGAAATCTGCCTCAGATACCGGTAGTAAAAAAGAGCAGAATGCCTCATCTTAATGTCACAGGAATGCAATGAAACGGTTGGAAGACTTTAATAATGATAGTAAGATAAATAAGATAATCGATATTATGATGGTGGAGAACTTACCTGAAAATCAAGCATAGGTTGAAGTTGTTTTTCACGTGTTGAAGATTTTAGCAATGAATGAACTTGCACTTCGAGTCGACCCCGAAAACAGCAATTTTGGGTCAGCTAATTTTGGGGGGTGATTTTTACTTGAGCACATCTGGTGGTCTCCTCTTCACAAGTAAACCCTAATTCAAAATTGATTCCTAAGAAATTACAAGCAAACGCAAAATATATTCCGACAGAGATCCAGAATGAAGTAACTGGAGTGCTTCACAAAATTCATAAGAACCGAATTAATAAAGGTGTGAAAAAATGTTGTAATCACGGCTGATGGGTCAGCTGGCAAGAATCAAAGGGAAATCTTTAACATTGTCCTTCGCTAAAGGAAGTTAAGGTAGAAGGAATAGCTGCTCAGTTCTACAATGGCGCAAATGACATGTCAGGTGTCCATGGAGACACGCAGAAGCTATCGAGAGACTACTGCAAATGCCTAATGGTATATATCCATTGCTCGTGCCATCGATTGAACTTGGTTGTGCAAGATATTGAATTGGATGTACCTTTTATCACTGACCATTTCACCATTACATTAGAGATGCATGATTTTTTCAAACTCGCAGAAGTGAGCGCACCCTGCACGGTTCTTAGTTAAAGTAAATGATCACCCTCTGATCAAGACATTCAGAAAGTATCGAAGCTGTTGACTGGGTTTATTCATCTTCTTGATTATTAAGATGACTCTATGGTGTCAACTGATGTCAAGAGTTAAAATCGCGTTCGAGCCGGTGGTCTTTTTTTATCAGGTGTGCGATTTAGTCTTATTTTTCTCAACAAGTTTGTATATGAAAATCTGCGTACTGTTGATATCGCAAATTTGACTTTCCAATCAAACACTGAAAATATATTGAATTGTCTGTTGGTGATTAACGAATACAAGAACAGCATCTGTGACATTTCAGATCGCTATTCTTCAGAGAATATTGACACTGATTTACAAACGTTGAACGAACTTTTCACTACGAAACTGGACAAAAGACCGTCCAGGAAAACTGCAGGACCACAATCAATTAAGTGGAAACACGTCTTCGCTATAATAAGCCTGCTGACGACAAATGCAGGAACTGCGCATAACTATTGTAGAACTTTTTGACCTTTTCCTCTTGGAAACTTTTCTTTCGTTGAAAACGAAGTATTATCTTCTGTATCTGAAATTTTCGTCGCCCGTTTATTCCAGCCTATCCTATCAACAACTTTTGATAAGATGTCAGGCCTGGTAATTTAATTCAGAGTTCCCGTCTATTCCATACTCTAGAGTAGCCATTTTATTTCCGGTCTTAGTTCTTTACATTTATAGCTTCTTCTTTTTCTTTCGGCGTGACAAGTTCCCTCATGTCTTCGCCCACACAGTCTTTCCATCGTATTTTTGGCCTTTCCTGCTATCTCCTGCCAGGTAACTCGATGACCAACACCCGTTTAGCAATCTGATCCTCTTCCCTTCTTTGCACATGTCCATACCACCTAAGCCGTGTCTCTCTCAGCTTCCCTGCGATGTCACATACTCCGATGGTACCTATGATCCTTTCATTTCTGATCATGTCCTTTCTTGTGACTCCAAGCGACCACCTCAGCATACGCATTTCTGCTGTTTGCCTCTTTTCAAGACTCTTGGTTGGAGGAGCTATCTCCAGTCCATACGGCATGGCAGGCCTTACCACTGTTTAGTATAACTTTCCTTTGACATTGACCGGTACTCTCTTGTCACACTAAATGCTTCTGTCCTTCCTGCAGCACTTCTGACCTCCGTCCTGCACTCCCTGTACATTGCTTGAACACACCGCACATACTTTTCCGAGACTCCTTTCCTTCGCAATACTAGATTTCCTCTCTCGGTACCATGTCATATGCCTTTTCGAGGTTGATGAATACACAATGAAACTCTTGTTGGTCTTCTCGATACGTCTCTGCTGTCATTCGGAGCGCAAAGATGGCATCCGTTGTGCTTTTCTTGGACACAAAGCCAAACTGCTCTGGGCTAATTTCGATCTCTTCCCGGACTCTCTGATCTATCACCCTCTCCCAAACCTTCATGGTATGACTTAACAGCTTTATTCCTCTTTAGGTCGGGAAGCTCTGCACATCTCCTTTGTTCTTGTATATTGGGATTAGTGTACTTTTGTTCCACTCTTCCGGCATCTGCTCTGTTTCATGGATAACCCTAAATAGGCCTGTTATGGAGTCGATTCCGCAATTCCCAAGGTGTTTCCAGGGTTGGACTGGTATTTCATCTGGACCAACTGCTTTACTGTTCTTTATTTTGTTAAGTTCCCTTTTTGTTTCCTTTCGTGTGATTGGTCTGATCTCTCTGTCTTGAACTGCTTCACTGTTTTCCTGGCCTTCCTTAGGGTTCTCAACATTCATTAGGTCTTCAAAATACCCCTTCCGTTTCTCCTGGATTTCCTCCTCTTACTTCAATACAACGCCATCTTCATATTTCATCATCTTAACGTGCTTTATGTCTTGCATGTCCTTGTTTCTTTGCTTAGCCAGTCTGTGGACAGATTTCATTCCTTTGCACGTCTCCATGTTGTTGGATATCTCCTCAAATGCATTTGCTTTCGATTTTGTCACTACTCGCTTGACCTCCTTCTTTGCCCCCCTATACTCTGCTCTAGCTTGTTCTCCTGTATCTGTATACAGCTTCTTGAAGGTTTACTTCTTTTTCCTTATACTTTCCTACACCTCCTCATTTTACCACCAAGTGTCTTTCTCCTTCTTTAGCCGACCAGTGGTCTTACCAACCACTTCGCTAGGCACTGTACGAATTCTATCTGCCGTTGCCTCCCGGTTTACTGGCAATACCTCTCCAAGTCTTTCTCTGACCTCATTCTTGCATCTTTCTTCCATCTCTGGTTCTTTAAGCCTCCACCATTTGATTCTTGGCTTCGCTTTCTTAGTCCGTTGTAATGGCATTTGCAATGTGACCTTGCATATCACCGGTGGATGCTGGGGTGCAACACATTCACTTGTCATTACTTTACAGTCTGTGACTTCCTTCACCAGTCTTCTTCTGCAAATAACATAGTTGATTTAGGTACTATGTGGATGGCTTTTGTAAGTCACTTTATGTTCCACTGACTTCATGAAGAATCGGTTTATGATAGTTAGGTCGAAGCTTTCTGCAAAGCACACTACTCTTCTTCCTTTCTCATTTCTTGTTCGTAGTCCATGCTTGCCCATGTTCCATTCATTTCCCAAGTTATCCTCTCCAACATGCCTGTTGAAATCCGCTCCTATATACACCCGTTCATCCCCGCGGATCTTGATCACATAATCGTCCAGGTCTTCCCCAAATCTTTCTTTTTCTCTTGATTACATCCAGTCTGTGGAGTGTAGGCACTGATAATTTACATGACAGCACCACCGNAGTCACTTTATGTTCCACTGACTTCATGAAGAATCGGTTTATGATAGTTAGGTCGAAGCTTTCTGCAAAGCACACTACTCTTCTTCCTTTCTCATTTCTTGTTCGTAGTCCATGCTTGCCCATGTTCCATTCATTTCCCACGTTATCCTCTCCAACATGCCCGTTGAAATCCGCTCCTATATACACCCGTTCATCCCCGGGGATCTTGATCACATAATCGTCCAGGTCTTCCCCGAATCTTTCTTTTTCTCTTCATTACATCCAGTCTGTGGAGTGTAGGCACTGATAATTTACATGACAGCACCACCGACCTCCGTAGTCCCATGATTCAGTCTGAACATCTCTCTTCAGATATTACTCCCTCAGTGAGCGATGGGTGGAGGATGATCCCCACCCCATTCCTGTTGTTTGTTGTCCCACTGTAATACAGCTTGTATCCATTTCCAATTTTCCTGTCCTTTGGGACTTTCCACTTGGTTTCTTGTACGCATAGGACCTTCAGCTTTTTCCCCTCCATTAAATTTCCAATTTCGTTCTCTCTCCCTGTCATTGTACCAACATTGAGAGAACTGATCCTGAGCTCCTGTTCTCGGTCTTGCCTCCATCGCTTTTCCTTCTTACCCTTCTTCCTATACGCTTCCTTCTGGTTTTGTACCCAGTCGCATATTTTCCATTACCTCGTTGGTCTCCCAAGGTAAAGGCGTTGGAAACCCGAGCAGCGACCGATCCGGTATGTTAATAGCTTGTTCAGTCATTCATATTTTTGAATTGGCAGTTGTTGTTTCGGCTGGATGCCCTTCCTCATAGTTATTGGTGGTGAACCTAGCCTTGGGTCAAAAGACCTGCTCACAAGGCAGTGAGTGGCCATCACCGGCCGGTGACTTCATCAAGAAAGTTCATACGCCCATGAACGCTCTGTCACCTCTCTGACAGGACGGCTCGACAGGATAAAGGCTCCGTAACCCAGGAAGGGGTGGCCAAACCGGGTGGTACACCTTGCCAAAGGGTTATTCAATCCCTGAGGTTCATGTTGAAACCGCATGAGTTTTTACATAGATATAATATATACATATATATAACATATATGTATATGTATATAATATATATGTATAATATATATATTATGGTACATTCGATTCGGTTAACCGTATTAGAGTGCTCGATACATAAATGCAGAGCGTAATAAAAGATATAATAAGTTGGAAAGAATAAAAAAACTACACTATCCATTTCGATAAGCCTGTTTCGTGATTTTACTCACTGTCAGGAAATGTGAGTCATTTCCTGACGAGTGTAGTTAGTGTAGTTTTTTTATTCTTTCCAACTTATTATATCT